>JAZKJV010001589.1:854538-1169473 GCA_037367405.1 Ottelia alismoides
TTGAAAAATATTTATTTTATTTTATGAATTATTTATTATGATTTTTATTTATTTTTTTGAGGTATAAAAATACAAGTTGCCTTTTTAGGCCTATGTAGGTATACAAATCTATATATTTTAATATTTTATTTTTATTTTGTGTATTTAATTTTATTAATTTTGTTTAATAATGTATATATTTATAGAATATTTTTATACACTTAGATATATTTTTATTTTATTTTCCTGATGTATTTTGTACATTTAATAAAATAGGAGTATTGTTTATATAGTTATAGTTATAGGTATTAGACCTATGTATTATATACATGTATTTTATTTTTGTATTTTCTTTAGTGTTTTATTCTAATTTAATATATACATATATTATAAATAATATTTACAAAATTATAAAAATATAAATTGTATCAATAATGAATAATAAATAAAATGGATATTTTAATATGTTCAAGTATACAATAAGGGTCCAAAACTCAACTTTCAGACTGTAGCTCTGCAAAATACGAAACCACCTTCCTTAAATAGCTTATTTAAAATTATATACAATTAAAGGTGATTTTAATGCATTTTGAGTTTTTATTTGAGAGATACAGGTCTGGGAAGTTGGGATTCTGGAATCTTATTCAGATCATATCTTTTCATTTGTACATTATTCTTGTATGAAATCAATTTTGTATTTTTCTATATTTAATTATCTACAACTTTCATGTACAAAGTTTCTTTATTTGAAGTATAAAAAGTAGAACTAAAAATATGTCCCAAAATGAATATAGAATACATAAAATAAAATAAACTTTTATTGGTTTCTGGCCCTTATCCCCCTTACTTTATTCTTTGTCGACCTATTCATCTAGATGCATAGGTCTCGAGATTTCGGGTCATAAAATATTTACAATATTTTATTCTTATTCTTTTCTTTTCTTTATTCTATTATTTTAGCTTTAAAAACTGTATTTTATATACTATTTACACACACATGCATGAATGCTAAAATGCGGGAATTAAGGGTATTTACAAGCATTTGCCAGGGTTTTTGAGGCCAAAATGATAGAATAAAGATGATGAAATGTGGATTCATCAGCGGCCGACGACTCTGCCTGCGCTACGGCTGCTGAAGAAGTGGATGGACCTGCATCAACTCGTGTTATCCTTTGATAGGAAACGACATGGGCGGGGGCTTCCCCTGAGTGTTGAGTCGGGTCTGGGACATAGCTGTATAATTCTCAACCATCTACTCATATATGGTCCAGACCTTATCTTCGTCCTTGGCAAAATAGGAGCCCCCACAAGAAGCATTCACTAGCCCCTACAACTCCGATGTCAGCCCACAAAAGAAGCTTTGTACTAGGTTGGGCTTGGATATGTCATGATGTGAACACTGGTCAATGAGCTCACCAAAACGATCACATGCCTCATGGAACTGCTCGTTGGGAGATCATGGAGAAATTGTTGATCAGATCTCGCGCTGCGTTCATCAGGCCGAGCGGATAGTACTTGTTCAAGTACTTGGTCCAGAGCTGCTACCACGAAGTCACATATCTCCCTAAATGCTTTAGTCAGTAGGCTGCTCTGTCGAAGAGGGAGAATGGAAACGCCATCATCATGATGGTATCCTCATCCACGAATCTGTCATGGACAGTGCTGCAGATCATCTCGAACTCCTGCAGGTGTAGATGCGGCTCCTCGGTGGCAAGCCCATGGAACTTGGGCAAGAGTTGAATGGTCTGAGGTGGGAGCTTGAAGACTCCCAGATTCGTCGGAAACCGGATCCATCGACGTGTAAGGGTTGCACCAGGGTTGTGCAACTCCCTCATCGGTCTGGCTAGTCTGGCTAGCTCTTGTGTCTCCTCTAGCTGTCCTCCATCTGCTCCTCTACCCTCTGGGATCTCTCCACCATATGCTCTCTGTTGCTCCTCTCTGTCAGCTCGCATCAGGGTCAATTCCCGGCGCGCCTCTGCCATGAAGGCTCCTTGGTCTTTAATCTACCTCTGAATCGTCTCCAGGGAATCTAAAAGTGTATTGTTGATGGCGCCCTGATCTGGAACGTATGTAGACCCCTAGGGCAGTCCATCGGTGCGCTCTTCACTGGTGGACATCTCGTGGATCTCTGCAAGGGCAAAAGATCCCAACTCAGGTGCCATCAAATGAACAAATATCTGTGTTGGTCTCTACTCGGACACCTCGGGACTGGAAGAAGGGTGGTCAAGGGGGAACAGGGCGGAATCGAACTCAAGTTCGGAGAGCGGGTCTAGGCTCTCCCAAACCTACCTCGATGAATAGGGCGGAGTGCTCGAAAGCGGTGCTGCCAAAGGCTGCCTAAGGGACCTCCCCATCATCGTGATCTAGAAGAAGTGCGGAAGGGATCTGGAAACAAACAAGATCAGAAGTCAAACCTCCAATTCACCTACGCAACGCTGAGCTGATGACCATTAAGGTTCTATCGTTTATCTTGTCAATTTTATTTAGGTGATAATTCAGTCTTGTAGAGCGATTAAGAGAGTTGTTAGGAACCCGATGCTCCCAAGAGACTGGCCAAATCCCAAAGCTAGATCTTTTCTAGCCAGTACAAGTTGCGGACCGTTTACCGGCTACCCGATCAACTCGCTCTGCTAAGGATATCACAGCCTGCTTTACTGGAGATCGGAGCGATCCTCACTGGAGAACGACTAACCTCAAGACCAATAGTCAAACAAGAGTTCAAGTATGGCTCTAGCCTAGTATGCGGGTCACTCTCTCGCGCAAGCAAACCAAACAATGAGGGGATGACTCTCCCAAGATAGATTTTTAAGTGAGGTATCTTTTAGGATCAAGTTTGTTAAGCAGTCCTGATTTTATGATTTTCTCCTTTTATGGTATTTTTTCAATATTCAAACAAATGCCTAACGAATTTTTCGATCTCCTAATTATTTAAGTCCAAAAACAGGGGGAGAAGTCGAAAAAGCCTATGCACGATCAAAACTTATAACGCATGCAAAGTTAGAAATGCGTACCTGTCACCAGCACTCTACATGCTGGGTGATCCACGCATAAATTAAAGACATAATTTAAACTAATCAAAATGATGCAAGAAGAAAACAGCCTTAGATGAGCAATTTCTAAGATCGCGAAGAACAATAGTTAACTGACTAGAGAGAGAGAGGTCGAGGTCTGGTCTCGGATGCCGATCGGTGTCCGCCACAACGGATCCTGCACGCGATGTATACGACCTCTAGCGGCACGTGACCTCTCAATCAATCAAGTTAACTTTTTATTATGATTTTTACTAAGGTCCAATTACGAACTATAGGTGCAGGTAAGATATTAGGGTTGGTCCTTAATGATTTACGTCGTAATCAAAAGAAATTCCTAAATCTAGGGGCCAAATTCTTCGATAATCAAAGGAAAAAATGCGAACAAAACAAAACCGACGAAAAACCACGGTGAGGTCCCCCGAGCACACCGGTGCTTAGCGAAATAGACCCCGATATGCCAAGTCCAGAAAGAGAGTCTCAATGTCCCTTTGTTATTACAACAATAATAAGGAGTATGCAAAAAAGTAAACTAAACTACTCTAAATGATATAACTATCCTCTACTCCTCCTCTGCTCCTCCTCAAGTATGGATCTCCTCCAAAGCATCCTCGAGCGATTCTCTCGCACGAAAATTGAAACAGAGAAATGTCAGAAAACAATTATAACAACTTAGAGACAAAAATCAACAAAAGTCTGAAAAATCAACTACCCAGCCAGGTTTCCTGGCAACGACGCCATTCTGATGAGCGATCGACCGACTAGGGTTAAGTCTCAAAAATAATCACGGGTCGTTGTGACCCCAATCAGCCAATCAGACTCAACAAGAAAATAATAGAACCACTCAGATAAATCAATCAAAGCACACAATATAATGGCAGCGATCTCTGCTATTTATTTAACATGGTATAGTGATCAGGGTCGAACATAAGGAGCACGGAAATGTACGAAGTAGTCATAATCAGAGAATGAAAAACAATTTTTTGTGGTTTTTAATTTTTATTTTTTTTATGTTTTCAAAAATAAGAAAATAAACAAGCAAGCAAGACCAAAAACTAATTTCAACCATTTTTATTAAGACTAAAATTTCAGATGTTTTGGTGATTTCATGGGGTTTTAAAATTTTTAAATGATTTTATAAAAATCGAATAAGAGAAAAACAGTGAAATAGTGCACAACCAAGACAAAATTGCAAGTTAAAATATCTAAAATTCCCCAATGCTCTGGGGTGCAATTTTATGAAAAAGTACATAAAATGGCTACAAACAACAACTGAAATCCATTTTTTGAATTTTCTAGAACTTTTAATGATTTTTATGAGTTTTTGAGTCTTTTGTAATTTTTAAGGTTTTTATGGGGAATTTTTATTAAAAAAAGCTACTGAAGACAAAGCATATAAAAACACAAACACAACAATTCTTATAGAGTTTTTAACTCAATTTTTATATTTTTTGTTATTTTATAAAATAGAAAGAACATTTTTTAGATGTTTTTGATTTTTAGAACTATCAAATAAAACTAAATTGAATCACAAAAATAACCATAAATATTGTGTGCTAATAGGAGCTAATTGTAATTTTTATGGAATTTTTGGAGTTAATTCAGTAATTATTTGATTTAAAACAAAACACCTAGAACACAGGGATCTGGATGTAATTATTCAGAAGTTCTAGGCCAAATAATAACACAATTAAAAGCTAAGGGGCCTGATCTACTAATTAGCCACACAAACACGCGCACTACACGTGGCACCGACTCTGAGGGGCATAAATGCAAACACTAAAAGTTTGAGGTCCAAACTATAAATTAATTAAACTACAACTTTATTTAATGGACTAAATAGCCACACAAAAAAGAGCGAGGGTATAAGCGAAATATACCCCTACTAGGGCATGTGGCGCACGTGGAGGATGTAGTGTTCGTATGTCTTTGATCGTTGCCACCTACCGATCTGACAGTGCAGAAGCTATCGCGGACGTGTAGCTGGATCTGGCGATGCTGCTCTGATCTAATGACCGCAACAGTTTTCTGTCGGGCGACTATGATGCAATCTGGTAGGAGGCGGAGGGATCCAACCACAGACGAGGATGTAGGAAGAACAACCTCCAGGTGAACTTCGATTGGTGACTGGAGGAGATCCACCAGGTCGATGAGCTCACCAAAGAGGTCTGGAGTGTCGTGGAGATACACTGCGTCTGATGGCGAGCTCCGATGTGAAGGAGAACGGTTGGATGGCCGTCGCGATGGAGGTGCATCTAGAGCTGCTCCACCTGAGTAGTCGAGGGCCAAATGGGGTCTACCGCGTGATCCAGGACCTGCAATGGGAATGCCGCTCGAAGGCTTAGCTCCAGCGAGGATTATTGCTCGGTGAAACACAGAGAAACGAGGGTGGATGGAGGTCGGTCTCCAGTGACGATGGTAGAAGGAGACATGAGCCTTATCCTCGACCTAATGATCAAGCCTAAAGATGATCATGCTACGGTGCAAGATGAAGGGCGAGACTGCAGGTCGATCTGAACGACTGGGTGTGAATATCAAGGCTTCGACCAGCTGGTCGGAGCGAGTGAACGCGCGACAGAAGTGGAATGCAAGATCGAGGTGAACAGGAAAATGAAGGCGAAAAGAGTGCTACCTGAAGATCTGGACGTACTCCTAAGCTCCAGGGGATGATGGAAGTCAGGGTTGTGGCCTCGACCAAGCTGTGGAAGGCTGGGAGGCTAGATGTGGCATTGCTCGCTGGTCGCGTAGCTGAGTTGTGTGAACACTCCACCGAGCTTCGATCCAAAGAGGTCCTTCGACAGCTGTCACTCAACCAAAGGTTTCTAGGGGTGGAAGAAGGGGCGAGGCACAAATTACAGTGCTGGGTAGGCAAAGGAGACAATTTATAGGCTTCCCATGAGAGTGAGAAGATCGAGCGAGAGCATGCAAACCTAGGCACCTTCCTAGGGATCCGCAAAGGTGATGGATCTTAGGAGAAGGCTCGGGCAAAGAATCGGGTCGAGAAGAGGTGAGACCCGACCAGGAAAAATGGGAGAAAACACTCCAGCGAGAGAAGTCGAGTCCGGTTCTGCCTTAGAGGAGGGCATTGACCCGAGGTCAACCCCGGTCTCGACCAATCAGAAAAAAGAGATTTATAAAATATTTACAAAATCAATAAAAAATAGTAAATGACTTCAAAATAAAAAGTGTATAAAAAGAAAAATGTTTATTAATTTTAAAACTATTTTTATGTGATTTTTAATTATTTTTATGAAAAATAAATTATTGTATATACAATAAATATTGATAAATACATGTATCATATACCTATGTATTTTGTAAATTATTTTTATTTTATTATTTTTACATAAATACCTTAATTTTGTATTTTATTTATTTTCCACATGTTTTTAAGGGTACAAAATAATTTTTATTTTATTTTATGATTTATTTATATGTGTTGAATAAATAGGGAGTGAGATATATATACATGTGTTTTGCACAAGTGAATACAGATTTTATTTTTATTTTTCTGACTTTTTTATTTTTGTTTTATTTTTAGAGATATATACAAGAAGGTAATAATATTTTATCAAAATAATAATTATTTACACATAGGTATTATGTACAATTTAGAGTAGGCCCTATCTCTCTCTACTTATTTTTTTGACGATCAGGTCAAGGCTTGACCTTCTCTTGGGGTTTGGGTCACTATGTATTTATTCTAAATACCTCCTTCCTTTTTCTTTCCCTTTATTATTTTATTTTTGCAAAAATACATGCTTAATTACACAATGTTAACACATGCATGCTGAATGCTAATTTATTGTATTTACACCTATTTACATGATAATTTTCCAATATAAGTAGCTAAAATAAAAGAATAAAGAGTGAGAATCAAGGATTCATCAAGTACATGTGCTTGCCCGATGTGTTCTCGCGGATAGCCCTATCCCAAGGGTAGGAAGGTGAGAACCCATGCACGCCAGGTGCTCGCCCGCCTTGTGAGCATGCACAAGTAGGCTTGTCAAACGGTTCGCACATACAAAATAGGGCGAGCGGTCTGAGAGCCCCTAGCAAACATATGTACTTGCCCAACCTGTAGAGTTGAAAAAATGTATATAGGTTCGACAGGGTTTAGACACCATGTTGAACCTGTAAAACCTGCCAAGAAACCACTTCATGTTCTTATTAAAGTTGAGAAAAGTACATGTAATATGTCCTCTAGCCGACATCCTCTTATACTTGTACAACTAACTTTTACCTGACAAACTCACATAATAAATATGAACTTACTTACAAACTAAACATTAAGTTCATATAAAACTTCAGTATTTGTAAATGCATCATATTTAATAGCCAAATTTATACACACACAACAAATAAGATTTCTAAAGGTTCTACAGTTGAATTAATCTACAAGTACAATTGCATCTAATATCAAAGTTTCTATAAATTTAAAGACTTGCTTGAAATTCAAACAGAAGATAAAAAATCAACAATCATTTCTTCTTCGATCTATTTTCGAAATCAAACTCTGTTTTGATTATGTTCTTCTTCTCCTTCTCCTTAATCCTACATACGTGCGCAGCTCTTCTTCTGGGTCATTCTCCTCCTCCTCGTTATCTGATTCAATCCAAACATATTGAGATGCAAGACCTTGTGACCTCTATCAAGGAAAATATATATATGATATGCATGTGAAAATAGAGAACTATGAAATTATTACTCGTTTTAAGTAGAATACTTACATGTGCATGGTGAAATCATCTTGGAGCTTCGTCACCTTCTCCACCATCATCACCATCTTGGGCTCCATCTGCGGTGATGATTATGATGATTGTAGCAGTGAATACAATGGCTGGCCATAAGCAGAATACGATTGACGATGCTCCTCCACATAGTATGGAGGAAGACTACCAAGTGTCTGCTTTCGATTCGCCGCAACATCCCTCTTATCCAACACCTATTAAAATTGTCATTGTGTAATATGTAGATATATTTAAAAAGTAAATAAAATAAAATAAAATATTTCTATACATGTTTCCAAATTGCTCTATCAAATGGTGGTTGTTACCTATCAGGAGTCCCACCTCATTTTTCTACAGATAGTGCCAAATAGCGATCCTGAAATAGAAGTTGAAAAAAATCAATTGTAACATATCTTTGAAATTGATAAAAATAAAAAGACTAACTGACCGAATAGAGGACCCAAAAATTGGACAAGTTGGATCAGATCACCAAGCAGCTGGAGCTGCAGGTGAGCACAATTAGTGCATGGTAGTCTATATCTGCATCGACCTCGACTCCTGTTGAGACGAAGCCATCATCGCCTCAGCCTCCTCAATAGAGTCCATCTCAGCCATTTGTCCAACACATGTACTACGTGCAGGCACCTGAGCCCACCTCACCTCAGCAGCCGCAACAACATCTTATTGTGTACCAGCTTAAGCTTCAGATGATTCAGGATCCATGCTCTCCTCCACCACCTCTCATTCAAGAGGTGAATGGTGTTTGGTCTAACGATGCATAGTTGGCATGTCTAGGCGGACCTCAGCAGGGCCAGTCTGCCAATTCCTATCTATTCCCTTAGTAGCAAGGAGGGGTATTTGTCCAGGGTAACCAGACTCACCACCAACAGTCTCAGTCGTATCAGCACGGCTAGAGACAGTATTAATACCAACAACCACAATACCGCCAACACCAAGCCTATCAACAGTACTCGATTGTACCATATCAGCATCCCCCTCCTCAGCAACACCAGTATCAATCTTCTCCCCAGTACCATTCTCGGCATTCCTACACGTAGCCTCCACACCATTCTGATGACCCAACTTTTGCAATGGTCTAATGTGGTCTACCACTACAGGCGGGTGGGTCTAAGGGGACGGTCAAAGACTGTCCTCTTTGTAGGTATAACCGTCCCCTTTGATCAAAGGGGACGGTTTACAAACCATCCCTTCAGACACCGTCTCATTTGATTAAATGGGACGCTTCTGACAACCGTCTCATTTAATAAACCATTGGGGACGGTTGTAACCGTCCCTTACACGATTACTATTAGGGACGGTTACAACCGTCCCTACTACTTATTGTATTAGGGACGGTTAACAACCGTCCCTAATGGTCAACAACATTTTGAGACGGCCCCAGAAAACCTTTAGGGACGGTTAAAACCGTCGCCTACGTTAGGGTTTAGGGACGGTTGTGACCGCCCCTTCTACTTTGCAGGCCTTTTGCGATGCCAATAGAAGCCTGGAAGAGTCTATAGCGACGCCAACAGAAGAGTATCAGGGACGGTTGTAACCGTCCCCTCTTCTAGTAGCATCTATAGCGACGCCAACAGAAGCGTATAAGGGACGGTTAAAACCGTCCCATCTGCGCTTTGCTGGCGACGCCAACATTAGCGTATAGGGGACGGTTATAACCGTCCCCAATAGTCTCCGTGAACTGTTCGCGCTGGGGGGATGTTTCTGTAGCTCTATATGGGACGGTTACAACTGTCCCCAATACACCCTGACAGGAAAAAAATTCCAAAATTCATGGTGTCTTCCCTAATCCCTCTGCAAAACCAATAACCACAACATTGAAGAATCAAACAACACAACATTCAAGAACCAAACAACTCAACATGAAGATCATAAACTCAACATGAAGAAACGTTATGAAGTCTACATAATGTTAGGCATTAATAAAAAACATTACAGTAAATCAAAAGAAAACTAAGATGTACTACATCCATGCTATCTACTCAGATGCACCACTCCTGTCACTCTCGTCACTCTCATCGCTCTCCTCCTCACTCTCCTCATCGTCGCCGAGTTGTGCAGGTTGTACAGGGGCGTGGCTTGGCTTTAAAGACGGCTTATTAAGGACATGACATTCGCCATGTCCAAACGCATCTTGGCCATCTCTGCATCTTGTGTAGTCATCTTTGCCTTTATTTCGCGCAGCTCCCTCTCCATCTCTCTTTCTCTCTGGCTTCCTTGCGAGGAAGACTGCAACCCACCTGCACCACCCATTTCGTACCATGTACGGATCGTTTCACCACGTCCTCCGCAACGGATGCGTCCACTGTGTTCTGGACCAGTGGCTTGACGGAAGGCATCATCGACCGTCAACGGGGGAGTGCTCGTCCCCGTGCTATCCAGCGAGGAGGTGGTAGAGAGCCTAATCATTTCTTCCTGCATTTAAAAAATCTAAAATAATTTCAATATATTACAATAAGTAAATCTATAAGTAAAAAATACATTTATACTTACATGAATTTGTGCGTATGCGTCATCAACCCACTGCACTTCTCCTCCTAAGTCTCGGCTCTTTGACCCGGCAAAAACCTCTATGCGGGTCATTTCTCTTTCATTTTCCCTCAACTTAAAAAATAAAAAAAACTTCTTAAAATGAATTTAAGACTCAAAATTAATCGTTCTAAACATTTTTTAAATACTTACAAAGTCATCCTTCAGTTGGTTGGTGTTCTTCCTTCCCATCTTATGCGTGGACCTAAACCCTTTCGAACGATTCACCGTATTCTTGGAAGAAATCGACTAAAATTTAACAAAGTCAGTATAAACATAAAACAAATAATTAAGAAAAAAATATACATACCGCAAAATCCTCACTGGACCAAAAATTAATCAGCTCCCTCCATTGCTCTGGTGTAACACCAAGTGGGACATTCTGCACAAGCTGCTCATATGGAATCTGGGGGTTGAAGTACTAAAAATGGAGAAATAAATATCGTCAATATCTAAATCTTTTGATATTAAAATATAATAAAATTTTTACCTTAGCCTTTATGCGTCCCTTGTATCGACGCAACAACTAAGCAGCATGGGAGAGAATCTGAGAATCGACATGGGTATTTCGTTCCTATGTAAATACAACCTGATACAACAAATATAATAACGATTAGCTCAATAAAATTAAAAAAAAAGTGTTTTTAGATTTTAGAATACCTCCAAATCAGAAAGTATGGCAGCCTTGACAACATAAGGAAGCTGTCGGAAGTCGTGGGTAGTGATGGGGACGCGCGCACGGGCCACTTGGCCAAGGTAGCTCTGAAACTCCGTGGAGTTCTCTCCTACCGCATCTCCGCCAACAATGCGTACAGGTAACGTCTGCCCGAGTGCAAGACGGTCCAAGAATCTACACTGAGACGGTCCACGCTGTCTCTGTGTACCTCCACTACCTGCATCAGAAGAACCTCCCTGTGGCTGCTGAGGAGGTTCAGGAACCTCTCGAATACGTCTAGGTCTAAGAGCCATACCTGCAATTCAAAAGTGGTTATTTTAAACAAATTATTTACATATATCCGAATAAATTCAGCTATTTAAAGAGAAATAAAAAATAGCTAAAAAAAATTCATTACCTAATGTTGCTTGTGCCAATGTCGTTGTCTAATACTTCATTAATAAATTCAGCTGAGTTACTTTGATATGCAACATCATTGTCTATGTAATCTTCCTCTTCGTTAACATCGAAGAAATCTCTCGGGGTTGTTCTAATGGGTATAATCCATCCACTAGCTGAATTATCTTGAACATAGAAGACCTGTTCTACCTGACTAGCAAGCGTATACGGCTCATTGGTCTGCAACCGACCTGTTTGCTTCAAAGAGAGAACTCCATTTCTATCCTTCTTGCACCCTAATCCAACACGACCCACATCGAACCAGATGCAATGAAACAGAACACATCTTGCATCATGTGTAAAACTGATTTCTAATATATCAATAATCTCGCCATAGTATCCGTCAATTTCACCACTAAGATCGGCCTTCACAATTACTCCAGAAAGCTGTGCGTTTTATTTTCATCAATTGACTTTTTTCGAAATCTGAATCCATTCACGATATAGCCGGAATGCGATACTACTAATGAGTATGGACTCTTGTGGATTATATCGAGATTTGTGTTCCACCGTTCATCTTTGGTAACTTTTAATATTTCAATATTATCCCCGAACCATTTAAGAAATTCTGACTTGCTACTGGTTGTTGACTGAAACTCTTCAAAGAAAGAATCAACCTCGTCTACTTGCATCAAAATATAATAATGGATAAGGTCTCTTTCATCGTCTGAAATACTACGACGAGTACTCTTTAAGATAGCCCGTCCATTTTGTTGAAAAATCCAAAGTTTGTTTGGATCTTCTGTCCACAATTCACCATCGTTATTTCATTCAAACCGGTCGAATCTAATACTCTTGCCGTCATCCATATACATGTCACAAAATATGATACATTCTTCACATAAATATCCCTCAGCAATGCAACCTTCAGATGCGGCTTTGTTAAACATCATATTCTTTAATTTCCGTAAGTATCTTTCAGTTGGATACATCCAACGATACTGTACAGGACCACATATTCGAGCTTCGTTGGCAAGATGAATAATAGGATGTACCATTATATCGAAAAATGCAGGTGGAAAGAGCTGCTCCAGCTTACATAAAGTGATAACAATATCTGTCTCTAGTCTAAACAATACTTCAGGATCTAAAATCTTTGAACACAAGATTTTAAAAAACTGACTGAGTTCAATTAATGGCTGCAAGACATCAGGATGTACAACTCCTCTAATAGCCAACGGGAAATGAACTTGCATCAATACATGACAATCGTGACTTTTTAATGACGATATCTTTCTTTCAGCCAGATTTACACATCTGCCTATTTGAGATGAGAATCCATCTTATACTCTAATTGATTTAATAAAATTGAGTATCTTATCTTTGTCAGCACTGGATAAAGTATACACTGTTTCTGGAATTATAATTTTAGAATTCTCTGACTCTATCAGATGTAGTTCGGGTCGGATACCCAACTGTATTAGATCACGTCTGGCTCGCAAACTGTCTTTCGCAGTACTAGAAATATTTAAAATCCCCAGAATATTTTCCATAACATTCTTCTCTATATGCATCACGTCCAAGTTATGACGGATCTGTAAAGTATGCCAATAGGGTAGCTCCTGAAAGAATTTACTCTGTTTTCACCATCCACCGGATGCCTTCCTCTTAAATAATCGACATAGAGAGTGGTTGCTCAAATTTTGTTGTTCTATCCACAATGCACTTCCTGATCGGCGAATCAGACTTAACCGGTGTCCAAACGACTATCCATCAAACTTGTAATTGTTTTCACTTCTTAACCATCTATGACTTACGGGTAAGAAACGACGATGTCCCAAATAACAATGCTTCATACTCGCACTTAGCCATGTCGAATGTGTTTTATCCATACAAATCGGACATGCGAGATTACCCTTCGTACTCCATCCCGATAAATTGGCATACGCGGGAAAGTCATTAATTGTCCACAATAAAGAAGCACACATTGTAAAGAACTCTTTCTTTACCGCGTCATACGTACGCACTCCAGAATTCCACAGAATCTTTAATTCATCAATCAGCGGTTGCATATATGTATCTATTGCATTACCTAGCCCCTTTGGATCAGGTATCAATAACGTCATCATCATAAAAGAAGATGTCATTGACATCCATGGTGGCAAATTATATGTAACAATTATCACTGGCCAAATAGAGTAACTCGTACTCATATTTTCGAATGGATTAAAACCGTCGGAAGCAAGACCTAAACGTACATTTCTTACTTCTTCAGAAAACGATGGATACATTTCATCGAATTTCCTCCACTCTTCTGAATCAGACGGATGTCGCATAACACCAGTTATATCTTACTTTTTGATATTACTGTGCCATATCATCATTTTAGTTATTCTTTCATATGAATATAATCGTTGTAATCTGGGAATCAAAGGAAAGAATCGTAAAATCTTCTCCGATTTTTTCCTTTTCGAATCATAGCCCAAATTTTTATATCTGCTACTTTTGCAGTCAGGACATGTATCTAGATTTGAGTAATACTTCCAATATAAAATGCAGTCATTCGGACATGCGTCAATTTTCTCGTAGTTTAATCCAAGTGCCCGAAATCTGGATTTAGTGTCCTTCCAATTCTTTGGAAAATTTTCTGGATTATTTAATAATGTCCTAATCAACTGTAAGACATCTGTCATCGTAACCGCTGTACACCGATTCTTCACTTTTATCTTAAACATTTCCAGAAGAAAACACAACCGAGACATTTTGACTCCGTCACATAATGGCTTTTCTGCATCTTCTATTTTTTCAAGTAAGGAATCCGAAGGTGAATCCATCAGTTCATCAGTGTCATGTCCTCAAATGTTATCTATCAACTCAAATATAGCATCACGGTCATGTCTTTCAAAGACATCTCTTTCATTATCAACTTGGTCATTATTATCTTCGTCCAAAATAATTCCTTCACCATGATACGTCCAATTTGTATAGTGGAGCCAAAAATCATTTAAAATCAAATGTTCGTAAACCATGGTTCGATTTTGTGTCAAAGTATTCTTGCATCTTATGCACGGACAATGTATCTTATCTCCTTCACCTCCTACAATATGATAGAGCGACTCAAATCGAAATGCCCAGTCCAAGAATCCCATAACCCCTTGGTTATATGTCCAATAATCATCGAATCTTTTATTCATCCAACTTTTGTCCATTGCCTATAGGTAACATCCAAAGTTAATAACTATGTTTCACTACTATGTTTCTAATCTAACTATGTTTTAAAACAAGACTTACAAGCATTTACCTAAATTAATAATCTTTTATCACTAAAAGCATTTAATGATAATCAAGATTAATCTACTATCTTAAACATTTTTAAATAAGCATTTATCACTAATAAGAATTTTTAACTATTAAGCATTTATCCACTATTTTTTAATCTACTATCTTAAGCATTTGACTAAACTAATAAGTATATTAAAAAAATATGCAATCATAAGCATGATGAATATATAAAAAAATAATAACAAAACTTACAACCAAGTAATGCGGCGGGCAAGGCGGCGGACAGGCGGCGGGCGGACGGGCACGAGTTGAGGCCGAGGAGGAGGGTGGCGACGAGAGAGAGGAGGAGGAGGAGGAGGAGGAGGAGGGCGGCGGTGAGAGGGAGGTGGAGGAGGAGGAGGGCGGCGACGAGAGGGAGGAGGAGGAGTGAGGAGGGCGGCGGCGAGAGGGAGGAGGAGGAGGAGGAGGAGGGCGACGGCGAGAGGGAGGAGGAGGAGTGAGGAGGCGGTGAGAGGGAGGAGGAGGAGGAGGAGGGCGACGGCGAGAGGGAGGAGGAGGAGCAGGAGGACGGCGGCGAGAGGGAGGAGGAGGCGGCGACGAGGAGTACGGAGAGGGAGGAGGAGGAGTCGAGTGAGAATGAGGAAGACTCGCCTCCCCCGGAGGGGTATATGACCATCGGGGACGGTCAAACAACCGTCCCCTATATGAATGATCGGGGACGGTTATGAGTGAACCGTCCCCTTTTAGTAGGGCAGAGGGGACGTTTTTGCAACCGTCCCCTATAACCAACTATCGGGGACGGTTACAACCGTCTCCTATAGTTTTGTATAGGCGACGGGCACAATGGAGTAATGGGGACGGTTATAACCATCCCCTAAAGTTCCCGGGTTGACAAAAAAACAAACTGGGGCTAGCCTATTTAGGGACGGGTAAAGAACCGTCCCTAAAGGTCTTTTGTATAGGCGACGGGCACAGTGGAGTAATGGGACCTAAAGTTCCCGGGTTGACAAAAAAACAAACTGGGGCTAGCCTATTTAGGGACGGGTAAAGAACCATCCCTAAAGGTCACTTAATGGCGACGGTCGATATTAGCCGTCGCTATTACATTAGAAAGGGGACGGTTCGCTACTGACTGTCCCTGATACTGTTATTGGGGACGGTTACTCCTTGACCATCCCCAATAAGCATCCCCAAAGGACATCCAGTTTGTAGTGTACACAAGGCGAGACCTACACTGTTGCTGAGGCGACCGCTCATGAAAGCTGAATAATCAATAATTCAACCACAAAAGATGAAGCAATACTAAGCAAAAACGTGGAGTTAAATTTATTATAACTTAAATGTTGTATAGTGCAAGTATATAGAGGTCGAATACACAGAGCAAGGGGAATATGCAACAAATATTGACAAAAGAAGACAAGGAGTGTTTCGGTGTTTTTACGATGATTTTTTTATTTTTAATGGATTTTTAATATTCAATTTTATGGAGTTTTTTATTTATAATATTTTCATTTTGTTTTATTTTTTATTTTTTTATTTTTTTTCTATTTCCTGGTTTTTAATTTCCTTTCTCTTTTTAATTAGATATAAGATTAATATAATATATATATATATATATAATATAGATAATATAGACAATAATTACACAAAATAAAGACAAAATCAGAAAAATACCCTAAGGTACATTCTTTTTTATTTTTTAGGGTATTAAAAATATTTTGAGCTTTTTAATAATTATAATAATATTAATAATATATAAGTAAATATAGATATATAAATAGATGTGTCCTTTTTATATTTATAAAATAGCTATAAATACTTCACAAACGAGGAAATAAAATGGTTTTGCCATTTTATTTTTCTTTTTTTTTGATATTTATCGGTAGAAAGAAAACGAGGGGGATGGTTTGCCAATTTGGAAAGCTTTAATGATGCCATGCTTACCAAAAAGTTAATCAATAATATGAAAGAAATTAAATGGACAACAAAAAATAATCCAAATTTCCTATTATAGGAGTAAATCGATCCCGTTAAATGCAATACTACAAGTAGACGGGACTCAAATGTTTGAAAGATATTAAAAAAAGGGCTCATTAGAGCTTCGTGAGGCTTTATCACAGTTGTATGCATGTGGGGAAAACACATTACAGTGAAATAAAATTAATGGAAATCAATCCTTGAATGATGAAGTCCCATACATATAGCTTTTTTATGAAATAAGTATACGACCATGCAACTTAATCTTAGCACATTACGGTCTCAAATAATTGATTAAAGCACTTTGTTACTGAACTTCATACAAATAATACTCATGGAATTAAATGAGTTTCTCTAGTTTCTGTTTCAATAAGATAGCATACCATCAATATTTTATTTTTATATCATCTTTATTGTCTAGTACCCACTTAATGGTCTAGTGGTAGTACAGTATGTCTACCACACAAAATATCAGGATTCAAATCCCCCTCTTGCAGGAGTTGTGTTATGTAGTCGACGACCAGCATAAAAAATAATCGAATCTTTCAACATGAATTTGAGCAAGAATCCATGTAGCCGATCCTACTTATAGTGGGAGAAGGCTTGGTACATTTATCATCTTTATCGTCAACATCAATATGGACTACGGCTTGTTTCAGCGGTTAATCCTCCAGAGCTAAGAAAATAGCCCCTATTAAAGATGTGGGATGCCTTTCTTTAAAAGAAGGTGATGAATCAATCGTTATGGGCGACAATTATCTTTGAAAGAAAGAGAAGGATTTTGAAAACTTATCTTTCTCTTTGCCCAAGTTTTATTTTTATCATCATTCTATATTTCCTTCTATGTGGATGTTGGGGTAATACTACCTACTAAAGAAAAACTTATGGCATGTAATATTCAAAACTATATAAAACTCGTGGGCTCAAGTTTTACTTTTTTATTAATGATACTGATTGTTTTCTAAAAAAATTCTCTAAACAATGAGTAGCCTTTGTACGATTATGTGTTATAAATGAATGTATTTGGTTGATAGAAATTTAATAAGTTGATGTAGTGGTGGGACATTGATGTATAATAGATAGTGGAATACATTGAAATAAATGAGTTGAAGCTGATATACACATACATACACATACACATATACACATACATACATACATACATACATACATATATATATATATATATATATATTGGGATTTTGATATAAATACTCTTGCAAACTTACACTATTCCACAAATATTATGTGTAAACCTTATATATATAGGATTTACATGTAAACAAACGAGAGGATAAATAGTTATTAAGATTGGAAGAAAATTGGAGAGATTGTTCATTGTCACCTCAAGAAAAACTCCTCTTAGATCGGACCACATCTACAATAACAAATCCGTGAACTATATCAAGTGCATTCCAACCTCTTGCAACTTTAGGGTCGAGTTTATGTAAATGTAATACATGCATTAAAACTACCTGAAAATGACATCAAAATTGAGCTGTTTTTCAAAATAGTCGATATCCTACAACTTCGCCACTTGTGTAGTGTAAAATTTAAATTAGGTTTGTATTTGTATTAGATTTTTGAGGTGCATATATATGTGTATGTGATCTGTTACACATTTTTTTAAAGAAAAAGGGTGTCGAACTGTAAAGGTGGACACCCAAAAACTTATATTCACAAATTAGGTACAAGGTTACAATGACCAAGACTCACGAAGAAGTCTGGAATGTTCTATTACATTTTCAATATAAAATCTCTCCCCTCAAAAAATAACTCCATTTCTTGCCAACCAAATCACCCAAAAAATATATGTCGCATGAAGTTTCTCCATTGTTGTGCAAGTTCCGGGCAATCCAATGGATTCTCCAAAGTCTCTAACCCCAGAGGATGCAACAGTAGATAAATTGGACCATGCCCAAATCTGTCTTAAGGAGGAACAACAGAAGAACAGATGATCTACAACCTCCAATTCCTCTCCACATCGCATGCAAGAGCTGTTAGCACCAAAAATCCTAGCCCTCTGAGCACTGGTCATTACTCGCTCTCTCCCGAACAACCATAGAAAAACTTTCACTCTTTTAGGAATCCTCCAAGACTAGATTTGCCCTAATATTGGCATTGCAATTCTCGGATAAAAAACGATGGATGTATATAGAACTTTGTAGGCTTTCTTCACACTAAAAGCACCATCTACCCAAGTTCAGTAAATGGCTTCTTCACCATCCCTTGGCACATGATTTAGATATGCAGAAATCTGGGAAAGCATTGAGCACACACTCGCCAGAAGTTAGAAGGCCTTACCACTCTACTGGGATGCCACTCTAGGTTGCCTGTCACGCCATAAATCCTCCTCACTAGCTAACAAAGTGTATCTGGTCCTTCACCCCAAATACGAGTGACCCATTTATCTAGGAGGGCCTTGTTCATCGCCTCAAGGTTTAGGAATCCCAAACCATCATTTGCCTCAGTAAGTGTCACAATCTTCCAACTAACCAACGGAGTACCGGCCCAAAAGAATCTACGCATAAATGTCTCCAACCGTCTATAAATCCCCACTGGGAGTAAGCGGGAAGATACAAAAAAATAAGAATCGCATAAAGTAACGACCTCAAGAGCACCAAGCGTCCACCCCGTGATAGGCAAGAAGCACGCCAGCCCACAAGCTTGCTCTCAAGCCTCTCAATCACAGGAAACCAATGTGATTGCTTTAGATGACCACCCACCATAGGTAACCCCAAATAGTTTATTGGTAGAGATCCCGTTGCGAGCGTAGGAATGCCCCGCATGCATCGATCTCCTCCTCTGAAAGACCAAAGGGAACAAAAAATGATTTCTCCTCGTTGAGTTTCAACCCTGAGAGGATTCCAAACAACTCCAAAACTATAGCAACTCCCTTAGCTTCACGGGCTCCACCTTCCACAATCAAAACTGTATCATCAACATACTGTAAGATCGGGATTGACAAATCATTTGCATTGTAACCCTGAAAAAAAATTTCCCTCCACCGCACGAGTAACCATCCTTGACAGCGCATCTGCCACAATAACAAAAAGGAGAGGAGCTAGTGGGCATCCCCGCCTAACCCCCCTCTGCGGTTGGAAAAGGCCACCCTCTGGTCTTCCATTAATTAGCACTGAGCAAGAAGTCATCATCACACACCTCTTCATCCAGGCAATCCATTCATCTGGGAAACCACGTCTGGAAAGAGACGCTCAGATAAACTTCCAGCTAATACAATCATACACTTTGGAGAAGTCAGTCTTCCAAAGTAAGCCTTTAACCTTCCTTCTTTTCCAATCAGCAACAATCTCTGAGGCAATGATTATGCCATCCATCATAAGTCTCCAGGAACAAAAGCTAACCGCAAGTCACTGATAATGTCACCCAATACAACACGTAGCCTATTAGAAAGGACTTTCGCAACGATGAGATATATTGCATTTGAAAGAGCAATAGGCCTAAAGTCCTCAATTCGATCCACCACCTCTCTCTTGGGTAAGAAGAAAATTAAAGACCGATTTAATTGATCAAAGCTACGATTTTCTCCCTCAACTCTTCCACCACAGCTAACACGTCCTGGCCCACCAAGTCCCAGAATTCACGGAAAAAGAAAATAAGAACCCATCTAGCCCTGGAGAACCATATGCATTAAGATAAAAATCTGTTGTACGGACTTCCTGAGGGTGAAAGGTCATACCAACTGTTGAAAGGTCATACCAACTGTGACGCTTTGACCTCTGAAACTCAAGGCACATCTCTATCATGCCAACGAACCCCACCGAGATGGTCTCTCCTGGTCAATTCCCTGAAGTGCTCAACAAATGCAGCCCCGATCTTCTTCCACACACACTCCCTTTACCTTCAAAGAATGGATCAAATTCCTCCTCCTCCTGCCATTCACCACCACATGAAAAAAATCGTGTATTCGCATCTCCTTCCCTTAACCATGTTTGCCTTGAACGTTGTTTCCACTTTACTTCTCTCTTCTTGTCCTCTTCTAAAAGAACCAGTTGGTGAGTTGACCTCATCAACTTCTCCTCCTCAGAAAGCTCCCCGACATCCTCAATGATATCCAACCTAGTCACTTCAGCCTGGGCTAAATCCCTTCTTTCACTACGGCAAGTCCTGAGCTCCCTACGAAAGTTCACCAACATAGACCGAAGTGTCTTCAACCGAGATGCCATATCCTTGGATGTCGAGCAAGACAAATCTATCCTCCTCCAGCACTGAACAACACAATCTCTGAGATTCTCTTCTAAGAACCATGAGCGCTAAAACTGAAAGAGGCTTTACAAACGAACGATTCGCCAGAGTCCCAACAAATTATCCTTTTTTACTTTTGTATATTCTCTCACATTATCTTTTGTTTCTAAAATGTCAGATTGAAGTATCTTTCGTTTGTTTCACAAACATATCTCATTGTTCACTCCGTCTCCATATCTTTTACCAACTCAAGATATCCCTTTTCTCGATTCCGGTTAGTTATCTTGTCAACCCCTGTTTGAGGTAGACCCTCATATGAACTTTGTTTTTTTTTTCCTGCCACCCTTCTTTCTGATCAGGACTTATTATTTTCTTTATCATAGAACGAGATTGTTGTGAAAGTAACATGTCAAGCACAACTTATAACACAAGCCAAGAGCCAAGATGGGTTCCAAGAGATGATTGAGAATATGATGTATGGGGAGAGATAGCCAAGACAATAGAGATGGCGAGGAAGAAAGAGTGGTGCAACGACCGAGTGTAGTCGCCACCATGAGATATTTATATGTTCCGGTTGCGGGAGTGACAAGCAACTGGATTTGCATCTAGACGTATCAAGACCCATTCGAGTTGAAGCCTCACCATCTTGCCTTGATTTAATAGTTCCGATCACATCTTAGGCGTAATGCACTACACCAATGTGCCCTTGGATGTGGTGAAAATGTCTTAATCATTTACATTTGGCTTAATGGATAAGGTCAGCTACTAGCTAGATAAAATGAGAAAAGAAGTTGAACTGAGATTAACATTTTTACGCAAGTGTTTGCGTTAGGATGCGTCAACCAAGTCGATCGCATACTTCAACCTTCTCCAAGTTCATAAGATGGGGTAACACTTCAAAGATCTTTTAGAGAAATGCCCCCGCCGTGATATTTTGTAAACCAGTTGACTGCTGAAAATCAGAGATTAGTTGACGCAAGTATGGAGTATCCTAACGGTGATGGGAAGAAAGTACGGAAGATATTCGAAGAAAAGGTTGAAAGCTCAAGCTTAGCCATTCTCACTTCCTCCTGAAGCTATCAAAAGCCGGTGCACCGCAAATCTATAACTATGTCTGCAATGCATGAAGTCAGATTGGAGAATTTTACTTTATGAATTGCCTGTATCCAGCTGTCTTAAATGGACCTAGTTGAAAGCGATCACAAAGGTGCCGTTTGGCACACGGGTTACCCGTGGATTTGGGGAGTTTACCCTCCTAAACCCACATCCCCCTCTCTCCCCGTGGGCCTCACTTTATTCCCTTTTTAAAAAAATAAATAAAATAATTTTACATCATCAATCCTATCAAAAAAGTAATATATTATACCATCATATCATATAAAAATTATAAACTACACCACTTCTACTCACTTTTCCAAACTTCAATACAATCACATCACAATAACTACTCACTTTTTCAAACTTCAATACAATCATATCACCCCAAACCCACTTCTAACACACCTCCACTTTAACCCTCTATCCAAATACCAAAATCCAAAAACGTGTTACCCTTTACCAGTTTAACCCGCCTTAACCCACCAACCAAACGCACCCAAAGAGTTAGAAAGGTAGAATCTGGTCGCTGAAAGACTTCAGAGATGTACAAGTTACATGTTACTGCAATGCAATTAGAATTCTCTTGGTCAATGACAACATCTAATTTACACCAGTTTCACTTGAACCAACTCCATCAACACCTATGATGTAATTACAGTCAAATACCTCCGCATGTGCAACAAGTTATTACATTCAAATCCTGAAGCAGGGCTATTATTACTTCCAGATTTGTCAATTTTATTCTTTCATTTTATCTGAAATCATATACAAAACACATGTAAATACAGATTAGTTCTCATATCGGCCTCTGTTAGGCTTTAGTCTGCCATTATACGAGAGTCCAAGACCAACAAGAAGAAAACTTCATTGAGATGATATGAAAGGGAAAAAAAATTCAAAGCATCCGCAAAGAATACTTGGAGGAAATGGTGAGATAATGCAGAAGGCACCACAATTCTCAATTCTCAATGCTACATACATCCCCAGCCATCCCACACACAATTTCAGCAACTAAACTAAAATCACTTCCTTTGATCCACTACTCGATTCCTTCTACTTGCGCATTCTGAAGGAACCCACCGTGATCCTTCCCATTATCCTTTCAGATTAAGATCTAATGGAAAACACATGCAGCATCTATTTACAAAGGAAGGCAGAAATGGTACCCATATCTTGAGACATGATAAATTAGTAGTCCGGACATCCAGCAACCACAACTCCCTTCTCAGTGGGGCAAGAGGCCAGCGGGCAGCCGTCCAGGTCGTTCCCCCACCAATCCAAGCTAACCCCCTTGGACTCCAGGCTCAGATACAGGAGCACCGCCATGAACGCCAGTCCCGCATCCAGTGCACCCGAGAGCACGTAGTTGTGCTTCTTCCACCAGTCGCGACGGTACCGATACACCACGAACCCGGACAGGAACCCCATGATCACCCAAGTGATGTAGTTCACCGCAGTGGCCGGTGGCATCATGCCGGTCGCACCTATCAGGATGGGCACGTTTATTAGCTTGATCCACTCTTGGCTTGGGAAGGCCCTGTGGGCTAACCAGACCAGGACTGGTGCAATGGCTCCTGCCAGGAAGAACCAGTTGATTGCCGAGTAAGTCCCAAGGTCGCCGAAGATCCTCCTCGGCCCGATCAGGCCCCATATGACCGACGCGTCGAAGAACACATGGTCACCGGGGCAGGTCCACGGGCTGTCGGAGGCCAAAACTGCTCTGTCGCATATGTCTGGGATGGTTTCCATCAGCCACCATGCGGTGCCCAAATACACAAATGCTGCTATCAGCGTCCCAACCACCTGTTCCATTGTAACGGTTAACAGTTGAAGTTATCATAGTCAAGACTATGTATTGTTTTTTTGTTGATTAAATAGCCGATAATTAACCTGTGCCATGAACATTGTTCTTGGAGGGATCTTCATGTAGTGACCCAACTTGAAATCTTGGAGGAATGTCAATGCCTGTGTCATGCTTATGTATCCATACACCTTAAAGCATATGTTTGCAACCGGCCTTCCGGGGTATAGATACCCGATTATGTACTCGGTTATTACGTTGAGTCCCGGTGTCTGTTGATTTATAATTCACCAGTATTATCGATGAATACGAGCGGAACTAAGTGGATGATTTCGCTGTAAGGTTTACCTGGTTTGTAGTAGCTGTGATAATCCCAATAGGAAGAGTGAAGAATATGGCGAGAGCGCACGCGAGGACAACGCCCCACCACGGAAGCTGAAGCTGGTCATTGTAGTAGTGGCAAGCGAAGAGGGTGAGCGCGATATTTCCGACGAGGATGCATATGAACCACCATTCTGGAACGGGATTGTACACTTGCATCAACTTCGTATGCACATCCATCTTCTTGTCTTGGAAGGCTGACTTGCTCAGCTGATATATTTCCCTGTTTACATAGTAGGATTCAAACGATGGTTTATCTATTATATATGATGGAAATCTGTTTGAATTAATAGATGGTGCGGTTATACCATAAAAACAAGGATTATATCTAACAGAAAGCAACAGGAACGAAGTAGATGCAAGAAAGCAGAAAGAAACTAGTAATCAGTGTGTGGAAGCCTTGACTACGTACCTTCCGTGAAAGAGGAATACGTGCACCACAATGGCGGAGAGGGACGCGAAACCGACGCCGTAAGTGACAGCGAAGAAGGTGCTCAGATAGAGAGGACCTCTCTTCGTGTAGGCGTCGAGGTCCAACGTGAAGTCGGGGCTCACGATGCTATCGATGTCGTAATGCTGGCCGGCGGAGTTGAAGAGTCCATCTGAGAAAATGGGGAAGGTCTTGGCCTTGTACAAGTTACTCCAGTATGAGATTGGTGTCAGCACATACATGACAAGGAAGTAACCGACGGCAATGTTGGCTGTCGCAAACCATGGGCTGGCAAGGGGACTGCCAAGGTAGGAGGATACGGTGGACCAGTCGAGGCCGAATGATCCGATGCCGAGGCCTTTCAGGCCGGATCCAAGCTGCTGAGCGACGACGGAGCGGGGGAAGATCCAGCACACCCATGACAGGGACGTGAGCATGGAGAAGAGGTAGCCGGGGAAGACGTAGTAGGCGAAGCTGCATATGAAGGCGATCATGAAGAACTGGTTCCTCGTCAAGCTGCCCTTGGATCTTGTTTCCTTCTCATGCAATGCCCTGTCCAGAAATAAGACCTTCTTTAATAAATTTGCATAATCTCACATATTAATTTCCATTGGAATATGCACTAGATGTGGATATAAATGAAGTGTATTTATCTGTAAAATGCACTGGAAAATTTGGATTATTGTCGCAACGGCTGTCGTCTAGAAGCAACTACTCCCTCTCGAGACTATGCTTTGAACAAATGTTTGAAAAGGAAGCAGCTCAATAAAATCCTCCCAGGACATTGCCATATATTTCTACTGAGACATATTTGTTTCATATCACACATTGCTGATGACGTCTAGAAAATCTGTCAAAGTTCTGCCAAATTTCAAGCCTAGTACAAAATTAATGAACCAGGCTTCAGCGGGCCAGCGTAAACTACTAACTTACACATCTAATAACAACACTCGATAGTCTCTCAAGTTCCTTATTCAATGATAAATGCCATAGGCACATGCATATTCTTTTAATTTGTTCTTGGAAATGGTTAAGCTCCAATATTATCGTATAATTTCTTATTAAGGGCTTCGATGAAGCGTTATACATTGCACATGTAATTTGCTGCAAGGATATTTTAGACCCCATGATCTAGATGTTCATTCAACATAGTTTGGTTTGTTCAAATTAATCAAGAATTTAAGAATGGATGAGAACGAATTACATACCACCAAGATTTTGCTAAGAAATAAGCCAATCATCGTCCACTATATATTATTTAAAAAAAACAAGCGAGTCAGGTTGAGCTTGGGCGAACCTCGTCCCGGAAAATCACATGGGCTTATATTCTAGTGCAAACCCTACTTATTTCAATTTTGAGCATAGACCAAATATTATGAAGAAGGTCGAACTTGGGACCGGACTGAGTCGGCCTGATCTAATGCTCATACCTAACAAAATTCGTTTTAAGACAAAAGCCCCCCAAAGCCCCAACCCCCATTCTCTCTTTCGAGAAGAAGGAAACGAAAATAAAGTTAAACATTGCCACCTACCGCTCCCAAGTCCCCACAGTAAGAATCTTCGGATTTTGGTAAATTTCTAAAAATAACTTCCATGTTGGAACCAAAACAAGACATAGTCCATATTAAAATATCGGCAAAGCTAGAACGACTACGCAACACCTTTGCCATCCGGAGCATCTGAGATCTGATCGCCTGCGGCGTGTGTAATATGGGACCGTCCGATGAGATCAGACGATCCTCATAAGGAGTCAGAGATAATGGACCCCTTATGAGAGCCGTCAGATCTCCATCCGACAATCCCATGTAATACACCACCTGTCTGTGCCCTCTATCTTCCATAGGATTCTCATTTATAATAACTGTTAACTTTTTTTTATTCAATAAATCTGTTGTTTTCACGTTGTCTCCCTCCCACTTCTCAGGTCGGAAACCGGAGATCTGCTCATTTTTTGGGAGGGCAAAATTGCATTGAATTTTGTTGGATTTCTGCGTATATAATCCGCTCAAACCCAACTGTCACGGAAAAAAAACCCGAAAAAAAAACAGGACCATTGCTTCATCATCCATCTCGGCCACCAACCTATCCATTTTCTGTTTTTGAAATTTAGCGTTGGAATAATAATGACGTTTAATTTAATTAATACGAGAAAAGGAGAAGATGAGAAGGGTGTGGCTGCTGTACAGAGCTGCTCGATCACGATCGTGATCGAACGGCTCTGCTGCTACAGCAGACTATCCCAGCCCGTGGACAGCGTACCTGAAAAGGGAAACCTGGACAAGGTTGTATGGCCACCACATTGCAGCCGGTTCGACCAGGTATCTCCGGTATATTCCGGCCCACCCGAACCCGAGCACCTGTCAATCCAATCGTGCTATTTCTCATTAGTATTCCAATTATTTGATGGTCAATTCATGCACAAATACTACCTGGGTGGTGAGGACGACGAGGAGCGAGACGAAGAAGGAGATGTTCTTGCGGTAGAAGATCTTGACGGCGGTGACGATGTGGATGGCGTAGACGCTGCCGGCGCCGGAGTTGGCGAAGATGGTGATGAGGACGTGCTCCTTCACGTTGAAGGGCCCCGGGTTGAGGGTGAACTCCCACCGCGTCCCCCCGAGGAAGGCGCGGGTCGGCAGGGCCCGTGCCATGAGGTGGCCGAGGGGCACCACCGCGATCTGCGCGGAGATGGAGGTGATGGAGAGGGGCTCCTTCCGGTACCAAAAGAACTGGTTGAGGAACGAGAGCACGGCGCAGGAGAGGATCCCCAGCACCCACATGCGGAACGTGAGCACCGGCATCTCCGGGTCGTCGGTGACCGGCACCGTGAGGGCCACCTGCTCGATCGGGGAGTTCTCGTCATCGGCGCCGGAGGGAACAACTGCAAGAACACGGTCATGGAATTGTGGTCAATATCTGTCGATATACAGTCAAATCGGACTTGGAGATGGTGGTGCTTACGGAGAGGAGAGGTGATTAGGTGGTCGGCGTCTTCTTCTATAGATCCCATCTCCTCCGCTCTCGAATGCTAATTCTGGTGGAGGAGATAGGATACAATACAAGGGAGGTGGAGCTGTTTCTTTCTTGCAACTGGAATTTTGTCTCCTCCTCTTCCTCCTCGACGTTTGAATATAACAAGACAGCTAGATTTTCTGTAAAAAAGAATTTACAATTTCCAGAGACCATCATTTACTGTTTTACTTTTACTTCTTGGACGCCTGATTTAGAAAGTCAAATACAGGACTTTTAAAAAACTATAAAGGGTTTTCATCACTGGCGCCCTTCTTAATTTCTGCATTACCTATTATACCTCTCTTTTTTTAATATCAAATGTGCTACTGATTTCTTACAAATTTCATAATTACTTTTTGTTGAGGTAAAATAGGGACATAAGTGATATTACGAAAAGAACAAAACTACGAGTTTTACAAAAAAAAGTCAGGAGTATAACTGATATTACAAAAAAATATAATTAGTATTGAAGAAGTCAAGAAGGATATAACAACAACAACAACAACAACAAAGCCTTTTCCCACAATTAAGTAGGGTCGGCTACATGGATTCTTCGCCTCCATTCAGATATATCTTGGGTCAATCTCGGACTTATATCCAGCAAACTAAGATCCCTTCGTATAGTCTCTTTCCAACACTTTATGGGCCGTCCTCGCCCTCTCTTAGCTGGCTCAACATCCCAACACTCGCATCTCCTAACCGGTGCATCAGTTGACCTTCTTTGCAAATGACCAAACCATCTTAAGCGGTTTTCTCGCATCTTATCCTCGATCGGAGCTACACCAACTTTCTTTCTGATTGCATCATTCCGAATCCGATCTTTACGTGTATGTCCACACACCCATCTTAGCATTTTCATTTCTGCTACAGCCATTCTCTGCACATGTCTATGGTTCACAGGCCAACATTCAGAACCATAAAGCATAGCAGGTCTCACGGCTGCTTTGTAAAACTTTCCTTTAATTTTTAAAGGCATTTTCTTATCACAGAGAACAGCGGAGGCTCCTCTCCACTTTAGCCAGCCTGCATTTATTCTATTAGTAACATCTCCATCAATTTCTCCATCATGTTGCAAAATAGATCCCAGATATCTAAAAGAATCTCTCTTCTGGATGTTATCGTCACCAATCTTCACCTCGATTCCTTCACCATTGCTTCCATCAAAGGTGCATTCCACATATTCCGTCTTAGCCCTACTTATACGAAAACCTTTAGTCTCCAATGCATGTCTCCAAACCTCAAGCTTCTCATTTACTCCATCTATAGTCTCGTCAATCAACACAATATCATCAGCAAATAACATACACCAAGGTAACTCATCCTGAATTTGACTTGTGAACTCGTCCATAATCAAAGTAAAAAGAAATGGACTCAAAGCTGAACCTTGATGTAAACCAATGTTGATATCAAAATAGTCAGTCTTCCCCGTCGGGGTCCTTACACAAGATAAAGCCCTATCATACATATCCTTTATGAGATTAATGTATTGGACAGGTACTTGTCTCTTCTCCAAAACTCTCCACAGTATCTCTCGTGGGACGGAATCATAAGCCTTCTCCAAATCAATAAAGATCATATGGAGATTCTTCCTTTTAGCTCTATAAATCTCCATTGTTCTCCTCAGCAAATGGATGGCTTCAATAGTTGAGCGACCTGGCATGAATCCGAATTGATTTTCTTTTATTTGGGAAACTTGCCTCAACCTTCTTTCGATCACACGTTCCCAAATTTTCATAGTGTGACTCATCAGCTTGATACCTCTGTAATTTGAACAATTTTGAATGTCTCCTTTGTTCTTATTAAGAGGCACCAGGATACTCCTCCTCCAATCTTCAGGCATTTTCTTGCTTCGCCAAATAACATTGAATAGATTCGTAAGCCAAGTCAAACCACGCTCACCTAAAACTTTCCAAACTTCCACAGGGATGTCATCCGGTCCAACACCTTTCCCAGGTCTCATAACCTTCAAAGCCTCCTCTACTTCTTTTCTTTGTATTCGTCTAAAGCATGCACGATTCAAGTAACTTTCACTACTAGCTAGATCACCCAAAGTGATCTCTCTATTTCCTTCTCCAATGAAAAGTTTATGGAAGTATTGCTCCCATCTAGTCTCTATATCCTTCTGATGAACAAGCACGTGACCTTCCTCGTCCTTAATACATCTCACTTGAGAAAGGTCTTTGGTCTTTCTTTCTCTTGCTTTGGCCAACCGGAATATATCCTTCTGGCCCTCATTAGAGTTGAGATTTTTATACAAAACCTCATAAGCTTTTGACTTAGCTTCGCTTACAGCCTTCTTTGCTTCCTTCTTCGCTATTTTATAGTCTGTGACAGTTTCCTCTATTCTATCCTTAGACATAGCTTTAAAGCAAGCTCTTTTAATTTTTAGCTTCTCCTGCACCCCTTCACTCCACCACCAAGCCTCCTTTTGACCCGGAGCTCCTCCTTTTGACTCGCCTAGCATCTCTTTGGCTACCTTTCGGATACAAGATGCTACTGCCTCCCACATCTCGTTTGCACTACCGCTACAATCCCAAGATAAGTCTTCTAAAACCTTCTCCCTGAAGCTTGATTGCTTCAGCGGAAGATTCCACCACCTAGTTCTAGTGATCTTAGGAACCTTCCTTTTCTTCACCAGCCCTTTTATTTGTAAATCCAAGACTAACAAGCGATGTTGGCTTGTCAAACTCTCTCCAGGGATTACTTTGCAATCTTTGCAACACAACCGATCTCTTATCCTCAACACAAAGTAATCGATCTGTGTTCTAGTTGTGCCACTCTTATAAGTAATTAAATGCTCCTCCCTCTTCTTGAAAAGAGTGTTTGCTATGAAAAGATCATATGCAGTTACAAAATCCAGAATGACTTTTCCCTCTTCGTTTCTATCCCCAAAACCATGTCCTCCATGCACACTTGCATACCCTGAAACATCTTTTCCCACATGTCCATTAAGATCTCCACCTATGCAAACCATCTCCTTTTGTGGGATTACTTGTAAAATCTTATCCAGATCCTCCCAAAAAGCTTGTTTAGTCCTTTCATCTAAACCAATTTGCGGTGCATAAACTGAGATGATATTCAGAATTTCTTCTTCAAGCACCAACTTTAGCAAAATAATCCGATCCCCAAATCTTTGCACCTCAACCACACAATCCTTCAAATCTTTATGAACAACCACTCCAACACCGTTTCTGCCCTTATCTTTACCTGAATACCAAAGTTTAAAGCATGTCTTCTCGATCTCCCTTGCTTTCTCTCCAACCCATTTAGTCTCTTGAAGACATAATATATGAATCTTCCTTCTTTCCATTGTATCCACTATCTCCATCAATTTTCCAGTTAAAGTACCGATATTCCAACTACCAATCCGTAACTTCCTAAGTCAAGAAGGATAGAAGTGATAAAAAATCTAAATTATAACTATCTAAATATCTAATGAATTAAATCATTATGGTTTTTTTTCATGCAGTACTTTTGGAAATTAAGAAGGTGGAATATCTTAATAACATCTATTTATACCAGGATAAAGAGTTTTATCATGGAAGAAACTATCACAATCACAAAGACGTATTCTGATTATATTGTCCCTAATGTATTTTTTACGGTCCTTATGACTTTCTTATCACTCAACCAATTGAATAAAAAATTATAGATAAACCTAGTTTTCCCCTATCCAACCTGATTGTTATCCTATAATGTGGGATATGCAATAAAAAGAGAGAATATCCAAGTCTAGATAACTACGTGAAAATCTAAGGCAATGAATAATTCAACATTCATTACAATATCATCCGTAGTTAAATATATAATAATGAATAATATTTGTTACTTGCTTCTCTAAATTCGTAATGATTATTGTATTCATTATTATATTTTTAACAATGAATCATATAACAACAGTAATCCACTGATGTTATCTTCTCACCATTGGTAAATTTGATAATGATTTGTAATTTTTTTTATGATAAGGCAATGGATAATTATATGAATATTAGCAACGACAAGAACACAAGCTAATTTTACAATGAATAATATTCGATGTTACACATTTAACGTTGGAAAATATGGCAACCAATATTCAAATTCCTCGTTGCTATAGATCAATGTTCTTGTAGTGTACTTACATAAATATACTTACCGTTTTAATTCAAAATGTATATTGAGCTATTTATTTAATTAGATAATTATCTTGTAAAAAAATAGATATTTGCACTCATAACCTTTGGTCGTTTTGTATTTAGGTACATAACCCTCGATATTCATGAATTACACAAGAAATCTGAATTGTCGCTCTGTCTCACACCTATAACCATATTAATTAGGGATTTTATCACTTGTGCCCCTCTGAGATATTGCAATATCAGTTATGCCCCTATCTTTTTGGTAATATCAGTTGTGTCCCTCACTTCTTTCTCTGTCATCAGTTGTGCCCTTCCGTCAGATTGACCGTCAAAAAATTGAAATAACCATAGTTTACTCAATTGGATAGTGTTGGGAAACGTGAATGAGATGTTTATTCCATAGCCCTAGGCTCTCTTATATAGGAGAGTAGCCTATGGGTAAATTACATAAAGAGGATAACAAGAAAATAAAATAGCAAAAGACACAATAACTAAGTATGCGTCAACACTCCCCCTCAAGATGGAGCATAGATGTCAATCATGCTCAGCTTGGAAGCACACTTCTGAAATGGGCCACGTAACAATGCCTTGGTGAATATATCTGCAGTCTGGTTCTCTGAAGTAACATGGGATGTGGTAATGAATCCTTTCTGAATCATATCACGTATGAAGTGGCAATCCACCTCAATATGCTTAGTCCGTTCATGGAATGCAGGATTGTTTGCAATGAACAAGGCAGCCTGATTATCACACTCCAAGTTCATAGGAAGTGGTATGTCTAAGCATAAATCTGTCAGCACCGCTTTCACCCACATCATCTCTGTAGTAGCATGGGCCATAGCCCTATATTCGGATTCAGCACTGGATCTAGCTACCACAGTTTGCTTCTTGCTCCTCCATGAGACTAGGGCATCTCCAACATAGACAGCATACCCTGAGGTGGACTTCCTATCCTTAGGACATCCTGCATAGTCTGCATCTGCGCATGCTGAGACAGAAATCCCCTTTCCTTTCTTGAATAGCAGACCTTTACCTGGAGAAGATTTGAGATATCTAAGTATCATGTGTATTGCATCCATATGCACCTGGCGTGGCTGCTCCATGAACTGGCTCACACGGCTCACTGCAAATAATATATCTGGCCTAGTGATCGTGACATATAACAATTTGCCTACCAGCTCTCTGTATCTTCTCCTGTCAACCTCCTCTGTGTCATCATCATACAGCTTCATGCTAGCGTCCATTGGTGTCGTAGCAGGTCGACACCCTAGCATACCTGTCTCACTCAGCAGATCTGTGACATACTTCCTCTGTGACATGACTAATCCATACGGATTTCTGGCAAACTCCAGCCCCAGAAAATATCTAAGGACTCCCAAGTCCTTGGTGACAAACTCGGTCCCCAGCCTTTCTTTTGCCTGCTTAATGCCCTGGTCATCATCGCCTGTAATCAAGATATCGTCAACATAAACCATGATTACAACAATACCTCTTGCCGTCTTCTGTACAAACAAGGAATGATCAGCATTGGAGCGTTTATATCCTTGTTTCTCAAAGAGGTCTGACAGCTTCTGGAACCATGCTCTGGGGCTCTGCTTAAGGCCATAGATAGCCTTATGTAATCTGCAAACCTTGGAACACTCCCCCTCAACAGCAAAACCTGGTGGCTGTTGCATGTAGACTTCCTCCTGAAGGTCGCCATACAGAAAGGCATTTTTCACATCCAGTTGATAGAGTGGCCAGTCTCTAGTAACTGCAACTGATAGGAGGATCCGCAGAGTGGAATGACGAGCCACCGGGGAGAACGTGTCAAGATAATCCACTCCATACGTCTGTGTGAATCCCCTTGCAACTAGGCGTGCCTTGTACCTGTCAATGGAGCCATCTGCATTATGTTTGACTGTAAATACCCACTTACAACTCACCGGGTTGACATCCGGTGGTATAGTAACCAAGCTCCATGTTCCTCTAGACTGAAGTGCCGCCATCTCTTCCTCCATTGCTAGACGCCATCGAGAATCCTGCAAAGCCTCATGGTGATTTCGTGGAATATCTGTAGCTGAAAGTGCCAATGCAAATGTCCTGAATGGTCCAGATAGCCTCTCAAACGAAACCACAGCTGATACTGGATACTTGGCACAGCTTCTCTTCTGCTTGCGTAGAGCGATTGGAACATCCAGATCCTCTGTGGTAGCACCCTGCTCCTGTAATGCATCCTGCTGAGAACTGTCGTCAGATCCATCAACATTAATATTTTCATTACATACCATATGCGAGCTAGTTGACTGGTCAGGGCCATGAGCTTGATTCGGCCGCCGGGTGTAATGGAATGGTAACGGGGATATTATTGGTGGCGGTGGTGGTGGTGGTGGTGGTGTTGGTAATGGTGGTGACGGCTGTGATGTTGGTGGTGCCATGAATACGGTATCAGGAGATAATGGTGGTGGCTGCATGTTCCCGGATTCTGAAAAATACATGATAGATTCAAAGAATGTAACATCTGCACTGATCATATACCGCCGACGCACAGGGTCAAAACACTTGTACCCCTTTTGAGTTCTGGAGTACCCCACAAAGACGCACTTGACAGCCCTAGGAGAGAGCTTGTCCGAACCGGGCGACAACTGATGGACAAATGCGACAGACCCAAACACACGAGGGGTAAGAGTGAACAGATCCTTGTCAGGATATATAAGTGAGAAAGGAACCTGTTCATTCAAGACAGACGAGGGCATACGATTTATAAGATAACATGCAGTAAGGACTGCATCACCCCAGTAGGAATACGGAACATGACTCTGAATGAGAAGTGACCTTGTAACATCAAGAAGATGACGGTGTTTTCTTTCTGCAACCCCATTTTGTTGAGACGTATGAGCACAGGATGTTTGGTGAACAATCCCTTTTGAGGAGTAGTAGTTGGCTAGATTGTTGGTGCACAACTCTAAGGCATTGTCAGTTCTCATAATTTTGACCGTTGTGGAAAAAACATTCTGAATCTCATTTAGAAAGTGAATAATAATATCTCCAGCTTCAGACTTATTTTTCATTAGAAATACCCATGATGCTCTAGAAAAATCATCCACAAATACAATATAAAACCTGTGCCCCTGATGATCGGGAACACGACTCGGACCCCAGACATCGACATGAAACAACTCAAACTTGGAGTTACTACTCCAACCTTGACTACTGGGAAAAGATGACCTGTGATGTTTTCCCAACTGACACGCCTCACACTGGACAGTTGTGTGAGAAAGACTATAGGGTAGGACTAGACGCAACTTCTGAAGCGGTAAATGACCAAAACGCAGATGCCACAGGAGAGGAGATACTTGTTCTGCGGGAGAGGCTGTGATTCCGGCAAACGGGGTCTGGTTCAGACGATAAAGGCCTCCTTGCTCATAGCCATGACCAATCACGTTGCCCGTACGGATGTCCTGAAAAATCAAAGAAGATGAATCAAAAATAGCTCGACAATGGAGATCCTTCGTAATCTGACTAATCGATAACAGATTCATGGAAAAATGCGGTGCATGCAAAACATTCTTGAACTGCATAGAGGATGTCAATCTAATCTCCCCCTGACCCGTGATAGGGGAATGAGTGCCATTGACAATCACTACTGTCCGTCCTGGAGGAATCTGAGTATATCCTGTAAGTAGACTCTGGTCGCCACATAGGTGATGTGTAGCGCCCGAGTCCATGATCCATGGTAATGTATCCGATCTACTACTGTGGAGAGCAAGTGTACTACCTGAAGTACTCGTAGAGGCAGAAGCAGAGGTAGCAGCCTCAGTATGATTCTCTGTCGACGGTGCTGGGCCAGACGGTGGTATAATGCCCCTAAGACGGGCAACCAGATCATCAAATCGCTGATCCAATGTAGCTGCAGACGGGGGCTCTATCTGCTCAGCAGCTCGTGCGGATGCAGGAAATCCATGCTTTGAGTAGCATGTATCTTCAGTATGTCCGACTCGGTGACAATATGAGCACGTTGGCCTAGTGCGACCACCCCTTCCTCGGGGAGTACGTCCACAGCCCTGGTAATGTGAACCCCGGCCTCTGTTGGCCGCCATGGCTGAGGGATTCTGACTCGCAGCTGCTGAAGGTACCGTGATCCTACTCAATCTGTGAAAAGCCTCCTCCATGGGAGGAATAGTCGAGTCTGCCAAAATCTGTGAACGTGCTGCCTCATACTCCGGATCAAGTGCAGCGAGAAACACACCCATCATCGTCGCATTCCTATATGTCTTCTGCTGTTCTGGCGTGGCGGTAAGAGGCATGAAGCTGTAGAGCTTCTCAAACATCCCTCTCAATGATGTATAGAGAGAATGTAAAGGTCGGCCATTCTGCTTTATTGTGAATATGTCATGTTGTAACTGCAGGATCTTCGTTTCATTCTTCGCCTGAGAATACGTTGCTGCCAAGATATCCCACATGTCTTTGGCCGTGGGTTGATGTAAGATGTCATTGGCAATTTCAATAGCCAATGTACCGGATAGCCATACCTTGGCATATGCATCGTCGGCCTCCCAAGAGGCATGAACTCCAGTCTTCTCTGCAGGCTCTGGCTCGGTAAGAATGTGCTTCTTACCTGTAGACTTCATCATGCTCATGAACTGCATTGCCCACAGTTCATAGTTCGTACCATCCATTTTAACAATAGGCGCTGGACCACGAAATGCGCCAATAGACGGGATCTCTGCCTTGCTATCCGACATACTGGAAACGGAAGACTGGAGCGACTGAAAGAGAAATAATCTTTGTCTACAGTGACATAACCGGGATTAGTTGCATGTGTAGACTTCAAGCAACTAACCCCATATAGATCCGGATCTGTGCCCTAGGGTTTTGGGAGTTAGGGCACGTAAGCACGTGCGTGGGGCACCCGCGCACGCACCTGGAGTGTCACGCGCGTACTGGAGCGCGCTACTGGAGAGCCACACGCGCACTGGAGCGCACAACTATGCACGCAATGGTGCGCACAGTTGCACTGGAATGGTGCGCATGGTGCTGCGCGAGTGGAGGCGCAAGACTTGTGCTCGTAGGCGTGCGGTGATGCACGCACAGCGTGTGAGGCTATGCGCTGGCGTGCGTGATGCACGCAGAGGCGCTCGAGATACGCAGGATGCGCGCGCACAGGCGCGAGATGAGTGCGCACAGGCGCGCACAGGCGCGCACAGGCGTAAGATGCACAGGCGCGCACAGGCGCAAGATGCGCGCAGGCACTGCTGGAGTCGATGCGGCGTTGCCTGCGCAGATCCGGTGGAGATGATCGGCTAGGCGGCGCTGACTCGAAGGAGAGAAGGAGAAGAGGGGCCGGCGGGTGGGGTTAGGGTTAGGGTTAGGTTTCGAGAACTCCGGTCTAGGACCGTCGCTCTGATACCATGTTGGGAAACGTGAATGAGATGTTTATTCCATAGCCCTAGGCTCTCTTATATAGGAGAGTAGCCTATGGGTAAATTACATAAAGAGGATAACAAGAAAATAAAATAGCAAAAGACACAATAACTAAGTATGCGTCAACAGATAGAATAAAATCAAATGAGGAGGAGGGTTGGGGAGGAGGTGCGAGGCTGTGGAGGAGGTGTGCGCTCGCGGCAGGGGCCGGGGGAAGTGTGTGGCTGCGGGAGGAGGTCGGCTTCACGACGTTATCGAGGGGTTGGTGCTGATTGCGCTGTTGCACAGTCGGTGCAGAGGTTCGGTGGAGTTGATGGGAGCCGGGCAGCGCACGTGCGTGCAGGTAGCGCGGGCGCGGTGCGGAGCAGGGGAGGTGGTGGTGCGGGGCAGGGGGAGGGGGAGCAGGGGGCAGCGCGTGCAGTGGAGGGGGAGGGGGTGCAGCTCAGGGGGAGGGGGAGTAGGGGGGCGGCGTCAGCAAGGGGAGGAGGTGTGGGGGGAGGAGGTGCGGGGCTGGGAGGGAGGGGGAGCAGGGGGCGACGCCGGCGAGGGGAGGAGGTGCGTGGGGGAGGAGGTGCGGGGCTGGGAGGGAGGGGGAGCAGGGGGGCCCTGCCGTCGCCTGGGGCTTGCAGCGCCTGGGAGGGAGGGGAAGCAGGGGGGCCCCGCCGCCGCCTGGGGCTTGCAGTGCCAACTAGGAGCCATGCCGCTGCCTGGGGCTTGCAGCGCCTGGAGATTGCGCGCCTGGGGCTTGCAACGCCTAGAGCTTGCGGATTCGAGAAGATGTGTTTCCGCTTCGAGAAGTTGCTGGATCTCGAGATGCTGGAGAAGTGTCGCCTGGGACAAGGGCTTGCGGGCGAGGCGCGCCTGGATGCGAGTAGGATTTTGCGCGCCGGGGCTGCTCGAAGAAGATGAGGGTTGCATGAGGGCGCCGCCTGCGACTTGGGACTAGAACAGCCAACACCTGCGCGCCGCCTTGAGTGCTGGGGAGGGGAGGGGAGCTCGGGGCGGAGCTGGGCGGCGCGGGGCAGGGGCGGAGAGGGAGGAGGGCAAGGATGGGGAAGAGGAGGAAGAAGAGGATGAGGAAGAGGGTATAAAATGACCACATAACCTTTTTTTAAAATTAATTTCGCTTATGTCCTCAAAGTTAACATTCGTTTGCATTGTGGATGGACGGTCACAAACCCGAGGGGCATGATGAATCTCGTTTTCATCACTCTAAATCTCATTTATTAAGCTCAAATCCCTCAAAATCAACAGCATTTCTGCATCTATTCTACATAATTAGCATTCATGCATGTTTTCATAAGCATTGCATTTTATTCATAATTTCTGCAGAAAATAAGAAGCCAAAAATCTCAGCCAAAATTAACCTGTAAATAGCCTAACTTCCCCGATTTTTAACTCATTCATGCTAACTCCGAATGACACAAAACTACCTCCATTGTATACATATCACTGTGAAGAATAAATGAAAAATACAAAAAATTCACTAACCCAAATAAATGGACCAAAAACCCAAAACCTAGTTTCAGGATTTCCGGACTAAAAGCCCCATATCTTCCCCCATCCAGTGTCTGTTTTGATCCTATTCACTTTTGAACTAATGTCCATTCAATTACCTTCAAAACAAGACCAAGTTCAAGTGAATTGGAGCTCATTTGTGAAAATTGGGTTTTGGGCCTCTTTTGTACATTTTGTATTTTAGCTGATTTTAACCTATTATTTTATGTACATATTTAACCTATTTTAGTTCTTTTCTTTTTTATTTGTCTTCGTTGATAAAAGTTTTATGAAAATGCGTAAAAATCCAAATCCAAATTGAGATTGAAATCAAAGAAACAAATTGAGTAAAGGTCTTCCCTAACCAACTGTACAAAATGAGTCTTTTTCACATTTTATTTTTTCTCCTCTTTCTAAATTAATAAAAATACAAAAAAATTAGATTAATGTGTAATTACTTATCTTTGATTTTATCATATTTTTTCTGGATTTTTATCTATTTTAAACATTACAAAAAAATTACAAAAACCAAAAATCAAGGTATTCTATATACATGGGATACCCCAAAAAAATCACTTTGTGCAATTGATCGATTTTGATTTTGATGTCTTCATGAAAGTTATAGATCTCATCAAGATGAGCAATTCTCGTGAAGAAACTTTTTTGATCCGAGATCATTTACTATTTATTTTTGATTTGTAAAGGATTTATTGTCTGAATTTTCTAGTGCTGACACGTGGCAGCACCTGGTGCCGCCACGTGTCATCCATTTTTCACCTTTTTAAAACTCGTTTTTATTAAAAAAATAAAAATAAAAATGGACACACGTGTGTCGCACGTGCCTCCAAGGCATGTGCTCCGCACGTGCGCCTTCCCCCTTCACACCCCCAGTCGCCACGTGGCGCCACAGGAGCCGCCAGATCGCACTCGATCGGACGGCGCATGTGCGTCGTCTTCCTCCCGCACCCCTCCATGATTTCTTCCGCTGCCTTCTCTCAATCTCGCGGTTCGCTGGATCCCCATCGTATCGCATCCTTCCTCCATCTTCAATCAAACGCCAATATCCTCGTCATCCCCGATTTTCGCGCCGCCATCTATGATTCACGCCACCCCGCGAATCCCTCCGCCGCGTATCTTCAATATACGATCATTCCCTCCTTCCATCTCTGGTGCAACATCCGACGCCCTATTTAAAGAACTGCTCCACCGACGAGCCTCTCCATCCGTCGTTCTCCCTCCTGGTGGTGACAGCCCAAGTCTCGACGTGATCCGAGGACCTTGTCCTCGTCGCAGCTCCACCCCAAGCAGCTGCTCTGCTCCGGCCAATCACGTCGTCGAGCCCCCTTCGTGCCCCAGGTACACCTCCTTCTTCCGCCTCATCTCCTCCATATTCACCTTACTCCGATCAACCCATCGCACTCCATCTCCGATCTCTCGCTCGATTATCATCATCATCCCCGTCCGCCTTCACTCCTGTTCACTTCGCCTTCTCCGACCACGCCACCGTGCCGCTCGCGAAGCCTCGCTCCGTCGAGCTCTCCTCCGTCCAGGAGCTCCCACCAACCAGATGACCCCGACTTCATTGCCTCCACCAACTGCGCTTCTCCGTCATCGACATCAGCTTGGCGTCCCCCCGACCACCTTCGGCCAAGCCCTCGGCAGCAACCACCGCGACATCGAACTCCGCCGCGCCACCTCTCCTCCGACGACCCACGACCGTGTGTCGGCCAATACCAACCGTCCGATCGCCATGCCATCCGCATCCGAGCTGTTGAAGCATCCGCGAGCATCAATCGTTGGACTAACGCTAGAGGCATCTCCATTAACGGCTCTGATTTGCGGCTGAGCCTTCCTCGAGCCAGTCTTCACGCCACCAGCCTCGGGCCAACCCGAGGCACGACTGAGCAACACGTGGAGGCTCGCGCCTAGCCTTTCCCCTGAGCCTACATCCGCACGTGATCTGCACGTGGGCTGCACGAGCCAATTGCATGGGCCCCCCTGGAAGACTCTCATATTACGCAACAGCCCCTGCCTCCAGAGGGCACCTGCCATGCACGTGCCCCTCTGGAAATTTTGCAGACCATCCCCTTCATTATTGGTAAATTACAATTAAGTCCCCCAGTGCATTTATTTATTTTATTTAATTGTAATCAGACCCTTGTGTTTCCCTATGCTTTTTGACCTCTTCTTTACCTTATTTTATTAATACAAAATTAGCATGATGTTTGTTGATTAATTCTCTACATTTTGACATATTGTGGACATTTTTGCGAGTAGTGGTTAATTAGTAAATAATTGTCTTGTGGAAATTTACATATTTTGCCCATTTCTTGCTCTGAAATCCATAGTAGATTAACCATTGCTCTAAAAATTCTCTAAGTATCACATATTGTAGAGATAATTGTGCTTGACATTGTGGCCAAAAAGAATTGCATTTGCATGCACAGTTTGCCCTGTAAAAATCATTTTGCATATTTTATTATTTAATTTTTAATAGGTACTAGATCTCATATTTTCAAGTTTTAGGATTTTTCTGAGGTCCATCACCTAGTGATAAACTTTAGATAATTTTGATCCTTGAAAATAATTAGGTTTAATATTTATTATAATTAAACATTGAAATTCATTTTGTTTTCATTTACAAATTCATAAAAAATCCATATTGCATCCAAAAATTCCAAAAAAGTTACAGTGCATACATTTCATCGTATTTTACATTTTGGCCAAGTTTCATATTTTTCGGACATCATTTGAACGTAATTTACATTTTAGTTCCTAAAATAGGCCAAAACTACACTTTTCATCCCTTAGGGCCTGTTTGGTTGGAGGGGTGACCCGGGTCGGATCGGGTCACCCCCTCACAACCCCCGTTTGTTTAGCGGGTAGAGCGGGTTGGAGAGGGCCTTGGCGTGCGATTCTTTTGTGCACTCGAAGCTTTAATTCTGACCCGTACTACACGTATTGTCCATTCAATGCCTCGAAGGAGGCGCAACTTTTGGCATGCCCGAGATGCATCGGTTCGAAACAAACCCCTTTCCCCTTCGCAGGTCGTCTTCCTCCGTTCTCCCTGGTCTTCCGCTGGCCCGACAACACCTGCAGGTAGGGTTTTGACAACTCGAAGAGGGCTGGCGAGTTTCCAGTAGACATATGGGCGCCCGCAGCATACATCCCATCCCTCCCCACCGCGCAGGCCTACGATGGAGCAGTGCGCCGATTCTTGTGAGTCCGCAGCCCCCTGCGCATCTCCTCGTCCATTGAGGGGAGGGAGGCGAAGGAGCAAGGTAGAGGAGGAAGTGTCCACCTATAAATATTGCGCGACCTTCTTGTGGATCTTGCACGAGCTCGCGCGTGTGGGTGTTAGGGTCGGAGAGGAGGAGACGTTGGCGTTTGCGAGGTGCATTCTCGGAAGGTAAGTGTGATTCTCGTTATTTCGTTTTTGTCTTTTTGGATCACCCTTCTTCTGCGATGATCCTCAACTGTTCGGATTTGGTGGAAGTGGTCTTCTGTGCTGAATGAGGTCTTCTTGAATGTACCCGGGATTATTTTTTTGTAGACATATCTGCGATGATAACCGCATAGACAACTCGTCGGACCTGTTATGAATCTTTCTCTGCGATGATCGTCTTTTTTGTTTGATGTGTTGCTGGATTTAGTCGTTACTTTGGATATGGCGATAATCGTATGTAGAGTAGTAATTTACCCCATCCACACTGCCTTGGTCAATTTGTCAGCCCTTTGTCCAAAATTTTAAAACATAACTGCATAGACCATACGATCGCAATGATCCCCTTTCAGTTCTTCTTTCCGACTCTGCTATGTATGAACACCAATGAGGAAATGAAATAGAACATTATTCTAGTTATATAATTTTAAAAATTGTGAGAACGACAACATATTGAAAGAACAACAGAACCAAAGGAACAGAACTATAGAACAGTATCAGGTTGTGTGAATAACAAGTATATAGGAAATGGGTCCAATCTCCATACCAAAGGCAACCTTAGATTTTTAGACATGTTTGGATAGTATCGGGACCTTGGTTGGATTTTTCTTACAATGGTTTAGTCAATCAAAATTATTGATTGGGATGGAGGTCCTGTGAGAGGTCCAATATGATCTGGATGTTGAATTTCCAGTGTCCAGAATCCGAGGATTACCTCTTTACCCAGCTGGGTTTATTCCATTTCATCCTTTTCTTATAGCATTTTCGGTTCCATCCAAATTTTTATGACATCTCATCCTTCTAATATACATCAACAGTGGCGTTATGTTTTTCTTAACTATTTTTCTTGCCTGGGAATATTGCAACTTGTTGAAGATGTAAATAAATCTTGGACCATTGCCTGGGAAATAACTAATGTTTCTTGAGGACCACAGACCTGCCGTCAGTGGCACTTATTTTGTTTGAAAGGTTTCTTCCTATCATGGGCATTAGGGCATAGATGGTTGAAAAGCGAGAAAGCGAGAGCCGCTAAATAGCGGTCTGACAAGTCAGACTCACTGTCGCTGGTGCGACTGCTCAAACTTCCTCGGTCTTCAACAATTAACCCACACAATCAATCAGAGAATAGATAGCAAGGATTAAAATTTATTATACCCTACTAAAGATGTACAGTGGCAAGCAAGTAGGGGTCGAACACAAGAAGCAAAGGTGTAAAGCACGGATAAAAATCCAAACCTAGATCTAACAAGCTACTTAGCCAATCTAAAATTTTTGTGGGTTTTTTATTTTTATATTTTCTATTTAATTTTAATTTTATATTTTTGTATTTTGGTTTTTAATTTTCTGATTTTTATATTTTATATTTTATATTTTTTTATCTTTTTCAATATTGGAAAATAAGGGCAATGTAATAAAAGAGACAAAGAGGTATGTATAAAAATAGATAAAAATATTCAAAAATAAGGAAATAAAGTCTTTTTGGTCTTTTTATACTTTTTTACTGTTTTTGTGATTTTTGGGTAATTTTTAGAATGTTCTTGGTATTTTTAATTATCAAAATAAAGCAAACAGTGGCAAAAATGCAAGGCTGAAACTTAAAATGGAGAAATAAAATAGCAAACAGTAACAAAAATTCTCCAACTTAATTTCACTTAAAGATAATCAAACAAAGAAAATTCAGAAAAAGAAAACACTATTTTTGGATTTTTTATGGATTTTATAAATTTTTGTGAAGGTTTTTAGAGTTTTGCAATTTTTTGGAGTTTGGTTTTATATTTTTTAATGATTTTTGGCTGGGAGTTAAAACAAACCACAAGGCACAAAATATATTTTTTTGGGATTTTTCTGGGGTGTTTTTATATTTTTTAGTGATTTTCTAATTCAAACAGTGCTAAAAATAGATGTTTTTTATTTTTAATAAATATAAAAATAAATTAAAATCAAAAACTAAAATAATGGCGTTAAAGTACAAGTTGACAGGACCTTAAGTTCAAAATTTGAGAATTTTTCGAGTTAAAACAGGGGTCCAAACAAATAGAGCAAGCACGCACAAAATAAGGGCCTAGCAGGGACCTGTTAGCGAATAGTCAAGAATCCAAGGGCCTAACTGCAATTTTCCCCGAAAGTTTACACTGAAATAAATAACTTCTAGACGAAACACAAATGCCCCAGAGCCGCAAGGGCTTCTATGCAAAATGTCCACCCACGCGCGTGCAATGCACGCGCCTGGGGAGGACCTAATAGATGTTCTACAAAACCTCGGGGCGTAATTGCAAAATTCCAGGAATTAATTAACTGCAGTGGAAAGTTACTGTACTAAATTTAAATAATACAAACTCCGGGGGCCCTGACGCAAAATCGCCAAGGTCACGTGCGAGGACGCGCGTGACCTGACGGGGACCCAAATGTAAATAGTTAAAACGCTCGGGTGGTCCTTTAAAATAATACAAAACTAAATACTGGTAGATGAAAGATTAGACAGTTTTAAGTAAATACAAAAAGGTCCTGGGTATACCAGCAAAATTACCCAGGCTTGGGCGGCGATCTGACGGTGGGGGATATCTCACTTAACCACGTGGCGCGCCCTCCTTGCGCGATGCCGGTTCGCTCGTGGATGGCCACGATTAGATGCTGCTTGACGATCGGACGGCTGAAGATGAACGTGATCCAACGGCAGCTGAAGCGCGCCAAGAACAAGCCAGATCCGACGGCGCCTGGAAGATCTCCAAGAACAACGGCCGCAGGTGGCTTTGATCGGTGTTTCCGGCCGACACACGGCCTCCTCCAGCCCAGGACCTAGGGCAAAATGGTCCTGGGGGCCCTCCACGTCGATGGGATGGATCTGATGGACTCGGGAAGCTCTGACGTGCTCCGACGACGAAGGTGACCTGGGGACGTCTTCCCTGGAACGATGAGGCTCGATTGAGCCTTCTCCTTGGCTCCTCTCTGCAGGGTTAGACGCGGAAAACAAATGCGACACAACTGGGGTAGTTTTGGGGTGAGATGGATGGCTAATGCGGCGGGGCGAGATGAGTCCGGCGAGCGGCGGAGAAGGACTCAGAGGTATGCTGATCTGAGCGAGATCAGCTTGAATGAAGGTGCGGCGGAGCGAGATGGAGCGAGGAGGAACGAGATGACGGTGATCGGGGCGGATGCGATGTAGTGGAATGGCTGGAAAGCGGAGGCGGAGCGGAGCTCCGCCGTGAAGTCAAGGAAGGATTCTCGGCAAAATACACACCCGCACTAAAAACTGCTATGATCCTAGACTAATCTAAGTCTACGCTACAAGAAAATGCAAAGAGGAAGGAGGGAGGCTCACCGGAGACGAGGGTCAGACCTTGAGGCGGAGCTCCGGCGAGTGAATGGATCAACCTCGATTCAACGCCGATCTTCACGCAAACGGGCTCCTTGAGTCGCTGATGTCACCAAGGACTCGAAGGATTCCCTAGGGTTCGGTAAAGGATGGAGGAAGAGGGATCAAAATCAAATTGAAGTCGGGGGGTCCTATTTGAAGAGTTGACGGAGGTGGCTCCTTGATCGAGGGAGATCTGGCGAATCAACGACCCATAGATCGAAAAAACACATAGGCGTGATTCATGGTTCATAGGTGATTAAAAGTCGTGAAGACTTCGACCTCAAATGGTGAAAGGCGAGGCCAGGAAAAAGTCAAGAAGATGGGACAAAACCCATCCCTGACACGGCCAGACCTCGGTCAGAGAGTTGACCGAGGTCAACCAAAGAAGAAATATGGTTGGTCCACGTGGACCAACCAGAAAAAACCTTGGCAAAAAGATTTCTAAATTCAATTAAAAATAAGAAATGATTTTATTGATTTTTACTTATAAAATAAAAAATGTTTATTTTTTTATAAATTAATTTATAGTGATTTTTATTTATTTTTAGGAAGTGTATTTTTACAAGTTTGCATTTATACCCCTATAGGTATCTATATCTATGTATTAATGTATTTTATTTTTATTTAGGTATTTTTAATATTATTATTTTTATTTATGATTTTATAAAATTATAAAATACTTTTATATACACATATATATTTTTATTTTATTTTTCTGATTTATTTTGTATATTTAATAAAATACCAGTATGTCTTGTATAGGTATGTCTATAGGTAATATACCTATGTATTGAATATATACAAGTATTTTTATTCGTATTTTATTTATGTTTTTATTCTGATTTTAATGTACATAATTATTATAAGTATTATTTACAACATTATAAAAATATAAAATTATAAAAATAATAAATAAATAATAAATTGAATATTTTAATATGTACAAGTATACAATGAGGGTCCAAAAGTCAACTTTCAAACCGTAGCTCCGCCAAATGCGAAACCACCGCCATTAATTAGATTATTTTCTTCTACATACAATTAAAGGTGAGTACGCTGCATTTGGAGTTTTTATTTGTGAGATACGGGTCTGGGAAGTTGGCATTCTGGAATTGTATTTAGACCATAACTTTTTATCTGTACATTATTTTTCAATGAAATCAATTTTGTATTTTTCTTTATAAAATTATCTACAACTTTCATGTACAAAGTTTCTTTATTTGATGAATAAAAAGTGGAACCAAAAACAGGTCCCAAAATGAATAAAGAATGAATATAATGTATAGGTATTTTATCTGTATTTTGGCCCTTATCTCCCCCTACTATATTCCTTGTCGACCTATTCATCAAGATGCCTAGGTCTCGGGGTTTCGGGTCATAAAATATTTACAATATTTTATTCTTTTTCTTTTCTTTTCTTTATTCTATTATTTTTGGCTTTAAAAACCGCTTTTTATACAATATTTACACACATATGCATGAATGCTAAAATGCATGAATTAATGCTATTTACACGCATTTACCAGGGTTTTTAAGGCCAAAATGATAGAATAAAGATGATGAAACGTGGATTCATCAATGGTATGATGGTAATTGACAGTTCTTGGGTGTTGGCAGAACCCCCAGATATGTCTACTGAATGGCATAATTCTATGAATCGAAGTTAGTTGTATCCATATTATGTTATGTTAATTCTCTCCATTGCATGTATTGTTTGGATTATTATCTGGGTCGTGAAAACCATCATAGGTTATATCTTCATGGTATGCTGATTTTAGGCTTTTGTTCTGTACTAGATGAGGACGTGAAAACCATCATAGGTTTTTTATGATTCACCTTCTGAAGAATCTGATCAGTGTTCTGTTTTTAATCAACTTTGCGCAGTACAACTTTATATCTGCTTCGATTGTGTTTTTTAATATTCTTAGAACTTTACATCAGGTTGTGTGAATATCGTCATTAAAACTTTACATGAGGTCCTTAACCATAGCTTCGTTACTCGAAGTCCAGTAGGTATTTGTTTAATCGTATTCCTTTCTCACCAACATACTTGGGCCATAATTTAATGTGCTATCCTCGAGCCTTTTCCAACTCTGTTGTAACTTGTTTGCATATTTAAGTGCGATGTCAGCATGGGCGGGCAATGGTGCCCGAGGTGTCGGGCCGTCCTCTGAGGATGTTGCGCATGAGAGTGCACATTGGAATCCTGCTTTGGATAGGATATTTGTTGATACTTTGTTAGAGTTCGAGTCTTCGTGGGCTGGTAGCACGTTCACAGCGCCCGGCTGGCAGCTGATTGTGAGCAGGTTCAATACCATCAGTGGTCTTAAGTACACAAAGTCACAACTATTGTGTCGGTGGAAGAACCTAAAAAGGGACTACTCCGCTTACCTTTACCTTCGTAACAAATCCGGGTGGGGATGGGATGCTGTCTACAACAGGCCTATTCCGCCTTCTGAGTCGGCATGGTTTGAGGTAATGTGTCTGCGTTGATGATTAATTGATTCTGGTTAGTGTCCATTTGACAATTACTTTATTTGTTACAGCTTGCTGATAGGTATCGTAAGTACCGCAACAAGCCCTTCCTTTACTACGACGACATTCAAAGGTTTCTCAGTAAGGACATTGCAACTGGGCTTCATGCCACCTCCTCCAGGCCATGTAACTTAAATCCAGCAATGGGAGCATCTAGCTCACACCGTCAATCAAGTCAGAGGGAGCTTAATTTCGACGAGGATCTCGACGAGTGCCTGCCAGAACCTGAAGAAGAAGCGCACGACAGCGACGAGTTCTCCCCCTCACCCTCATCTAGGAAGCGAAATGCACACGACGGTGGCAGCATCGGGAAAAAGTCAAAAAGTGGAGTCTCCAGGGCGCAAGTGGGGCAGGAAATGATGGAGAATTTTCTGAAGTCGTTGGCGCAGACGATAAATGAGTCGAAGAGTGGTCCAAATGAAGTGGCACATGCAGCATGCCAAGAGATAGGAGCAATGCGTCCTGATCTAAACGTACATCAGTTAAGGAAAATTGCGGTCGAATTAGCTACCCCAATTGGGTGTAACCTCTACATGCTTATGCGGCGTGACCGTGGAAAGCTGAACGACTGGATCGAAGAAACCATTTCGCAGTGATCAGTAATCGAACAAATTTATTTCCCCTTACACGTAGAGAACATTTGCTTCATGATCATCAACTGTTTCGAATAATTGACGCTAAACTGGGTGTTAGCAACGTGATCTAGGACAAATTGAAATTTTCGTGCACACTGCATACATTGTTTGAGGCTGAAATTTTGCTGCAGGTTGCAGGTTCTACGTTTGTCAGAAATAATGGACTAACCTAACTTTGCCTGCAGGTGTATCTGACTTCTTGTGTTAAAAAGCAGGTGTATCCGACATTCTTGTCTTAACTTTTCTGTCTTGCAGATACAGGTTTTAAATAGGTCTCGATTTCATCATGTTAATGCTTGCGGTTGCAGGTGTTATGTAGGCTCTACACGTTGGAGACTACCCAGTTGATGATTGATATTGCTTGCAGGTTTAGGTCATTTATTTTGGCTTATGCACCAGGCCAAAGACATCCGGATTTTAACTGAATTATATTGGCGTACCTGATTTATGTTGAACGCAGGTGTATGTGATTTTGAGTGGCAGGTGCAGGTGTTATGCAAATCCAAAATTTGGGATGGCAGTGATAGGAAATGTTTCTTATGCAGGTTACATTTATGTGATTTTCGTGCAGGTGTAATGCACCACTAATTAGGCCGAGAGAAGCCTATTGCCTAATAGCGGTTGCAAATGATATGTCTAATAACATTTCAATATGGCAACAACATGCCATGCAAATGTAGTGTTTTTACACGCCCATGTTAAATGCCTTATTCGTGCTTGAAGCCCTCGTTCATGCAGCTCATATTTTTTTTAGGGATGTCCCTTCGGAGTTACAACCCCTTGCGGAGTTTGGTGATTTGATTATGGTAGCTTGTGTCGGTGTAGTAGGAGCGTTGTCCATAGACGAGTGGGTAGAAGAAGGAAGAAGGATCCCTCGTCCATTGCATACAAGGCCGCTAACCGGTAGTGAATGGGTTAGGGAGATGCTCGAGGGTCACGATTATCGTGCCTTTCAAAACTTCAGAATGAAGCCTAGCATGCTTAGAAGGTTTATTCGCGTCTTAAGCGAACACGGACTCACAAAGACAAGGAATATGGATGTCGATGAACAGGTGTGCATATTTCTATACGCATTTACAAATGCACATTCAAATAGAGTCATTCAAGAGGCTTTCCAGCATAGTGCCGAGACTATATCAAGGCACATTAGGAATGTCCTTACGAAGATCCTCACTTTGGAGTCCCGAATATATTCGACTCGCACAGCCTGTCACTCCGGAGATAATCAGGTCCAACCCACGTTACTACCCGTACTTCAAGGTAATTTAACTGGGATATCTATCTGTCGCGTTCTTCGATGTGTCTATTCCTCTAATGCTTAACCGATACCCTCGAAATTACAGGGAGTTATCGGAGCTATTGACGGGACCTACATCCCTGCTCAAGTTGATCCAGAGGTCCAAGGAGCCTACAGATGTAGGAAGTTATTCACTGCCCAGAATGTCATGGGCGCAGTGGACTTCAACATGTGCTTCACCTACGTGGTTACTGGCTGGGAGGGTTCTTGTGCGGATATGACCGTACTCCGTCATTCAGTGGAGAGTGGCTCCTTCGTCGTACCCGAGGGTTGCAAGTATTTGATGGATTGCGGTTACGCCAATACGGATACATTCATAGCGTCGTATAGAGGGTCCCTCTATCATCTTCCTGCCTGGAGGGCTCGTGGAAGTCATTACGAAAACCACAAGGATCTTTTTAACCACCGTCATGCTTGTCTGCGTAACGTGGTGGAACGTACTTTTGGGGTATGGAAGAATAAATTTCGTTGCCTTCGCGATATGCCAGCATATCCAATAAACATTCAACGGGATGTCGTCAGGGCCACGTGCATAATCCACAACTTCATACGGCTAAATGGTGGAGATTCCATTTCTGACGATGACCGCGAGGAGATCTTGCCGGAGGAGACGGACGAGAACCAACATCGACCAGTTGGCATCCTTCGTGAAGACATCCGACGTGGACAGCTGTTGAGAGACAGAATTACCAATGCTATGTGGAATAACAGACGCCAAAGGCAAACTTAGCCGCCTAACATGAGATGCAATGATTGCTAACTCTTGATGTCGATTTCTGTATTTTCAAAATCTATTTCAATAATGTAAACGTTTATCATATCTTACGGGGAAATGCGGGCAGTTTACTATGGTCATTACTTTACTTTGCAGCTTACAGATCGCTTTCAATGGAGTCCGCGTCGGAGAGGTGCAGATGCGGATTGCCGTTGACTATAAGGTATGAGGAGGGGTCGGAATATCCAGTGAGACGCATGTTCTACGTCTGCTCCGTCAGTCGATGCGGGACTCGTCACCCATACGCGAGGGCGCCACGGACATTGGACAATCTGGCAGACGAGTTCTCCTTCATAGCACAACGTCTGTGGGAAAAGGAGGCAGAGAACAGGGGATTGCAGCGGCAGCTTCAGTCCACAATGCGAGAAGTACAAGCCAAGGAGATGGAACTGTGTCGCCTTCACTCTGAGCTAGAGGATGCTGGTGGGCATAGATCTTCCCTGTTGGAGATGGTCGACTCACTTCGAATGCAGCTGAGCGACATAGGATTAGCGGATGTGGATGACGAGGTGGTTGACAAACACATCGTATGATGTTTCCGTGTACAAGTGAATCTTTTGCGTGCTAGTCTGATGAATTGCTGTTTTACGGAATGGTATTTCCTTTCGCGTTCTCAAGAACTTAATTTTTTAATTTCTTAGCCAACGTTATTTAGAGATGGTACAATCGTACAAGACGATTAACATATCCCCGATTAAATTACAACGCTAACCGTATTTAAATCCGTACCTTCTCCCTAAAAAATAACGCTATTAAACTGAGCCTAATAAACATACCTTCTTTATATTTTTAATTGCAAAATGTCTTACACCAGTAAGGACATCCATGACTATGATATATATTTTTAATCCAAATTCAGCTTATTTAATTATTAATTCAATAGTAACGTATTTTTTATTATTCCATAAAACCTTCTCTATTCCAGGATTCCCATACTCCTTTGTAAATCATACATCAAGGGGTTACATGATTCAATGCGAAAATGATACAAAATGAGGCATCTTAATATAAATTAATCTTAACATATTTAAATACCTCAATCATGACAACATTCATTACAACCCATCATAACATCACATCATATCACATTCAACTCCAACCCAACCCTCATCCCAACCAAACACCTACTATTACAACCTTCCCAACCCTCTTCACATGCTACTATTCACAAGGTTGCCCCAACCCAACCCAACCCTCCAACCAAACAGGCCCTTAATACATTGAAAATTCCAAAAAAAGAGACCGCCTCGAAAACCGCGCACGGATTTTGATAGACATAACTCTAGGTTGTTCCTTTCCCTCTTTCTGATCGACTTGGGACTTACTCAAGTAAAATAAACATAAAACCGCATTAATAAAATTGAAGAACATTTTGTGTGGTTATTTTCTTGACCGATTCCGATTGCCGCCTATAACGCACGATAAATCATTTTTACTCACGAACAAACTTAGCGATTTTCGGACTCGTTAGGGCATAAGTGATAAAATAGCAAGAAGTGAGGGGCACAACTGATATTACCAAAAAGATATGAGCATAACTGATATTGTGATATCTCGGAGGGACACAAATGATAAATCCCTATTAATTATGTATGCAAATACAAAACTAATCAGAATTATGGATGTAAAATCCCAAAAAATCCTCTATTTTTTCCACCTAATCGAGGTTTCATTAAGGTCATTGGTCTCGATCCTATTCATCTGTTGTAAAGTTGGTAGGAATACATATGACCATATCCTTGTAATATTTTGCTAAATCCATCATTCTTCGTTAAAATGTTAAATTTTTTACGTGCAAATAAAATGACTACGTATTTGTCGAGTTGTATATATCAAGTCAATCAGAAATGAGATATAATTTGTGAGGACATATGAGTTTGTGAGAAAGATGGATATACAAGTAATTGCGAGGGTTAATCGAAATCGGTGAGCAGGAAGTTTCACTTCATTAGATGTTGATCTAGATATAAAACATGTCATTTTGATGGTTCCTCCAGTACTTCAGATGTATCAGTTAATTATATCCCGAATATAAATAAATTATAAATGTCAACAGAAATATGGAGATAGAGACCGATGATATGATCGCGTCGTTGGAGTAACGTGAACGTATCATTGGAGAGAGACATCTAAATCCAACCAGAGAGCTAAATTCTCGTAGATTTTGTCAACCAACTTACTTAGCATTAAAAAATCCCAATGAAGTAGGAGGATACGTGTATAATATAGGGAATGTCCGTCATTAGGGTCGAAATTGTGACAATCACAGTAGAGGTCAGAGTTGAGAAATACAATTTAATGTCTGGAGAGAGTGAAAAATCGGAGTCCCAATAAAAATTGGTTTTAAGTTAAGGGTTTAATAGTTCCGAAGCTACAACCGGAATCTCATGGATGAACGACGAGATTCCGAAGCTTATATTATTAAAAAATGAAAGAGAAGCTTCTGATGAATATAGGTTCCGTTGTTTCGGTGGTTGATTCCGGCGAATTTACTTTTCCGCATCGGTTCGTGTGATCCATCGTTATCCAGCACCGCTTTTTCTTGGAAAGATCTCCACCATCCACTCCCTCTCCACTCCTCCATAAATGTTAACTTCGTGCTTTACATTTTCTCTTTTATCCTTTTCGGTATGGGATATTTATACGTATATTCATGTAAAACTATGTACTTACATTTTGTCGGTGTATCCGTCAAATTTTTACATACTGATCCATGTAAATCCACTAACTCTTACGCTATAATCCTCATAACTTAACTTCTGTTTATATGATCATCGACGTTGCTAGCATCTGTTTATATCGGTCGTCCACAGACTGACATGTGGGGAGTGAAGGAAGAGGCGTTGTTCGATCAAACGCACTTTGGGGTAAATTGCAACACACATCGTCTGCCTTTTTTATTTTATATTAGTATTGTAATTTGTTTTTAGTTAAAAACTTTTGGTAAAAAGCACGAAACCTTCTGTTTTTATTTCATATTGCATTCAGATCGGAGGAGGCATTGCACTTAAGCCCTCGTAGCTTTTTGTATTTATATTTAGTACCGAAACATTTAATATTAGTTGTAATATTTTGGATAAATTATATTATAATCCCTGTCTTTAATTTTAATTGCAAAAATACTCTTTCCAGTTCAACTATTTTTGTGCTTGTATTTTATTTATTAAAAATATCATCCATGCTCCAAAAATTATGTAAAAATAGTGTACCCGCTAGTGTACACATTCACATCATATTTTATCTTTTTCATTCTAGGCATTTTATCTATTTATTAAAAATAAAAAGAGCACATTTTTTCCCTGTTTGACTTATAAAATACCAAAAAATAAAAATATTTCGAAAAAATTTCCAAAAATATATATGATTTTGTTTATTATTGTATTTTCCAACTCCAGCCCAAAATCCCTAAAATAGAAAAAGAAAAGATTAAAAATTAAAAAGCTCTAAAATCCTTTATAAAATATAAAACAATCCTCAAAAAATTGAAAAATATCCATTTCTATTTTATAATTTTCTTTATATTATTTATTATTGATTAAAATTGGTTTGAAATATTTTGGACACTTTTTGCTATTTTTAATCTCCAAATAAATTCGACATATTTATTTAATTCTTGTTTTGGGATATTTTATCTTTAAAAATGTATCAAAATTAAAAAAATAGTTAAAAATAACAAAAATAGTAAAAATTAGTTAAAACACAAAAACATTTATTTTGCTCTTTTTTATTTTTAGTAGTACTTATAATTAGATTACCTTACATTATTTATATAGATATATATTCGTATATTATATATTTAAAAAAGAAATTAAAATTCAGAAAATATAAAAGAAGATAAAAATATATAAAATTAAAAACAATTAAAAAAGTTATAAAAAAACTAAAATTCGAAAGTTTAAATATTAAAAACCATAAAAAATGCTTAGACAAAAAGAACATAAATTTTGCACCTATTTGCCCGATCTATCTAGTTTGCTATGTGTGTTTGACCTCTACAATACTTGCACATATATGTCATTTGTAGAGTTATAATAAATTTTAACTTCACATTTTATTCTGCTTGGCTTAGTTATTTATTGTGGGTTAATTGTTGAATTAGTCTGAGGTTCTCATCGGTTGCTTCAACGACTGTGTTCCCGCCTTGCAGGGAATGCAAGACCGATAGGATTTTACGTCTTTTCACCAACCTCCCCTCCTTCTTCCATCAAAACCTGATTCCGACAGCCTCCAATGGTTATCCGCCATTCTAACGAGGATTCTTCTAGCTCCATAATCTCTGAGTGACAGTTAGAGATTCCATTGGTGAGCAAAGAAGGACTATTCCTCCAGCGAGATCCTTAGAATGTTAGCCAAGTTGCTGACCCTCGTTGATATTGTTGAAGCTTCTAGTCCTTGCCAAACTTGTCGAGCGAAAACCAACAAAGCTATATGAGCTTGGAGCACCGACATCCCTTCATCGTCTGACGAGTTTCTCCACCTTCAGCTTATCTCTGTACCATTTGTAGGTGAAATTTAAGATATAAATATGAATGTATAAAAATATAAGGAGGGTTAGATAATATCGGATTTGATGAGACTAACCAACTTGCCGAGGCGTGCAAAATGCACTGACCTTAAGAATAGATTCGTACCCCCACGGAGATTCCGATGGTGCAATCGGTATTGGTACGACTATTCTCCAGGATACAACGGTGAGATCTCAATGGGTATGCACGTACCAACATCGAGATCTATTGAGCAACAATAGATCGTTCCTTCGGAATAAACTCACTCAAATGAGAGAAGATGAGAAGAGGGATAGAATGATTGTGTGTTGTGTGTTCTCAAAGCAATGCTATAGGCCCTTTATATAGATACACAATAAGAGAACGTTACACATTCAAAACAATCAATTAAATCCTCCATTCAATTTGAATATTAATCATTCATAAAATAACGTATTAAAAATACAATAAAGAAGATTCAATATCCTCATAATGTGCACAACATCCATCATTAGTATTATAAGATAATATGTGTAACATGCAACATGCATCCGTTACACAAAAGATTTAGGTAATATATTAATGATATTATTATGAATATATTGACAATAAATTATATCCATGTAAAGACGTTAGAAAGCATGATGGTGATATAACATCACTAATAAATTATCATGCAAAAAACGTATGTTATAAATCACATGCTCATTGATACTAACCAAATAAAGTTCATGCACCACTAAATATAAAATAAATACACCTTTATATTTTTAACAAAGTAATAAAAGTATTTGAAATATAATAAAATATCAACAATCCCCCACTATTTCAAATACTTTTTTTGAACTATCTCTTTTCATCCCCCACAATTTCAAAAAAGAAATTAAGGATAATAAATATTAAAAGATAGATGAGAAACTCGAAGACGACACTTGAAGGAACTCAAAAATGTAACGCATTAGACTTGGTGTCTTATCGACTATGAACCAAGACTTAGAGAATATGAATGTGGTTTCTAAAGGTTGGTGGAATTAAAATTCCTATGAACCAATCCTTTATTTGTGAAACCATTGACTCATATCTCACATTACATTTTTTTATCTATGTTGCTCATGCGGGTTGACACGTTTCGGCCATGCGTCTACCTGGATTTTCATGAGTGCTCTAGAGATTTTGCCCAAAAATCTCATAGGAAGCGGCCTCACCTCCACACCCATATAGGTGGATCATCATCAAGTGTATACTGCATTTACACACCACCCAATTTGGGCTATGACATCCATTAAGAACAAATATGTTCAACCTCACCACTTATGATACTATCATATCGCACACCATAGGAATAGGGAATAACTGATAGTATCCTCTTAGTCGTCCAGTGAATTGTTTATCCCATATGAACCTCCTTCCCGGGATCTCCGTTCATGAAGGTTGGGTTTCCATCACTTCGACTATTGATTCGGGCACAATCCCATTCCCCTCGATGTACTCTCCACGAGCTTTTTGCTTAGTGGTTTAGTCAGAGGATCAACCAAATTTAATTCTGACTTCACATAATACATGGATATTATGCCATGAAATATCTCATAATATTGTCTCTTGGACAAATATGCCTGCTTTTTCACATTATAAAATATTTTTAGCAGCATGGCTTTCACAGTAGAAATATTGATGACATTGGCTTCATCCAAATGGGAAGATTTGCTCAGAAGTTTCTCAAGCACATCACGAGTGCATGCATTCTCTAATGCAATAAGCTCATGTATATCAAGCAAAGCATGCTTGCTAGATTAATTTCAAAAAAATAGTTCCGCTTCCAGGATAAGAATATACCCAATAGTAATTTTCGACTCATCTGAATAATGGAGTGAATTTGCACCATAATATCCTTCAAGAACTGTAGAATCTTCATAAAATATTATACAATAACCTATCTCTTCTTTGAGATATTAAAGCATTCAAAATATAACATGTCATTGCTCTCTTCCAGATTTGGAGTATACCTGCATAACTTTCAACAACATATGCAACATCTTGTCTAACGCATAAGACAAGCAATAATTTGTGCATATCTAATTTGAAGTATACTACCACTTTTAATCTTCTTCCTTTTTAAAAAAAAAGCAGTAGAAGGAATACTTACCAGCGTGCATTCAAAAGAAGCACAAAACTTTCCAATCTCTAATACTCTTGAGATGTAGAAATATATATTCTTTATGACAAATTTATTCTCAAGATGATATCTATTTCTCCCATGTCTTTGATCATACGAACGACTAAAAAAATGAAGTACCTTTTTCCATTTTTTTTTAATCACATGAGATTTACATGTAATATTACAATGAACAACATGGATATTATGAAGATGGAATGCCTTTTTTTTAATACCATCCTAATAAAAAAACATCGTGTGAATGTAACAATACAATGAAATAGAAAGATCTGTTGACGCAGAGAGAGATTTTCACAAATTTTTTTAATTGCACTCTCTCCATTCATGTTACATATACAACCTCAAGTCATGTAACATTTATAAAATAATAACTTTTCCATTATGATTTGAAATCAAAAGAAACATTATGTAACTGGTATATAGAAGTAAATTACAAACGAATATGATGCTCAAGTTGTAATGAGGAATACTATTATTGGTAACATTGACATTCGAATGCCTCACGAAGTAAATTATCTTAAAAGACAAAAGAAGTTTTGAGATAACTGAAAAATATCAAAACTCCCCCACACTTTTAAACGTTTCAATTTTTAAATCCGCGGTCACATTATAAAAAAAAACCCGTCAACATTTTTTCAATATTACGTGGAATTGTAAAGTTGGTCAACCACAACTACATCTAGGAGCAGGTATTTGGATAAAAAAATAACAAACCCTCCGAATCTATTCTTAAGATTGTAGGTGAAATTTAAGATATAAATATGAATGTATAAAAATATAAGGAGGGTTAGATAATATCGGATTTGATGAGACTAACCAACTTGCCGAGGCGTGCAAAATGCACTGACCTTAAGAATAGATTCGTACCCCCACGGAGATTCCGATGGTGCAATCGGTATTGGTACGACTATTCTCCAGGATACAACGGTGAGATCTCAATGGGTATGCACGTACCAACATCGAGATCTATTGAGCAACAATAGATCGTTCCTTCGGAATAAACTCACTCAAATGAGAGAAGATGAGAAGAGGGATAGAATGATTGTGTGTTGTGTGTTCTCAAAGCAATGCTATAGGCCCTTTATATAGATACACAATAAGAGAACGTTACACATTCAAAACAATCAATTAAATCCTCCATTCAATTTGAATATTAATCATTCATAAAATAACGTATTAAAAATACAATAAAGAAGATTCAATATCCTCATAATGTGCACAACATCCATCATTAGTATTATAAGATAATATGTGTAACATGCAACATGCATCCGTTACACAAAAGATTTAGGTAATATATTAATGATATTATTATGAATATATTGACAATAAATTATATCCATGTAAAGACGTTAGAAAGCATGATGGTGATATAACATCACTAATAAATTATCATGCAAAAAACGTATGTTATAAATCACATGCTCATTGATACTAACCAAATAAAGTTCATGCACCACTAAATATAAAATAAATACACCTTTATATTTTTAACAAAGTAATAAAAGTATTTGAAATATAATAAAATATCAACACCATTGATCTATGTTTTCCCTTGTTCTCTCTTAATTTTCTCTTCAAGCACATCCTATGTACCAACAATCCGGACACACGCTCATCTTCACTCCACTCCAATCATCCTCGCGCAACCTTTGATTCGATTTCTGCCTCTACCCAGAAATAATCCATCCCGATCAATTCTCGTCTTTGCTCAAGAAGAGAACTCGCTAGGATTTCACTTCTAAAGCTTTCGATAACCCTAAATTCCATCCCACAATACGCACATATCCCCCGCAGAAACTTTTTCTTTGCCATTTAACCCATGCAGTTGTTGTTCTCTTCATTGATCAGAGATGTCAATAGAACTCTGAGCTCCATTTTTTCTCATCGGAGGAGCAGCATTGCTATGACTCCACAGAGCACCTTTCTTTCCCTTGAGACCCATTTCTACTTCACCAAGTAGCCAGCAAGGTCATTGGACCTTGTAATTGATCGTAACGATATATAGGAGGAAATCAACGTTCACCGGATTTCTGCCTGAACTCTGCCGCATACGGCGGAGCATTCAAAGGAAGAGAGTAGCAACGATCATTAGATCAACCTATTTGGGCGAGATCCGACAGACCAGAGCTTGCCAAATCGACACTCCCGAAGAATTGTGTCAGACCTGAGGTTTGAAGCACCCAAACCTAGTGTTGAGGGTATATTGCATGACACGTGGCCCAAGCCACGAGCTTGACTCCAAGCCTAGGCATCACATGTGTGGAGCACATGAAGCGGAAAAATTTACAAGCGTACACATCCAGATTTCAAATATCGTAGATAAGTCATGCATTATGTGAGATTTACAAGTATATCCAGGCAACTTATTTTATTTGTAATTCAATGCTAATTGGACCTCTTTGTAATTAAATAAGATAGTACTTATTACAATTATGTTCATGTGATGTTCTTTTGATATCTTGTGAACCAAATATCCATTTTTAATGAAATTGGTGTCCTTGGAAAGCTCTTTTCATGCTCTTTAGTTCAATGCATTATATTTACTACTTTGATAACTATTCCATGTGTTAATTTTTAGAGAGCTCAAGTCTTCTATTCAGCCTTATATTCGCCTTAAAATTAGATCATATTTTGTTGAATGACATTTAGATCACCATGATTGCTCATTAACTCTTAAGTGATCTCACAAGTTATTAAAATTACTTAATCAGGAGCACCTTTGTGTGTTGTTCATTTAGTTAGTTTTGCATTGCATCATAGTTTTCCCATGTAATATAAAAGCATAAAATGACTTGAAAATTACATGCATTATATTTTTTGCATCGTGCTTGACCTATATAGCCTATAAATCACAAAAATAGTTATTTAATAATTTAATTAAGTTAAATAATTGCTTGTATCCCTATGTTCGACAGTGAACTTGCCCAAGTTATAAATTTAAGCTGAGACACTCTTTGTAGAAATTTCTCTTGGTTATATCTCTTGGTAAGCATACACCTTTGGAATGTAGCAAGATCATTGCAAAGGGATTTCTTTAAAAGGCATATGTATCGAACGGACATGTGAATGTTGTTTTCTCTCGGTCCTCAGGGGCGATTGCCACTGGTTGTACCGAAGTACCCATCTAAGAAATAGAAGAAGTCCTTCCCGACCAATATCTCATGAACTTGATCAATAAACGATAGAGGAAAGTGGTCCTTCTTCGCTGCTTCATTCAAGCATCGGTAGTCAACACACACATACTAAGATGTCGGTACCTGAGAAGAAATATCCTCTCCTTGGTCAGTGGTAACCACATGATCACTGATTTCTTTGACATTATATACAGGGGACTCACCCATTTTGAGACGGAGATGGGATAGATGAAACCTACTTTACACCACTTCATGATCTCCTTCATTAATAAGTCCCATAGATTAGGGTTTAACCTATACTGAAACTTGCGGGACAGCTTGTACTTATGTTCAAGATAGATGCGGTGTGAACATAAGGCTGGATTTATCTCTCAGAGATCAGAAACTTTCCAACCAAGTGTCTTTCGATTTTTCCTAAAACCTCGAGCAATCGAGATTCTTGATCCGGGGTCATCCTGCTAATAATGATGACCAAATACATGTTTTCTCTACCCACAAGGAAAGCATACTTTAGACCTGCAGAGAGAAGTTTTAATTTAGGCAATTGTTGAGCTTTATCGCGGACACTTCATAAATAGCGCTGGTAGATGAATGGTTTGCTACAAGAGGTGTTGTTCACTTCTGTCACTCCTGGCTCTGATAAAAATCTACCAAACATATCTGCTATGAATTCTTCGTGTTCTATTTGGCTTGAATTATCTTCAAACAAGCTAATCAGGGACTCATAATTTATCTCCTAATTGATAATTGACCACGGATCGATTATGTTATCCGGATCATCATCTGAAGAGAGGATTTCCTGTGTCAGAATATCATTCAAAAAAATTTGATGATATCTGATATCAATAATGTCACAGTTTTCAGCTACTAATTCTGGCTTCTCTTCATAAGATGTGGCTTTCGGCTCGATGACCATATCCATTATGACTCAGTCATTGTAGGAGTGAAATGTAATCTTTCCAGATCCTTTATCAACGACCGCTTCAGCAGTTCGATGAAACAACCGACCAAGAATAAGTAGGGTCTGGAGCAATGGTGCAGGAGAGTCCATGTCTAAGATGACAAAGCCCACTGGGAAGCACATGTCCTGCCCAGTCATGATAACGTCCTCTAGCAAACCTCTGAGCCACTTAATAGATCGATCCACAAATTATAGGATCATATGAGTGGTTTTAAGCAAACCCAACCCAAATTCTTGAAGCAATGAGGAGGGCATGAGGTTTATAGAAGAGGCGCTATCGAGCAGAGTTTGCTAGAAAGTCCGATCGAAAATCTGACATATGATTAAGGGTGCTCCTTTATCTTAATCTGTGGGAGATCACTGATATCATTCACAGTGGCCATAGTCAGGATGTGTTTTTCTCCTCTGTTGCGTCTGTTCTTGTGGCTCTGATGCTTAGAAGTATATGCCTCTTTCAAACCTTTCTTCTTATCTAGCACATATTCTACACCCTTCATCAATGGCATATTCAAAACAAGATTTTCATAATCTCCACAATAACAGGGTCTGACAATGCGTTTTATTTTTTTTTTTGATTTTTTGGAATTCTTCTTTACATCTAGAAAACCGAATATTCACATAAGAAAATGTGTTATTCTTATTTACATCATCATTTACAAATCTATAGGAGCGGTCATTCAAAACTGGTAAATAAATCTACAAGAGCTTCAACTTCGTTGGTAGGATCTAAAGTCGTCGTTGGTGATGGCTCCTCCTGGGCTGGTGCGACTTGGCTTCGGATCTTATTTCATTTTTAGAGATTTTTATTTTGCTGATTTTTTGTATTTTCTGCTGATGGTGGTGGTGGTGCTCTGGTGTTGCCCCTCCATCATCTTCTTCCTCACACAGCTCTGATGCTGCTCCAGCTGATGTAGAAGACGACTCACCAGAAGACACTTTATTCTCCCCCTTTTATGCGATAGACGGCTGCAACGTTCTACCGCTCTTGAGAGTCACAACACTAGATAAAACATAATATGAAATACATGACTTTGTGGGAGTGGACAACACAACACAAACTACCTGCCCCTTTCACTTGAAATTATTGAGATTAGCCTCAACCTATGCTGGTATGGGAGTATTTGTGGCAGTGAGGTCATCAATCTTATGGCTCATCTCTGCTAGGCCTTTGACTAATTGGGCCAAGTAATCAAGAGAGTGGTTTACAGGAGCTACCTTAGATGAATCAACGTGATGGACATGCTGGGAGTGATACTGCTGTGGAGCCTGGGAAAACTGAGAATTGTAGTGAGGAGGAGGTTCCTGCTAATGAAATTGAGGAGGAGGGAGGTACAGATTCTTATGAGCAACAACATATTAGTGATGTGGTTGGTACTGATGGTACACGACTACTGATAGTTCTGATTTTGTCTTCATGTATTCTGATAAGGTGGAGACCAGTTCTGTTAGACAAACCTCCAACTGAATGGTTGGTGATATGGCCAAATTGTAGAATATTTGCCATGTTGTCGTTCGCGTGGATGGGCCAATTGTGTATCATAATTCCAAATGTTGTTCACTTCTTGGATTTGGGGTGATGGTGGGGAAAATGGATCAACATATTATGGCAGCTAGGGATCGAGCTGGTAGACTAAAAGCTGATGCGATAACTGTTATGGTGCTTGGTCAGGAGCCTTCATGTAGTATACATGCTGGACATGAGGCTGCCTTGAACATGGCTGAGGTTAGTGTGGCAATGACGGCTTCTTCGGGTCAGTAGGAGTTGCGGGTGCTGGACTCATAGACTGGATGACATTGATGGTGCTGACCAGCAACTCCAGCTTCTTGGTGATCTGATCTAGCTTGTCCAGATGATGGGTTCTCTGTTTGATCATAGACAGTTTCTCGAGATCTTGTGATTATTTCTCAATAATATCTAACTTGGACATGTGGCTCCTAATAATGTTGAGATTGGAGCTCTCATCCCTGTCCGCTTTATGGGATGCTTCCATATTCACTAGCTTGTGGTGAATCTGTGCCTGTCGTCTGTAGGCTCATGATTAAGACAAGGCGGCCTCTCTTTCGGGTATTTCTTCAAAGATCACCAGAACACATCTTCGTCCTTATTAGAATGAGATATGCCATGTGAAACATCGACTAGCCTCTGGCTTTCTTGTTTGAAACCTCCGAAGAAATATTGGACCAAGCTGGTCTGAGGAATGTCATGGTGAGGAAACTTCTCTTGTAAATCTTTGAACCTCTCTCATGCTTCATGTATGGACTCGTGCAGTCACTGGGAGAAGTTGGATGTCCTGGCACACATCCGATTAAGATGCCTAAGAGGGTAGAATTTGTGGAGGAACGCAGATTTTAATTCCTCCCAAGTCGTCGCAACTTTCTCCAAATGATTAATCTAGTACAAAGCCTTATCTTGAAGGTTGAATGGGAAAGTTGTCATTTTGACTACACCTAATGGGATGTTAGGGTAGTGAGTGGTGTTGCGATGCATGAAAATTGTTAGAGATGGATATACTGCTCTTTGTTAGTGTTCCCATGGAAGGAGGGAAGAAGAGCCAAGAATTGAGGCTTCAGCTCAAAGTGTCCGTGGACTGCAAGAATCTGTATCCACTTGGTCATTTGGCTAGAGCTAGGATTGTACGTCTCCTTTAGAGCAAGCTTTTGAGCCTCTCTTCTCGGCTCGTCTATCTGTCCTCCATGGGGTCCATCTCCTTAATAATAATTTGGCTCTTGATATGTGCAATCAAAATATCATGTTCAGACTAGTAATCATGCGCACTAGATGAAGTGATGAATCTGGGATTAGGGTCAATCCCAGATAGATGTGCATGGAGCATTTGATATGAAGAAAAACCAATCTCCATCCACAACGGCAAATGTTGGGACAAGAGTGATCCTGATTTATTGGAGAAGAAGATGAGGAGTCTGGAGACTGGCTCACAAAATCCTAATCAGGATCTCGAGAGTCGCCTCGAATTATTGAAGATGTCAAATTCATGGAATCGATGTAGGTTTTGGCGGGGTTTTGAATAAACCATCCATGAGTCGACATCTCAAGAGAGAACGGAGTAGAGGAGGAATGGAATACGGTGATAAACAATGGATGAAATGAAGAGGAGAATAGACGAAGTCTAAAAGTGAGCAAAATAAAAGAAATGAAGAGTAGATGAAATGAAAAAGGGAGCAAGTGCACGTGACTGATCTTTGACCTAAAATCTAACTCAAACAAATACAGTCACGAACTTACACCAAGTGAAGATCTAAGAGTTTAACTATTTTTATTTTTTCAATTTTATTTTGTTTTCAAGCAATCTTATAACAAGTCTTTAGAGGCTAACCTTATATGAGAGTAAGTACTACCAGAAGAGTATCCCGTACTTACCGCTTACTTTATAACCTATAGCATGTACTTTTTAAGAGAATCCTTCCTATTGGGCCTGGATCCACTACTCAACCACATAATAGAGGAGGAACCAATAAGTGAAATCAATACTTCCCCCTAGCAAGGTAATCGGATGTGGAAAGATGAGATTGGCACCCCTACGAGGGGATGTTCTAAGCTCAATACTTCAGACTAAGTTTGCAAGCAGGCGAAGCCTTACTCGCCCACGTACAATAGAAGCGCTAATACTGTGTGAATCCAATCAATAACAAGGCAGTACCGAGGTTGGGATTTTGACTCTGTTTTTTTAGGGTTGTGCCTCACTCAGTCTGGATGGTACCTGAAAACAATGTGGGTTTCATGAATCCAATACAATGAATGTTTGTTACGAATTCTATTTTTGGACAAAGTTTATTAAATGGTCCTCTTATTTTATTTTTTTGAAATTTTTCACTTTTTGAGTATTTTCAGAATAATTTGCCTAATATTTTTGTATTTTTCTTTAATATCCTAAGTGATAAAAAATAGAGGGAGATAGCATAAAAGCAATGCAAGGTGACACATTGACGGAAATCTCACTCTTGTGTCAAAATTATGTATGTTTAGATAGAAGACTCACAGTGCTTCCCAGCTCTCTCCATGCAGGATGCAAGACAAGGAATTTAAACTACACTACATGCAAATGAAAACCGGTGAAATTGCCCTAAGAAGGAATTGATATTAGTATGAAGCATAATTTAATTTGATCTAAGCTCAAACATATCAGAGACTACATGCACATGCAAATATTATGGATTTGAACATAGATTACTTGATTAAGCATGTCCTAAAATCTAAGGTCTTTTTTGCATAAAATAAATAAAAAGAAGGACGGAAATATAAATTACAGAAAACAAATAAAAACAACTGGAAAATAGGGAAGACAAAAGGTAGAAAGCGATGAAAATGTGAAAAAAACAAGTGGGCCCAGTGAACAGACACTTGGTAAAATAGGCACGAGAGTCTGAGTGTTCAAATATCCTTCTACCTATATATTACAATTTAATTATCTCTCTCTGTCGTAAAATAAAAAAATGCTACTAGTAGGATGTTCTTCTCTATCTCTCTCTTTGTCTCCTCCTTGCTCTCTCCAATAAACTCACAAAGAAAGAGTTGATCTCCACGTAGCTCGGGTCCATCGGCTTTCCTAAGAAAGTCACCTTTGCTTAGTCGTCCCTTGCAAATAAGTCAACAAAAAATGACCAGAATAGAATAAATAATTACTTTTAAAATAAATAAAAGTATATATATATATATATATATATGTAAATGAATAAGGTATACACTATCATACATTGCTCCCCAGCAACAACACCGTGTTGTTTATGAGATCGATGAGAGGTGTCTAACATTTGGTCTTGGAGGAGCCTACGTTTTCTGACAAGTCAAATCTGTTAATCGTTGTATTGGTCATCTCTCAGCTCTTGACACACCAATCAATCAGTTCATAAAACAATCACACAATATAGAATAAACAATGAATAAGATAAGAGGTGAAATTTATTATACCCTACAACTGATGTACAATTACAAGCAGAAGAGGTCGAACCACTAAGAGCAAACTGGATACATATAATTATTATCTATTAATAAAACATGTGATAATTATTTTTGAACTTTTTCTACTTTTTGAATTTTTATGGGTTTTTAACTATATTTAATTTTTATGGATTTTAATTTTTTATTTTTAATATTTTTAGTTTTTAGTTTTTATTATTTTCTTTTTGTAAATTTGCTTTCAGGTTCTTTTTGTTTTTAAAGAGATAATATGTATATATAATAATTGTAATATGTATCTTATAAATAATATAACTGATATATAATAAATAAAAATACAAAAATATTGGGAAATATTTGCAAAAGATCTATTTATTTTTTTAAAGGTTTTAAATATATATATAGGTATTTATAATTAATAAAATTAAGAATAAGTGTATATAAGCAATATAGTATATATAGGTTTTATATTTTTACATATACAAAAATATAGTCAAAATTTACAAAATAAAATGTTATTTGTGTTTTTAATATTTTCCTTATTTTAGTAATTTTTAATTTTTTTGTAAATTTTTAAGTATTTTTAAAGTATTTAAATATATAAAATAGTGAGTTGTAAAAATTTGCTAGATTTTTTAAGATTTCAAAATAGATGAATAGTCAAAAAATTCCAAAAATAATTTCAGTATATACTATATAATATAAATAAAAATATGCAATAGAAAATGTTTTTTGATTTTTAAAGGATTTTTACTAATTTTATGAGTTTTTAGGGTTCTGTAACTTTTAGTGTTTTCCTTTTATATTTTTTTATGATTTTTAGTATTGAGTTAAAATATATAGTAATATGTACTCTATTTTTGGAATTTTAAAAGTGGTTTTCTATTTTTGTATTTTTATTTGTAAATAAGGAATAAATAGCTCTTATTCTATTTTTAATAAATGAAAAATGCAGTAATACTTGAACAAAAATATAAGCAAATATCAACACAAGATTAAGCATTTACAAGGATTTTTCCATAATTTTTAAAGCATATGAGTTATTTAATAAAAATAGAAAGACAAGAATAAAATAAACAGTACTGGCAAGGGTATTTTTGAAATAATAATAAACTACATAACTCATCGTGCAAATTACTCAAAATGTTTACACTTGTTTTACAAATCTTAATACTAAAAGGTAACTAACGAAAGCTGGAGGGGCTTTTGTGCAAATAACACAACACCTCACGTGTCGCAACTCGCGAGACGTGAGGACCTGATAACAATATTAAAGAAGCCTAGGGGGTTTATTGGAATATTAAAAAATAATTATAACCTTTACTTAATATTTATGGGACTAGAAGGACAATACAAAAAAATGAAGGGGTTATGCTGATATTTACCCCTTAAAGGCATGATTCAAGGGCTTAAGACACACTACATGGTCTTCACTTATGTGACATATGGCGGAGGAGGGATTCGTTTCACCAAGTATTGGACAGTCTAGATTGGATTTGGGTTGTGTCGCCGATCCAATGGCTCGCGATGATATGGATGAATATGAAGAACATGCGAGGGTGTCGGCTTCGATATGCAATATCCATGTCCTCTGGCCTCCTCCTTCCTTGCCGACGGGCGCTATAGACTCTTGGAAGTCCTCCGCGTTGGCAAGTGTCCTCAAACAAGTTTGGGCCCCATCGGAAGGGGCCTGGAGCACTCGGGCAGCTGGAGCTTCGATGTCGTGCTCCAGGTGCTGCAAGGGCTCGATTTCTGCACGAAAATAAAGAGGAATAAAAGAGGGTCGTGCTCGTCCCTCTCATGAAGCTGGGTGCAGTCTGGAATGAGGGAATGAAGGAGCTCTGATGGAAGGCGACCGGAGGGATCTCTAGAACTCATATTCTTATAAAATCCGAGGTGGAAAGGTGAGGGAAATGTAGAGAAAGTAATGAGAGTTGAAGATGTGGTGAGGATGCATCGAAACAAGGGAAGAATCACGATGATTTTGAGTTGGAGCTTAAGGCTCCAGCTTACACAGATTCTACAAATTACTCTAATATACTATATGATTAATGAAATTACAAGCTACCCTATGCTACAGAATTGAAATATGAGAAAATAACCTAGAGTTAGTAGCTCCTACCTGACGGAATGCCAAGGAGCAGAGAAGCTCGTCGGAGATGTTTCGGCGAACTGGATCTCCAAATTCACACCTTTTTTCCTCGTCGATAAGGTCCGAGGAGTGTCTACTGTCACTAGAGCTCAACAATGATGCTTTATATTAGGGTTCGAAGAGTAATTGGGATCAAAAGGGTAAAAGGTTTTAGTTGGTTTATTTATGCACAGAGGATGGCAAAAAGGTGTAAAGGTTGCATGGAGAAGGAAAGGGATAGGTGAAGGATAATGTGACGGCAAGGGTTAGGGATGTGGGAGGATCAGAGTGGGAGGAGATCGAGGTCTGAATCGGTGTGGATGAGTGCCAAAACTTTGGAGAAAGTAGGGCTCCCGTGAGCTCTCATAGAAGGGTGCGGGTTCAAGGACAGTTCACCCATCGGTCAACAATCCTTGCACCATGGTTGGTCCGCGCGGATCAACCAGAAAATAGGGATGCATAAATCCCTTATTAATTGATTTTCAATATTAATGATTTTATTATTTTTAGGTCAACCATGAAAAATGCCTAATTATTTATGTACTTTTTATGGCTATTTTTATTTATTTTTACAAGCATATTTATTAGATGTTAATAATTACATGTATATACATATCTATATTTACATGTATTTAAGGTATTTAATTTTAATTTTGTATTTTATATTTTATTGTGTTGTGCACATATTTTATATATTTATAGTATATCTAAATTCATATTTACCTATTTTATTTTTCCTGATATTATCTATTTACTTAAATAAATATGTACATGCATTATATAGATATATTTTACCTATATATTTATTAATTTATTTATTTTAATATATTTAAATGATTTTATTCTATTTTTATTATTTACATGTATTTTTACTAATATCGACGTGTATTTATAATATAAAAAAGTAAAAATATTAAGAATAATTATATTGAAGTACAATAGGGAGTCAAAAGCTAACTTTTGCATCTTAACTCCAAATTAAATTAAACCATCTTTATTAAATATATAACTTAATTTTATGAACAATAAAGGTGAGTTTGGTCAATTTTGAGCTTGTATGGAGGATATACAGATCTGCGAAGTTTTCTTTGCGGATTTTGTTTTTGGTGTCTCGGGCACATTGTGCATTATTTCTGAGTGAAATAAATTTTGTATTTTTCTTTGTACTTTTGTGTTCAATGTTCATGTTGAGAGTTTCTTTATTTGAGGTATAAAAATAGAAAAATAAAACAGGTGCCAAAAAGGCTACATGTAGGTTAATATAATCAAGGTTTGTAAAGTGTTTTCTGTACAGTTCAGTACACTATCTCCCCCTATTTTATTCCTTATCGACCAAGTCATCATGTGTTTGGGTCTAAAGTCATTTAGTGTCTTTGAGACTTCATTCTTTTTCTTTTTTTCCTTTATTATTTTGGAATTAGCTATAAGTTTTTATAAATATTTATCAATCACTGAGTGTTATTTTGTACAAATTAATACTATATACATGCATTTAGCATGGTAATTAAGGCCAAAATTAAAGAATAAATGTGATAAAATAGAGATTCATCAGTCTCCAAGATCCACATCACTTACGATGAGACTTGCTTTCTAGTAACCATGCTTAAACCCATCAGAATATTGCTAACTATAGCTACCCAACTTAACTATGACATATGTACGATGGAAGTCAAGTTTGCATTGCTCAATGAATACCTCAACAAGGATATTTATATAAAGTAGCCCCATGGCTTCATCATTGAAGAATGCAAGGTGTGCAAGCTAAGGAACTTCATCTATGGACTCAAATAAGCTTCTTGTAGTTGGAACATCAGATTTGATGAAATTATAAAAATTATGATTTCAAATAGAATCTTGATAAACCATGTGAAGCTTAGTGGGATTGTCATTGTGTTCATCATGTCAAATGACGATAAAATCCTAATCATTTGGAATGATATAAAGATGATAATAAGTATTTGATGATCTGGTTGTTCTATACCTTGAGATAAAAATATCTCAAGAATGCCTCTTATATCTTAGTTCTGAAGTTGTTCAGAAGCAAAGAGAAGAGGGCATTTGGACCTTGACGGGTACTCCGGATATAATCAAGTGGCCATTGCGCCCGAAGACCAGGAGAAAACGACATTCACCTGTCCGTTTGGGACCTATGCTTTCAGACGGATGCCCTTTGGTCTGTGTAACGCTTCGGCGACATTCCAAAGGTGCATGTTGTCCATCTTCTCGGACATGGTGGGTGACTGTTTAGAGGTCTTCATGGATGACTTCTCGGTCTACGGAGATGGGTTTGATGCCTGTCTTGACTGCCTAGACCGTGTGCTTCAGCGCTGCATAGAGGTCAATCTTGTTTTATCTTGGGAGAAGAGTCACTTCATGGTGACTCAAGGGACGGTCCTCGGTCATATCGTCTCCAACAGGGGCATGGAGGTCGATCCGGCCAAGGTGGATATCATCAGAAAACTCAATCCACCGTCCAACTTGCGTCAGTTGCGGTCTTTTCTGGGGCATGTCGGTTTCTACCGACGATTCATTCAGGACTTCAGTCGTACTGCCCGACCGCTTACTGACTTGCTGACAAAAGACACCGAGTTTATTGTCAATGATAAGTGTCTGGCATCTTTTGAGACTCTCAAAAATATGGTTGTTTCAGCTCCTGTCCTTCAGCCACCTGATTGGTCTCTCCCATTCGAGATCATGACGGATGCTTCAGATTTTACCGTCGGGGTTGTGCTTGGACAGAGGAGGGATGGTTTACCTTTTGCCATTCACTACGCCAACCGGACTTTGGATACCGCCCAACGGAATTACACTGTGACTGAGAAAGAGATGCTGGCCGTAGTTTTTGCTCTGGATAAGTATCGATCTTACATTCTCAGATCTAGAGTGACAATTTACATTGATCACACCGCCATCCGATATTTAATGGCCAAGAAGGATGCCAAAGCACGCCTTACCAGATGGATCCTTCTGCTCCAGGAATTTGATATTGAGATTAAGGATAAGCCTGGAGTCACAAATGTGGTGGAGGATCATCTCTCCAGATTGGAGAATCTTGAGGAATCTGAGCCCTGCGCACCTATCACCGAGACATTCCCAGATGAGGCGATCTTGGCTATCACCTCGCTCCCATGGTACACTGACATTGTGAACTATCTTGTCGCCAAGACAGTTCCACAAGGTTGGCCCATGCAGAAACTCGAGACCTTCCTGGCGAAGACCAAGTTTTACCATTGGGAGGATCCCGTCCTTTATCATGAAGGAGGGGACATTATCTGGAGGAGGTGTATTCCTCAAGAAGAGAAGCATAGCGTCCTCACATACTGCCACAAGCTTGAGGCAGGAGGACCTCATTCTGGAAAAAGGACAGCACAGAAGGTGCTTCAATCCGGCCTATGGTGGCCTACTCTCTTCAAGGATTCTGATGAGTTCGTGAAGAGATGTACTGACTGTCAGAAAATGGGAACCTGCGGACAGAGAGACATGATGCTCATGCAACCCATTCACTTTTGTGAGGTTTTTGATGCATGGGGGATTGATTTCATGGGCCCATTTCCTAAGAGTCAGGGATTCGAGCATATTTTGCTCGTTGTTGATTATGTCAGCCGATGGGTTGAGGCCATCCCTGCCCGAGCCGCAGATGCTAAAACAGTGTGCAAATTCTTGAGGAAAAATATCATTTCACGGTTCGGGGTACCTAGGGTCTTGATTTCAGACGGGGGGTCTCATTTCATCAATGACAAGGTTAGGGCCCTTGCAGACGAGTTCGGCATTGACCATCGGGTTGCCACACCGTATCACCCTCAGACTAATGGTCTTGCCGAAGTATCGAACCGGGAGATAAAAAACAATCTTGCAGAAAGTTGTCCGCCCAGACCGAAAGGATTGGTCACAACTTTTGGACTCGGTCCTGTGGGCCTATCGGACTTCTTTCAAGAATCCATTGGGGACATCTCCCTTTCATCTCGTCTATGGCAAGCCGTGCCATTTGCCTGTATAGATCAAACACAAATCCTTTTGTGCAGTCACTGAGTTACTGTTAGATCCCGAGAGCATAGGAGAACAGAGAAGAGCAGAATTGGCAGCCCTGGAAGAACTGAGAGATATAGCCTTTTCCAACAGCCTACAGTACAAGGAGAAAGTGAAGACATGGCACGATTCGCATATCAGCCATAAACAGTTTGAGCCAGATCAAAGAGTATGGTTGTTTGATTCCAGGCTGAAATTATTCCCAGGGAAATTACAGAGCAAGTGGAAAGGTCCGTATGTGGTCAGGAAGGTACATGACAATGGCAGCATCGACATATCCAAACCGTCATCTTCCTCTACCTTCCGTGTCAATGGTCAACGCCTGAAACTATATCTAGATCATGATCCACCGACCATTGACGTTGCCCCCATTCTTCTAGTATGAGATGTGCTCTTTGACTCACATCATATGCATCTCATACATGGTGATCAATTCCATCTTCCGCTGTACAGATCCATCTGTTCATATCACTCTTTCATCTCTTGATTTATTTTTTTCTTTTCTTCTTTTCCTTTTCTATCTTCTTCATCTATCAAAAAGGTGCCGCCCTTTGTTGTCAGTTTTCTATACTTAGGACGTACTTTGTCCTAAGTATAGGGGGGTTTGCACCCGAGTTTTCATCTCTTCTTGTCTATACTTAGGGATATTTTACCCTAAGTATGGGGGAGACAATCTGAGTACGATCTGTTCATTCCCACCCTTGACCCTCCCTGCATTGTGTACAGTCTGCTATACTTAGGATTATTTGATCCTAAGTATAGGGGGGACGGTCAACTTCCCATTGATTCGATTATTTATTCTTTAGACTTGTCTGTACTTAGTACGAGTTATGTTTTCTCTTTTCTCTCCGATCTATGAGGACATAGCTCAAGCTAAGTATAGGGGGTCGTATATACTGTGTATATACGTTAGCCATAACTCGTACTTTCGTATTTTCTTAATAATATGGCTAATAATTCTTTAAAATTCATTAAAAATCTTAATAAAAAGATGTGATTATTCCTCAAATTCTTTTTGTATATACTGATTAATAAATCAGGTGAAAATGTTTTTTGCAAAATGTTTGAAAAATAGTTTGAAAATCCTTGTGAACATTTATTGAAAACTATTTTGAAAATATTTTGTTACATGTTTTCAACCTTTGTAAAAATGTGTGGTTTGCAAAAATTTATTTTCTTTGTGTGAAATAAAATGTTTGAAAAATGATTTGCAAATGGTTTGAAAAATGGTTGCAAAAATATTTTGAAAAATCTATCTATATTGTTTGAAAAACCTTTGCAAAATGATTTTCAAATGTGTGTACATGTTTGTAAAATTGTTTGTAAAAATTATTTTGGACTGTAGTTTTCGAAATTGTTGCAAAAGCTTGTGTCAAATAAGTTTGAGGAATATATACATCACACCCAAATTCTTTATATATATGTATAAAATTGATCACTTACCCTTGCAAATTCTAAAATCCACTTCTTGTATATATAAGAAGTACTTCCGTGTACATATTTTAACCAAGTTTTCAGCCAAAAATCTTTTTATTTTCAAAAATCCCAAAAACATTTGCAAAACTAAAATCCAAAAATCTTTTTGAAAAATACAAAAAAAATGCATATGCATGCATCATCTTTTCAAAAATCCATAAAAAGTTCAAAATATTGAAAATTGCATCACAAAAATATTTTCTGCATCGCATTGCGTGGCATGAGCATTTTTCGGATTGAGTTTGATAGTTGAACAAGTCTAAGTAAAATCCGGAGATTGGAGCTTGATTGGACCTTAAAATCTACCTAATAACAGGAACCTTATAGGAACTGGGTTTGAGGTACTTCAGGTCTAGTTGACTTAATTCTTTGAGGATCACGGGATTTTGTTCAATGGATTCTTGACTGCCTAAGTAGAGTATTTCGGAGCACACGTACGACTCTTGTTGATAATGACCTAACTTGGACATCTGCACCTTTCACATGGCTCAACTCAGTTGGAGTGGTGAGGGGATTGGATTTGCCAGTATGAGACGCACACAAGTGGAAACATTTGTCCTCCTCTAGGGAGGGAAGTGCACCCCAACCCGTCCAGTGATTAGGAAGTCTAAAGACAGGAGGCTGTGGGTTGCGATAAAGCTTCAAAAGAGGGATAGTCTACTGGCTCAAGAGGAAAAACTCCTTATGTAAATGCTGTTGTATATAGTATTAAAAAAAGTGTTCAGGCATGTACAAAAATAAAAAGCCTGCAAAGTATGTACAAATGTTGTAAAGTCAATAAGCAAGCTTGAGTTCCAAAGTCAAATATGTGAGCCTGCAGCAGGATGACTTGACTACACTGGTCTTGCATCCCAGGATAGGTAGCTACACTGGCTACCGTCCATTCTTCTCTTCACCCCCTCCTCTTGAGTTGGTTGCCACTTGAACTTAGAAGGGAATACCCTGCTCCTCGAGGATGGAGTTATTGGATTGGGGAATCATTGGGTTGTTGTACTGGAGAAGTCAGTCTCTTTGTCATTCTAGTTGGGGAGAGCCACCATCACTTACACTGTACGAGTCAGATTCATAGTCGTAAGAGTTTGCGTATGAATTGAAATATTTCTGCCCTGGCTATTGAGGAGACTTGAGCAGAGTTTTGGGATTCTCAGGGACTGTTGGATTTCAAATTTGGTTCTCATTAAGGTTCTGCCCGCACTAAAATTCCAAAGGTCCGACTTAAGCTCCAAACTTTGATTTTGTGAAGATAAGTTTGATAATCAAATAAAATCCAAGTTCTTCTTTTTCTTTTTCTTTTCTTTCTTTTCTTTTTGCACTTATTGCATAAGTGTTTGCTAGGGACTAGCAAAGGCAAAGTATAGAGGGATGATGAATCCACATTTCATCATCTTTATTCTATCATTTTGGCACCAAAAACCCTAGCAAATGCCTGTAAATAGCCTTAAATAGAGCATCTTAGCATTCATGCATGTGCATCCAATTAGTGTATAAAATACTGTAATTAAAGCCAAAATTATAGAATAAATAAAAGAAAAGAAAAAGAATAAAATATTGTAAATATTTTATGACCCAAAACCCCGAGACCTAGGCATCTTGATGAATAGGTCGACCAGGAATAAAGTAGGGGGAGATAAGGGTCAAATACCTATATTATTCTATTCATTCTTTATTCATTTTGAGACTTATTTTTGGTTCCACTTTTTGTGCATCAAATAAAGAAACTTTGTACATGAAAGTTGTAGATAATTAAATAAAGAAAAATACAAAATTGATTTCACTCAAAAATAATACACAGATAAAAAGTTATGGTCTGAATAAAAATCCAGAATCCCAACTTCCCAGACCCGTATCTCACAAATAAAAACTCCAAATGTAGCAAACTCCTTTAATTTATATAGAATAAAATAAGCTATTTAATGGCAGTGGTTTCGCATTTGGCGGAGCTACGGTTTGAAAGTTGAGTTTTGGACCCTCTTTGTACAGCTGTACTGATTAAAATATTTCATATATTATTTATTCATTATTTGTATATTTTTATATTTTTATAATTATGTAAATATTATTTATAATAATTATGTATATTAAAATCATAGGTATTATAAAATAAAAATACTTGTATATAAAATACATAGGTATTATACCTATATACATACCTATACAATACTTACTTAAATTTTATTAAAAATACAAAATATATCAGAAAAATAAAACAAAAATACAATTAAGTGTATAAAAGTACTTTATAATTTTAGAAAATAAGAAACAAAAATAATAAAAATAAAATACACAGAATAAAAATAAAGGAATAAAATATATAGGTATTATACCTATATAGGGCTAAAAATAAACTTGTAAAAATATACCTCATAAAAATAATTAAAAATCATAATAAAATACTACATAAAATAACGAATATTTTTTATTCAATAATCATAATTTAATTCAGCCTTTTTCTATTTTTAAATGAATTAATAAACCATTTTCTCAGGGTTTTTCCTGATTGGTCTACGTGGACCAACCAGGGGGCGGTCTTTGTTGACTCTGGTCAACTGCCTGCCCTCCACCCATGTGCGCCTGTCGAAAGCAAGTTTTGACCCAACTTCACCCTTTTTTCGAGGTCACCCCTTTCATCAAAGCATGAAACTCTCTTCACGACTTTTGTAGCCCTTCCATCAAGGATGCCCGCCCAAGCTTCATCTTGGGTTACAGATCATCAACGTACATGTGGTGCCTCGTTCTTTGAGCTCCTGTCACCTTGGGTCAAACCACATAAAACGAACCCCCAACTTCAATTTGAAAATCGAGTCCCTTCGATCCACCCCACTCCGCATCTCTTGTGCTCTGAAGCTTCCTGGAGGTGACAGCTCCACCGCAAGCTCAACAGCCAAGGCGTTCAAGGTCGGAGGCGTCTCCACCACCTCCCGCAACACCGGCGGTCGAGGTACACTTCTTCCTCTGGTTCCGACCATTGAGGGTCCCCTCTTCCCTATTTTTCGTTTGCATCATGTTAGCCATAGTCTAAATAGCAAAACCCCTCAAAAAGATCGAAGCTTCATCGTGTGATTCGCCCAATCTCATTCCCTCACCGGAGCGCAACTCCGGCCGAACACCCCCGCGTCGCTTTTCGCATCGATTCCGCCATCCTGAGGTCCAGGCAGTTTGCCCTGGACCTCTTGACCAGTTTTGCAGGTCAACACACTTTGACTCGCGCCTGGAGGCGATTTTGGAGCCTCGCCGGAGCTCGCGAAGCCCCCCCAGCTCCGTCGGCCGCCAGCGAGCGCCTCGGCCGTTGCCGAGGTCTTTTGAAGCCTCCAGGAGGAAGAGGAGACCCACCGGAGTCTCCACGTCTATTTTGAAGCTCCATCGTCGCCGGAGGAAGGAGATCTTGGACGGCAAAGCTCACCCTCGCCGGCGCTCTTCGCTGTTCTTGGTCCTAACCTCCCAATCGTCGGATCGTGGAGGTCTCCCAGATCGCACAGCCACCATCGGATGGAGTAGCGCCATCACCGTTCGATCATCGTCCAGGATCTAATCCCAACCGTGCATCGTCGAAGCGTCATCGGCCGTACGCAGCTCTCCACGTGGATAAGTGGCATCGTCTCTGCCGTTGGATCGCACGCAAGGGGTATTTTGCTATTTTAACCCCGCGCATTTTGTATTTAACATTTAGTCCTAAAATTTTGTTTAGTAGTTTAAATATTTTGTAAATTTTGCAACTTGACCCTCGAACTTCAGATATTTGCACTTCGCCCCTCTGCCACGTCACCTCACGTGACCTGTTTACGTGAGGTGTGGCCATTTTGCGAGGAGGCCCTCAGCCCTTTTATAATTTCGTTCCAGTACCAGGAGTTGAGATTTAAATGTTAAAAATTTGTGAAAATTGCATGTAAGCCCTTGGGTTTTGTGGAAATTACTTTTAGGTCCTTGCCAGGCGCGTGCAAGTCACGCGCCCTGGTGGGTAATTTGCGCCGACACCCCTACGGGTCTGTGTATTTGTATTTGGTCCATAAATTTCGATATTAAGTGTAATATTTTGTGGAAAATTGCATGTATGCCCCTGGACCTTTGGATATTTGCATATATACCCCTGCGAGACTGTGATATTTTGTGAACTTGTCTTATTTATTTGGAGCATCATTTTTAATGTGAAAATTCTCAAAAAAATAGAGTTAAGCTCTTGTGTGCTTGTTCTTTAACGTCATATTTTTAGTTTTTGATTTTGTTATATTTTAATATTTATTAAAAATCAAAACTTGCTTTTTGCCTACTGTCTAGCTTAGAAAATGCCAAAAAAATATTAAAAGACCTTAAAAAATTCCAAAAAAATTCCCTACTGTATATTTTAACATATTTTAGTGTCAGTCCAAAAATCACTAAAAATCTCAAAAGAAATCCTTAAAAATTCAAAAATACATAAAAACTTCAAAAAATCTATAAAATCAAAGAAAACTCGGAAAAAATAAACTCAGTTCTCGTTTCTTCTATATTTTATTATCTTTATTTGAAAATTAGTTTAGGAAAATTTTGTGGATGTTTGCTATTTTTAATTCCCATTGTACCCCCATCCAGTAGCTAATTCCCTGTTTTGGTCTATTTCAGTGTTTAAAAATACCAAAAATATTTTGAAAAATACCCAAAAATCCCAAAAACAGTAGAAAATCATAAAAATACCAAAAATATTTTATTCCTGAATTTTTGGCTATTTTTGTACATTTTTATAAATAGTGTAGCACCTCTTTTATTACCTAGTTTATATTTTCCAATATTGAAAAAAAAAGGAAAAATATAAAATATAAAATTATAAAAATTAGAAAATTAAAATCAAAATTAAAAATTAAAAAATATATATTAAAATTAAAAACCCACAAAAACATTTACTTGCATAGTGTAGACACACTTCACACTCGCACACACACACACACACACACTTGTGCTTCTACCATGTTTGCTCCCTGTGTTCGAACTCTCTGCATACTTGTCCTATACATCTTTTGTGCAGAGTTAAAAATAAATTTTAACTTTACATTTATTTCTTATTGCTTGATCTATAGTGTGGGTTAATTGTTGATTAAATACAGTTTATTGTGGGTCACCGGAGCGACCTCGGTTGTCTCCGCCTTGTGTGAGACATACTATTTAGACCTCCGATAAATTGTGTAAATCAACATGTCTAAAGAGATAGAAATTCAAAGAGTTGAGGATGTGAATGCCAAAGCTACATGCTTTAGTGCATCGGCCATGGGAAGCTCGGTGCATGCTAGATGTCTACAAAGGTCAGGTGTCTGCATTACAGTGGGAGTAGTAAACTGTTACCAATTCTACTATAGAAATAAAACACTTAACTAAAGCAATAATCAACATCTTTAAAGGCACACGATTTTTTGAGATAGTGGTATCAAAGTCTTTTCTTTAAGAAATTAAAACTTTATAGATAGTGATATAAAATATCTTACCTACAAATACATCACTAGACTTAAGACTATGTCTTAATATGAGGAGATAGAGATCACCAAGAATAAAGGTATAACTTACTAGTTATAATAATTATCAAGTTATTGTGAATGTACAATAACTACTTTAACAATATTGAGTATACGTTGCATAAGATACAACTTGTTACTGAGAGATATGCAAGTCTATATAAGGACTTAACATAATCTCTCGGGAACAGAGGGACTAGTCATCCTACAAAGTTATTTTTCTAAATACCTTATAATTAGCACATGAGTGTGGGTTTAAAGATTAGCCTATTAAATGGCTCTTTGGACTAATGGGAGACTGTTGGACATGTGAGCCCATGACGAGCCATTATGCAATATATATTATTGCAATTCACTCCTTAATCTAAAATTAAGAATAATTAATTTGCACAATAGGTCTCTTAGTACAATTAGGGTTGTGTACCATGGCCATCTTAATGATCATACAGATGTTGATTCAAATGTTGAATCATAAAGGTCGGTGCTTCGATGATACTAAAGGGTTAGATTGGGGACTCATCAAGCACCGTCAAATGATTGTTAAGAAAGGATATCCAACATGAGAAGGAGATGAGAATCCTTCTCTAAAGGTTGATATTTGACTGACCTCTTGATGCATCCTCTTCATGGGAATAGAGATTCATAGGTGTTAGATAAGTTAGGTCAAAGAGTTGACTTAATGAGATTGAGATAACCAAGACTACTATTATGATATAGGCACACATCCTATAATCAGAGATAGATGTGTTACTATGTGTTTAAGTATGTACATTTGGAAGACCAATATGTTGATGACATATTCAAGGTCTATACATCGACGAGCTGGTGTGCATACAACGGCATATGAATAATACGATCTCTCAAAGGGATCATACGTGTTCATTATTGAACCGGAAGACATGATATCACTTAAGAGATATTGGGATCAAATTCCGTGCACGGTCATTTCACTTTGGAAGCTTGACTGAATTTGTAGCCATGATATATGCTTTTGAAAAGTATATGCTCGATACCTAGGTATGATATATGCTTTTGGAAAATATATGAGCGATACCAATTTTCAATGATCAAATGAGAAACCTAATGGTAAAACCCTGAAGGAGATAGTTCAAATGTGTTCTAAAACTTCGGGTTTATTCTAGATCTTTCAGTATGCATGATGTACAGGGATTAGGATTACTGAAGGGTACAGTGACCGTATTTGTATAACCGTGATACCTCCATTCTGAGGGAGTGATGAAATAAGTTTGGATTTAAGTGACTCCTCTCAATAGATCAATAAATTAATCTTAGACCAAGTATCGGACATTGATCTCAATGTGTTTCGGATGCACTGAAAAGATAAGATTTACAGTTTAATTTCATCAAACATATATGAGAGGTCCCCTAGATCGGGATTTGAGATATGATTTCAATATCCAAGTCGCTATACATGGAATGTACAATCGCCATATCCTTATCTCCAAGTATCCACGGAGAAAGCACATTGTTCTTGAAAGAGTTCAAGAATAACTTCATTGTTTATAATATATCTGAGCATTAGAAAATTGATGATTAAATATGATTTAATATCATGAATAATATGAATATGATTCATATTATTTGGACACATAGAAATAGTCATCTAAGATAATTAAATATGATTTAATTATCAAAGATATGATTAATATGGATATTACTATCCATAACAGTCATAAATATTATAAGTATGATTTATAATATGATAGAGAGATTTTATTGTAAATAATAATTATAAATAAAAAGTTAATGTGAATTGGAATCACATTGAGCAAGTAATTGTAAATGCAATTTACATTTTATATTGGATGTATGAATATGATTTATAATTGTTGATGGTATGATTGAAATTATCATAAAATAATTTGAAATTATTTTGGTGAATAATTATGCAACAAAAGTTGTTGCACATGTGGAATGTTTGGAGAGATATAAGATCTCTCAATTAAAAATGATGGAAGCCGCCTTCCCCTTTAAGAGGGTGGACGGCCATGGAGTCCTACTCCATGTATGGTCGTCCACTCTATTAAGGGAAGGAGACTTGCCCTCTTTCACATGAGATTGATTTGAATTAAATTGAATGTGTTGTAAATTATTTGCAATAAATTTAAATTATTTTAAACTGATTATTTGTTGTAAAATTTATGCAACAAAATCATGTCTATTGATTGAAAGCATGAAATAATCTAGACCCTTGATTATGAGTGCACATGGATTAAGATCCATGGACACCCAATTTAATATAAAAGGAGGAGCATCCCTAGCCTTTTCTACTTGCAACAATTGAAGAGAAACAACTCTCCCCCCCTCTCTCTTCATATTCTCACGCATGTCCTCTCTTTCTCACCCTCTCAACATTGTTGATGGTCATCCACGTTGTTGATCTAGAGGGACTCACACTCGTCGTGATGCCATTGTACTGCCAGATCGATTGCACGTGGATCTCCTCCATCATCAATGTGTTTTTTTTCTCGTGAAGAAGGCTTCGGATTTTGTGAGATGAAATCAGGAGACTCCTCGCTCGGATCATCAACTTGGATTGCGGGAAGTACATGTCTCATCCATGGACCCACAAGTGCGACCTTCATTGGATTGAACTTGAGACAGGAGGTCTCTTCCTTTAGAGACAAGGGATCACAAACACGCTTCAAGAGGTATTCCTATAACTTGTTAGTGATCTTGATGAAACGAGTTGAGAAGTGTTCTCGAATCATGTGGTTTCATCTATTTAAAAATTTTAATTTCTGCTGCCCAGTGCAACTAGTATGCCTAGTTTCCCTAGGTCTTATGTCATTCGACCTACATGCTTCTGTGATGTTCTAAGGCCTAAATCCTAGCCTTCAAATGGTAGAAGATAATCAAGAAGACAAAGTAGGCGAGGTTAATGTTGGGTGATGGGTCAAAGGGGGTTCGATCAAATGAGGAAGAAGGAGAACAACAAATGGAAGGGGGAATTTCAGGGAAAAGGTAGCAGTAATAGCATATGAATAGAAGGAGAAGATATGAACAAGAAGGAAGAAGAAGAATTACATGTAGGATTTCTCGTCGAGGTTGGATTGCAAGGGTTTGCTACTCCTAATGTCGTCACCTCAATCAGCTCTAGGCAAAGGTAGAGAAAAGAAGCTGGAGCATCTCAGACATGGGTGACAACAAGGTGGAAGGGACCACCTCAGATCTCGTCGGAGGCTCGTCTTCTCTCAAGGTCGACCTCGTCGAGTTGTCACCTGGACGAGAGGTCGAGATGGCTAGCGATGAGGTGATGGGGATGCCCTTTTAAGTGACGTTTGGGGTAGCAAGAACCTCGAAGAGGTGGCAATGTTGAGGAGATGGGGAGTGGTTGCAATGGGTGGAGGCATGAGAGGAGAAAGGAAGAGGAGGGCTTGGTCGACGGAGGAAGAGGCGGAAGCAGTTGAAGTTCGTCCATGGGCGGAGAAGGAGGAGGAAGAAGAAAAGGTCTCGGTCGTTCAATCGACCAAGATGAAGCCACATGTCATAGAAAAGTAAAAAGAAAAGAAATAAATAAAATAAAATAATAAAAAAGGGAAATGATCGAGACCATTGGAAGAAGATCTCTTCATCCAACGATCAAGAAAGATGGCGGATAGAGCGTAAGTGGGGCAACACGTGGCACCTCCAGAAGATGCCATGTGCTGCCTCCACAAAATTCAGAAAATGAATTAAAAGAAAAATCAAAATAAAATAGAAAACGATGTCAAATAAAAAAGTGATCTTAGTAAAAGTCATTGATTTCGATGAGATCTACAACTTTCATGAAGGAACCAAAACCAAAAGAATTCAGTTGTGTAAAATGTATTTTTTTGGTGCTCTTCTATGTACATAGAGTACCGAATTTTTAGCTTTTACATTTTCTATGATTTTAAATAAGAAAAAATAAAATAAAAAAGAAATATTTACATAATAATATATTTTTGATATTTTCAATAATTAACAAAATAAAGAAATAAGATAGGAGAGATTCATTTATAGATTATATATAGATACTCAGAATGACTCATTTTCTTTCATTTTTATTTTAATTTAAATTTGGATTTTTACACACTTTATTATAACATAAATCAAAATAATAAATGAAAATAAAATAAAATAAAAAGAGTTAAGTTTGTACATAAAATAATAAGGTCAAATTGGTCAATATATACAATTCAAAGTGAACCCAAAACTCAAGTTTCACATATGAACTCCGATACTTTTGAATTTGATATTGTTTTATAGATAATTAAATTTATATTAATTTAAAAGTGAGTAGGATTTCATATGAGACTGTATTTGATAGATATTTGACTTTGCAGCTATTTGTCACAAAAGTAAGGTTTGGTTTTATTTATCAGATATACAACTTAGTATTTATGGTATTTTTCATTTATTAGCATTAGTATTATGCATACAATGGAGTTTATTTTATTACATTTAAAGTTAGTGAAAAATAAAGAAAAAAGGAAGTTAGTTATTTTACAAGTGATAATATACACAAAATTTCTGGCTTATTATTAATGCAATTATGAATGCTAAAATGTGGATATTATTTACATATGCATGACTGATAATAATGCAATATAAATGATTTAATATGATTAATTACTTAAGAACGGAGCTATATTTTCATCTTTTAAAGCGTTGAATCAGAGATTCATCAGCATTCTCAAAAGCTTATGCTTCCTTGGGACTGTAAATTGTCCAGCATCACAATCTTGAATCTATACACTTCCACCTTCTATGTTATGGTAGTGGTCAGCCACTTTGACATGATGTAACCGAGGGTTTCATGCAATGTGGTCACCACCTGGCTCTGGTCCCACTCGATCATCTTAGACAAGCTGAAGTTGGAGATCTTGGCGGTGAATGAGTCATCCAGGATGATGTTATATGGCTTGATGTCGAGGTGTATGATCATGTTCCAATAATCCTCGTGAAGGTATGGCAACCCTTTGGCGACGAGGATGCCGATCTTGTACTTGGTGGGCCACTCCAAGTGAGGAGGATATTGGAAGATCCATTTGTCCATTGACCCATTGCTGAGGAACTCATAAATGAGGAGAATGTGGAACCTCTCAGAACAGTTGCTGATGAGCTGAAAGAGGTTGACGTAGAAGCTGTAGTTTGGAGGAAAATTTCTCCTTACCGCATTGGATGAATCTTATTGCCTGCGAGCGGTAAGGGAACTTTTTCTTGATTATTGTAAGTAAGCTACCTCTTCAAGAGGTGACTTTATTTTAGCCAAAGCTACATTAAGAGGTAGTTTCCTTAGTATGCCTTCACTGCAACAACAATAATGGAAGTCGCCTCTTGAAGAGTCAGTTTCTATATGAACCCCTTGCAAAGCATAGTGGAAAGGTTAATGTAATGTCCCGAGGCCTAGACCCGGTCCGTTATAGGAAACTACTAGCTTAGACAACCTGTTGGGCTTGGGCCCTACTGGAGCCCTTGACCATAATCCAAAATTCTTAAGCACATGTTGTCTAGTAGTAGCACCCACTACTTATAAGCTACTACCATACTTTGTGATTAGTAGATGTGATACTATTTTGGGGTGTTACAATCACCCCACTTATATTCTCAATGTCCTCATTGCATAATGACTCATGACCTAATCTCAGTAACAGTGATGGCTTCACCTCCTGGGTAGCATTTCCTCCTAACTCTATGATAGGGGTGACCCCACCTATTAGGCAACCCTTTCCACTATTAGAGGCAATATGATATGATATCATCTGTAATGTCCCGGTCCCTAAGATCGGTCTATTATCAGGGATTATTAGTCTAGACAACATGTTGCACTTGGGCCCAACTAGAGTCCTTGACCATAATCCAAAATGCTTAAGCTCATGTTGTTTAGTAGTGGCCCTCACTACTTATAAACCACTACTATATTTTTTAAATACTAGATGTGATACTATATTTGAGGTGCCACAACTAAGATCAAAGCCTTACGATACATAATAAGAAAAAGTTTCATGACCGCTCAGGGGAGAATAAGATTCTCCCCTTGCGACATGGAGGAATTTTTCTCATGTAGTTCGAGCACACAAACATGGGTGCTACTATAGAGCATATCTCTCTCCGTTTGCTCAAGGAAGACATGAAGTTGTCATACTTTGTTTGCCATCGGGAAAGAGTCGAGCATCACCGCCCCAACCTCCACCCCTCCCCCAAACCTCCCCAAGTCATCCAGACCTCTTCGCTTCCCCCTTGCGGCCGGACCCTTGACTCCCTCCCCTGAGCCGCTTTGACATCTGCTCACCCTCGCCCACACTGCCCTAACTCTGCCCCCTCCCCCGCGCTTCCCAAACCTGATTGTTGTGACCTAAAAATGATGCTAGAGCTCGATCCAAGAAGTCAGGTTATGGGTTAGATGTAGGGATGCAGATATATGGATATAGAATGGATATAAGTGTTACCATATCCTTATATTTTTTAAAATCCGGGTACAGAAACAGAAACATATTACAAATATCGATAATCAAAAATCATATCCTTAAATATGGATACGGATATAGAAATAAATAATCATCATTTTGTTATAATTATTTTACAATGGATATGGATTATCCTATGGATAATAAAATTTTTCTAAGACTTAACTTCAATGTCAAAATTACACAAATACAAATACAATGAATAGAAAAAGAAAATAAAGTAATATGTAAACGAAACTTTTATAAGAAATAGTTAAACACCATAAGATATATATTTGGACAAATTACCAAGGAAAAGGACCCCAATTATGCTTCACTTCCCAACTAGAGACCTCATTTTTGAAATGATTTATAAAGGGTACCAAAATTTCAACTTTATGCTTTAAAATCGACATAGAAAAGGTTGTTAAAGATTACAGAAGCATGTATTTAAGACAAAAAAATAAGACCGAACCCCTTATTGTTATCTTTCCAAAATAGGGTCTTATTTTGGAATCGAGATATAGTTGAGACATCTTTCTAATTGTATTTATTTTTCTTTATGCACTTGAAATGAATCTAAAAACGTATTATATTGTGTGTAATCCTATAATATATGCAGATATTTATTTATACATAATATTAGTAAATATGTCTACGATACATATAAACACATACCGATTTTTAGTAATATGGGGATCCGTATAGATCCGCTAGAAAAAGTCGTAATCAATATTTGCATCCTCAAAAGTATTTAAAATGATATATGTATTCATATCTATGTTAGCAAAAATAAAAAAAATAAAAATACATATCCACTTCCGTATCCACCAAGATAAAAAAAATACATATCCATATCCTCTTTAAAACGAACACTATAGCGGTTAGACATGGATATATCTATATATCCCTAGTTAGATGGAAAGAGGAAATGGGGCTCTGAGATGATCAGTCAGTGGAAGGTTTGGATGGTACAGGAGCACACAAAAAGATCAAGAGGTGATGACAATGTCGAGATCGAGTTTGGGTTTCAAACAGAACACGTGGTGAAAATGAAGAAGATGCAGTAGAAGAGAAATGGGATAACACAAGGTGATGGTGAAGCTAGGAGTCGGAGAAAAAAATGGAAAAAGAGGGAAGAAGAAGAGGAGAGAAGAAAGGAAAGAGATGATCCACCAATGATTTTGATGTTGATTGATTAATTCAACCTTAACTCAAACAAGTGACTCAAGAAGAGTCAAATTAGTGACAAGGCTTGTCGTGTTAAATAGAGCGAGCTTCCAGAATTTAGGTGACAATTACGAAGTATACAAGGTCAAGAGTGCAATTTACAATATTTTAATATAGTAAAATCCGCAAAAGTGTGGGCAAAGTACACCCTGCTCTAAGTTTCCAGTAAGTCTACGCTTTAGCAAATCTAACCAAAGATAGCTTATTGTATTGTGATGGCTCTACTGTTAAAAGGAAATAATTAGATCATGATAGGAAAATGGATTCAGTCCATATAATTCTCTTACAGGTGATTGGCGTCATCTGGGTATTGGTTCAAAGCATGATCGAGAAATTATTATAATCATTAACGATGCCAATCAACGTATATTTTATACAGAAATTATCAGCATGCCATGTCTGAAGATCGAAGCATTATATATATGCATAAATAAAAACACTTCTAGGTGCAACCACTCGCTGCAGAAACACTGCAAGTTTCGATTAAGATACCGCTTATTCCATCTACTATATAAAGTCTTTTGCGGGTATTTATATATCTCCATGCATATAAGGACCCTTAAGGAAGGCTGGATTGACGTCGGTCACACCGTTGGTGGCGGCGGAGATGGTACGGTCGGAGAAGGAGGCGACGGAGATGGCGACAGAGGTGGCAACAGAGATGGTGGTGGTGGAGATGGAGATGGTGGCGGAGGTGGAGTGCTAGGGGGTGGAGCAGGAGGAGTTTGGATCCGCTGCTGCATCATGGGATGCAGCAGAGTCTATTGTAGGAATTAGAGCCGTTCGATCACGATCGAGCGATTCCCACGAATTCCCTTGAGCAACTCCTACGAATTCCCACTTTGTGTGGGCCTGAATCAAGGGAATTCATGGGAACCGCTCGATCATGATCGAGCGGCTCCAAGGGCTACAACAGACTCTGCTGCATCCCTCGCTGCAGCAGAGGATCCAATCTCGGAGGAGGAGGAGGAGGAGGACACGAGGGGCGACAATGTAGGAGGCAGAGTATGGTGATGGGAAATGTGATGGGGCGGCACCTGATCTAGCGAGCACATAATGGAAGTGTAACGGAACGGGTCGCGTCGACCATCGGCGGAAGCATGCGATAATTGATCGCACGACCGAACCGTTACCCAAAATAATAAATGAATGGCACATAATGAGCAGAGATAAATATCAATTCCATAAAATATCTCCAACTAGGGTTCCATTATTACAACTCTAAACTGGAAAAAAATTAACTAATCTAGAATTTAAAAAAAGATAACAACTCGATAGTTCCTGTGGGCATATAGATATCCAATAGATCTTCACAGATAAATCGTACCACGCCAACAATCTCAATGAGCTCGTAGCACGATCCAGAATATGAAATCAACCCTGTTCTTCACTTGAAATTGTCAAACAAAATTTGGATGAGCCTAATGCCCAGTATGCATCGGGGTCCATGCATGGGTATTCTAACGGTCCTTGATCCGTTAAAAATTATATACTTGAATTTTCATGCATACACAATATTTCGTGCCTAGATAATTCCCATGCATGTCTAAGTTCGATCCCTATCATGTTTAGTTTGGCTTCTTTCATAAACATGATTATAAATGTAAAGTAGGTAAAATGCATAAGTAGACATGACAACATTTATTTCTACTTGTGGGCATAATTCATAAAATACCAAGTAATTTACATACCTACAAAATATATAAACCACTTTACATATTAGCCCCCATAACTTCGATGGTTTAGTTTAACCAATTCTCATATAACATGTGATGGTTAATTTTCTTATTAAACCATTTTCTTGCATTTTCCTGATGGTTTTCCCTTACAACCATTTTCTTGCACAACATTCATTTACGTATATTTTATACGTTTTTAACCGCTGGAACTTGCGGTCCATGACATGACATGACAGTGTAGCTACAACTGTAGAGGACTTAGCTTTTGCCTCCATAGTTCCTTGCAACCATACGCCCCTTGCGGCTAATACGACCCCTTGCGGTCGTCCATGTGACTCTTTATGAGTCCGTACCATAATTATTGTTCTTCTTATAAAAATTCATAAATTTACATCATGAAGAAATTCATTAATATCTTCCATATTTCAAGAGGACTACTTAATATGGTTAATACACAGGAATTTCTCGAGTCCTGTTAAATATTCGATTTTTCCTTCTACCCTGCAAGGCTATGACTTGATCATAAAAACGTATACTTTCATTAATTGTCATAGCACATTAAACCAGTATTTTCAAGGTTGTAATATTAATAATTGACAAGTCATTGTACAAATAGTGACTACTACGTTCCTGGCAAGATAACATTTATCAAAACTTAAATTGCCTAATCAATATACTGTGTTTGTTGAGCTATATATGCACGTAAATGCCTTTTAACTCGTTGCCATAAAAAAAGTTTCCTGATTACTATATGTGGCCTCGAAGAATTTGATTTTTTTACAGGTCTTACTATTTATAGATAGGAATTGATAATGGTTGAAACTGCCCATGGGACTAACACACCAATTTTGAAACTTCATGGCAGAGATTCTCGGTTAGTACCTATATAAGATTATAATTATATCCAGGACTCTATTAATTTGTGATATTGTCATTAATTTGTACATTTCTATTCAATGACAACCTCATGAAATGTAAGATTATTGTTGTATATTAACCTTTGCTATGGATCACATATATACAATTGTACATGTTACACGACATGGCTATACTCGATTTCACTTTTGTATAATATTGGCAAATGGATGTTTTACGCAGTACACATTTTATAGCAAAACGAATCCCATCCTTAATTTCTCTTGCAACATCCCTCACTCTGAGAGAGATTTATAATTCTATCTAATATAATCCTGACTCTTTGAATTACAAAACATTTTCTTTATTACTAACCACAACCTTGAATATGTTTACCTAAACCGAACCCCTAATATATTTCGGTTAAATAATAAGTACATGGAATAAATCTAAGTCTGACTTAATTGTGGTCCCTAATATTAACAATTTAAAAAGAATCAAAACTTTCAATAAGTAACTCCAATTTATATGCTACCACATTGTACAGATTTTAGGGTACGACACAACCATGTGGAGGTCTTATTCTAGATGTGTTGGATCGACATGCATATATCGTATCTCGTATATACGTAGTCCTAAAGGCGATACATACAAGAGATGTATTTAACGAAATCAATATTTATATGAAAAATTTAGACCGATCCATAGATAAAAAAATCGTAATCCTAACCCGATACATACCTTGATCCAAAGCTTATTTCTTCCCTCCTTTTTGGTCACGGATCCGTGTTCTCCTCCTCGGATTCGACGTCGCCTTCTCCTACGATGAAGAAGGTCGCCGGTAAGATAATCCTTTCTCTCTCTCTCTCTAACTTTCTCTCTCTCTCAAAACAATGAAGGGTGACGTGTGGAGAGAGTCCTTGGGGTTTTAAAGATGAAAATAAGAGGATTTAATGGATTAATTGATCCACTTAATCCAAGATAATGCCCTTTTGAATTTATTTTTTTTGTTGACAAAGTCCATGCCGTTATAATCTACCACCCTTAAAAAAAATTTCGTCCTCGAAATTTCTTTATAGAGGGACATACCGAAAAGTTGCGAGTACTTCTCCTGCATTTCACTTTCCAGCTCCCAAGTAGCCTCCTCCTTTTGGTGGTGTTGCCAAAGGACCTTCACCATCTTAACTATGCGCCGACGGAGTTGATGACCTCTACGATCGATGATTTGTATGGGTTTCTCTTCAAAGGTCAAGTTCGGCTGAACATCAATGACCTCGTGCTCGATCACATGTGAAGGATCGAGAGTGTACTTCCTCAGCATAGACACATGAAATACATCGTGAAGTTTCGAGTATTGAGGTGGTAATGCAATACGATATGCCACTTCTCCAATCGTCTGCAGAATCTCAAAAGGTCCTATATATCTGGGAGTGAGCTTCCCCCTTTTGCCAAATCGTAAGACGTCCTTGGTTGGAGAGATCTTTAAGAACACATGTTCTCCAACCGCAAAACTCAACTCTCGTCTATGACGATCGGCATAAGATTTTTGCCTACTTTATGCTGCCAATAATCTTTTTCTGATTAGATCAACACCTCGCTTACTTGTCTGAACAAGTTCCGGTCCTAGGATGTGCTTCTCGCCCACATCACTCCAACATGAAGGAGATCTGCAAGGTCTCCCATACAATGCTTCATAGGGTGCCATCTTGATGCTCGAATGATAACTATTATTGTATGCAAATTCCACTAACGGAAGGTGTCTATCCTAGCTGCCCACAAAATCTAAAGCACAAGCTCTCAACATACCTTCTAGTGTCTGGATGGTCCTTTCTGACTGACCATCAGTCTGTGGATGAAATGAAGTACTGGACTTCAATTGAGTGCCCATAGCATCCTGAAAACTCTTCCATAAACGAGAGGTAAATCGTATATCCCGATCAGATACAATTGATGCAGGAACACCATGCAAGCTGACAATTTCATTCACATATAATTCGGCTAAACTGTCTGTCGACTGATCCAAGCGGATAGGTAGGAAGTGTGCCGATTTGGTTAATCGGTCAACAATCACCCATATAGTGTCATAACGATGTTTTGTGGTCTTGGGTAGACCGGTGACAAAGTCCATCGTTACGTGCTCCCACTTCCATTCAGGTATCTCCAAGGGTTGAACAGGTCCTGCAGGCCGCTGATGTTCAATCTTGATCTGCTGACATACCAAGCATCTAGCAACAAATTTGGCGATGTCATTCTTCATCTTTGGCCACCAAAAGTTCCGTTGCAGATCCTTGTACATTTTTGTTGTACCTGGGTGAATAGTGTACATCGATCTGTGTGCTTCATCCAGAATCTCCTGCCTCAACTCAATATCACTTGGAATCCATAATCTGCTGCGGTACCTTATAGCTCCATCCGTTCCGATGGTGAAATCAGAACCTTCCTTTTTAGATGCTTCTATAAATTTAGGAAGATCAACATCTACTTTTTGTGCAGTCAAGATCTTCCCAATTATCTCTGGTTGAATCTTGAGCGCTGCAAAAGATATCTTTCTCGATTCGCTCAAGAAAGGCTTTCAATCTTCAAAATCCTTCACCATCTTCCACTGAAGTTTTAAAATAGCCAGTTTACCTTCACATTTTCTACTTAGTGCATCTGCTACGACATTTGCTTTCCCCGGATGGTAATTGATGGCAAAGTCATAATCTTTTAGGAACTCTAGCCAACGTCGCTGCCTCAGATTAAGTTCCTTCTGAGAGAAAATATATTTGAGGCTCTTATGGTCACTAAGCACCTCAAACTGCTCACCGTAGAGGTAATGACGCCATATTTTTAGAGCAAAGACTACCGCTGCTAACTCTAAATCATGAGTTGGGTAGTTCCTTTCTTGTGGTTTTAGTTGTCGTGAGGCATAAGCAATGACTTTCTCATTTTGCATAAGAACACACCCGAGTCCAGTGCCTGATGCATCTGCGTATACAACAAAACCTCCACTACCTGACGGTAGGGCCAAGATTGGAGCTGTGGTCAATCTCTGCTTTAATTCTTGAAAACTCTGCTCGCACTTTTCGGACCATACAAACTTCACATCCTTTCGAGTGAGCTTCGTTAATGGTAGTGAGATCCTTGAGAAATTCTGAATAAATCGCCGATAGTATCCAGCCAGGCCAAGAAAACTACGGATCTCGGAAACATTCTTGGGTTGCCTCCAATTCATCACAGCTTCTACCTTGGTTGGATCTACCTCAATGCCATCTTTAGATACCACATGACCAAGGAATGCCACTCTATTCAGCCAAAAATCACATTTGGAGAATTTTGCATAAAGCTGGTGTTGCCTCAGAGTTTCGAATACAATCTGTAAATGTATTCGATGCTGCTCCGGATCAGATGAATATATCAGTATATCATCCACAAACACGATGACAAACTTATCAATGTATTCTCGAAATACCCTATTCATTAGCTCCATAAAAGCTGCAGGAGCATTAGTAAGACCAAATGGCATGACCAAAAATTCATAATGACCATACCTTATCCTGAAGGCTGTTTTTGGTATATCCTCCTCTTTTATTCGAAGTTGATGATAACCCGTACGCAGATCAATTTTTGAGAAGACCGTTGCTCCTTGCAACTGGTCGAATAAGTCATCAATGCGAGGTAACGGGTATCTATTCTTCACGGTCACTTTGTTTAGACCTCGATAATCAATACAGAGTTTAAGAGACCCATCTTTCTTTTTCACAAAAAGAACAGGTGCTCCCCACGGAGAAACACTGGGACGTAAAAATCCCTTATCTAACTATTCTTGCAATTGCTTCTTTAGCTCCTCAAGTTCTGCAGGTGCCATTCTGTACGGAGCTTTGGAAATCGGAGCCGTTCCTGGGATCACATCAATTGAGAAATCAACCTCTCTATGAGGAGGTAGTCCAGGAAGATCGTCTGGGAAGACATCAGCAAACTCTCTGACCACATCTAAATCTTCAAGACGTGCATGTGATGATTCAGTATTAATTATACTAGCGAAGAATGCGATGCATCCTTCTGCTAGTAGTTGGCTTGCTTGCAATGATGAGATAACCAACCTACCACTCTTACATGTGCCTCGAATAACTATCTCCTCCTGATTTGATCTACTCAGGACCACCTTCTTTTCTCGACAATAGACCGCTGCGTAATGCTCGCATAACCAATCCATTCCCAAGATGACATCATAGGTTGTGATGGGTAATAATATCAAATTAGCAGTGAGGGTGTCTTCTTTTACCAAAACAGGTACGTCCTTTAAGTACATACCCGTGGCAATAATATCACCCATTGGTGAAGAAACTGTAAGTGCGTAAGGAAGCTCAACAGCTTCTAAACTTAACTTTCTCGCAAAAGCATTCAAGATAAAGGAATGCGTGGCACCAGAATCAAAAAGAATATGACATAAATGGTTTTCAATTAGTAGAGTACCTTCCACTGTAGTGTTGGCACCTTCTGCATCCTCAAGAGTGATGGCAAAGACTCTTCCTGCTACCTTCTTTTTCTGCTCGAATGGCTTCTTCTGATCCCTGACATCTTTCTTGCAATCTTTCCCGAAGTGACCTTTCTCTCCGCAATTAAAGCAAGTAGTGGTTAGCTTGAAGCATTCTCCTGGATGCCTCCTATCACAATGCGGGCACACCTCAAATGTGTACTTCTTGTTTGCTGGTGCATCCTCAGTCTTTGTCTTCTTGGCATTCATTGCAGTGTGGCGCCTCTTGTCATTGAAGTTCGGCTTGTGAGGGCGCTTCCGAGGATTCGCTTGTTGTATCCTCCGGTATGCTGCATCGATCTCCACTGCTGCTGCAACCGCCTCAGATAAGGTCGTGGGACCTCTAGTCAGCACTTTCATGCTTAGTCCCGCATTCAGGCCTTCTATAAACTTTCTGGCTTGTTGCTTTTCATTGACACAGATACCCTTGCCATACTTCTCCAACTCTTGAAATTTTGTTGCATATTCTTCGACTGTCATATTTCCCTGCCGGAGATTTATAAACTCTTGACGCTTAGCATCCTTAGCATGCTCAGGGATGTAACGCTCAGTGAAGCGCTCAACAAAATCATCCCACTTAATGACTGGAGTCTCCGAAAAGTGGATTCCCGTGCATGAAGTCCACCACTCCTTTGCGTTGTCCCGCAGACGAAATGTCCCAAAGATCACTTTCTTTTCCTCAGGACAATCAGTTGCCTCAAAAGTCAGCTCCATCTCCCTTAGCCAATGTTCGGCTTTTTCCGGCTCATGCTCACCCTTGAAAGTGGGTGGATCATGCTGAATGAAGGTCTTTAGAGTCAGTCCACCAGAGTTGGACGTCTGACTCTTCTGTCGCTGGGTCATTAGTGTCATTAACTCCAGCATCTACCTCTGCATACTCATAACGGCCTCTTGGCTCGTCGATGAGTCACGGTCTGCAATGGCTTCAATTGCACGTCGAGGAGCCATCTTATTCAAAAATTGACAAGGTCAATGAGTTGTGATACTAAATCTCTCTATATAAATCTTAGATCACTAAGAACTGTGGAATCCTATGCCCAGAGGAACTCTAGCTCTGATACCATTTGTAACGGAACGGGTCGCGTCGACCATCGGCAGAAGCATGCGATAATTGATCGCACGACCGAATCGTTACCCAAAATAATAAATGAATGGCACATAATGAGCAGAGATAAATATCAATTCCATAAAATATCTCCATCTAGGGTTCCATTATTACAACTCTAAACTGGAAAAAAATTAACTAATCTAGAATTTAAAAAAAGATAACAACTCGATAGTTCCTGTGGGCATATAGATATCCAATAGATCTTCACAGATAAATCGTACCACGCCAACAATCTCAATGAGCCCGTAGCACGATCCAGAATATGAAATCAACCCTGTTCTTCACCTGAAATTGTCAAACAAAATTTGGATGAGCCTAATGCCCAGTATGCATCGGGGTCCATGCATTGGTATTCTAACGGTCCTTGATCCGTTAAAAATTATATACTTGAATTTTCATGCATACACAATATTTCGTGCCTAGATAATTCCCATGCATGTCTAAGTTCGATCCCTATCATGTTTAGTTTGGCTTCTTTCATAAACATGATTATACATGTAAAGTAGGTAAAATGCATAAGTAGGCATGACAACATTTATTTCTACTTGTGGGCATAATTCATAAAATACCAAGTAATTTACATACCTACAAAATATATAAACCACTTTACATATTAGCCCCCATAACTTTGATGGTTTAGTTTAACCAATTCTCATATAACATGTGATGGTTAATTTTCTTATTAAACCATTTTCTTGCATTTTCCTGATGGTTTCCCCTTAAAACCATTTTCTTGCACAACATTCATTTACGTATCTTTTATACGTTTTTAACCGCTGGCACTTGCGGTCCATGGCATGACATGACAGTGTAGCTACAACTGTAGAGGACTTAGCTTTTGCCTCCATGGTTCCTTGCAACCATACGCCCCTTGCGGCGTTCCCCCTTGCGGCTAATACGACCCCTTGCGGTCGTCCATGTGACTCTTTATGAGTCCGTGCCATAATTATTGTTCTTCTTATAAAAATTCATAAATTTACATCATGAAGAAATTCATTAATATCATCCATATTTCGAGAGGACTACTTAATATGGTTAATACACAGGAATTTCTCGAGTCCTGTTAAATATTCGATTTTTCCTTCTACCCTGCAAGGCTATGACTTGATCATAAAAACGTATACTTTCATTAATTGTCATAGCACATTAAACCAGTATTTTCAAGGTTGTAATATTAATAATTGACAAGTCATTGTACAAATAGTGACTACTACGTTCCTGACAAGATAACATTTATCAAAACTTAAATTGCCTAATCAATATACTGTGTTTGTTGAGCTATATATGCACGTAAATGCCTTTTAACTCGTTGCCATAAAAAGTTTCCTGATTACTATATGTGGCCTCGAAGAATTTGATTTTTTTTTGCAGGTCTTACTATTTATAGATAGGAATTGATAATGGTTGAAACTGCCCATGGGACTAACACACCAATTTTGAAACTTCATGGCAGAGATTCTCGGTTAGTACCTATATAAGATTATAATTATATCCAAGACTCTATTAATTTGTTATATTGTCATTGATTTGTACATTTCTATTCAATGACAACCTCATGAAATGTAAGATTATTCCTGCATATTAACCTTTGCTATGGATCACATATATACAATTGTACATGTTACACGACATGGCTATACTCGATTTCACTTTTGTATAATATTGGCAAATGGATGTTTTACGCAGTACACATTTTATAGCAAAACGAATCCCATCCTTAATTTCTCTTGCAACATCCCTCACTCTGAGAGAGATTTATAATTCTATCTAATATAATCCTGACTCTTTGAATTACAAAACATATTCTTTATTACTAACCACAACCTTGAATCTGTTTACCTAAACCGAACCCCTAATATATTTCGGTTAAATAATAAGTGCATGGAATAAATCTAAGTCTGACTTAATTGTGGTCCCTAATATTAACAATTTAAAAAGAATCAAAACTTTCAATAAGTAACTCCAATTTATACGCTACCACATTGTACAGATTTTAGGGTACGACACAACCATGTGGAGGTCTTATTCTAGATGTGTTGGATCGACATGCATATATCATATCTTGTATATACGTAGTCCTAAAGGCGATACATACAAGAGATGTATTTAAAGAAATCAATATTTATATGAAAAATCTAGACCGATCCATAGATAAAAAAATCATAATCCTAACCCGATACATACCTTGATCCAAAGCTTATCTCTTCCCTCCTTTTTGGTCACGGATCCGTGTTCTCCTCCTCGGATTCGACGTCGCCTTCTCCTACGATGAAGAAGGTCGCCGGTAAGATAATCCTTTCTCTCTCTCTCTCTCTAACTTTCTCTCTCTCTCAAAACAATGAAGGGTGACGTGTGGGGAGAGTCCTTGGGGTTTTAAAGATGAAAATAAGAGGATTTAATGGATTAATTGATCCACTTAATTCAAGATAATGCCCTTTTGAATTTATTTATTTTTTTGTTGACAAAGTCCATGCCGTTACAGGAAGGCATGGCGGTGGTCGTCTGGCGTGAACCAGGGAGGCAGCGTTGGCCACTAGCACAAAGACAGCAAGGACGGCTAAGAGAAATCTCATGGTTACTTCTCCTTCACAATTAGTCGCCTCCTCCTTTGCATGTGCCCCTTCCCTTGTAAGACGACGCCCCATGATAGGGGGTCGGGGATAGTGGCCCTCCTATCAGGGGCATCCATTTCGGATCCGACGGATCCCATGCACTGCAGCATGGGTCGTCTACTGCAGACGATCTGCTCTACGAGGATACCCCCCTCCCAAAAAAAAGATGCTCAAAGCTTTTCACGTCGATCATCCTTACTCCGCTACCTGCATGAAAGGTTCCGATGTTGATAAGGCCTTCATGATGGTAAGACAAATATCTAGCAATATCGATGATATATATATATATATATCTAATACCTATGGACACTTAACTAATACATATTCCTCCTTAACCCTAATCAAGGATAGACGATATGATAAGCACACGTACGGACGCACAAATGTTCTCCTTCCACTGTCGTTGCACGCCATCACCGACATGCAGCAACCAGGGACGGATTCATGAATTTTATTAAGGAGGGGCCAAGTATACGAATGGTATTTAATATTTTAAAAATAATAGAAGATGATGGGTTGTGAACCCTGATCTATAGAGTCATAAAAAGCACCACTACCACTAGACCATTACAAGTGTTTGTAAACTTTGTTTTGAGTAATATATATTACATTTTTAAGGAGGGGCCATGCTATAAAATAATGAATTTATACAAGATAAATATAGGAATCAAGGAGGGGCCATGCCCCCCCAAGTGATATACTGGGTCCGCCGCGCCCCTGGCAGCAGCCGCCTCCTCGCATGCCGCCATCGAAAGAGAGAGAGAGGGAGAGATTATTGTGAAGATATTTTTTGCATTATAAATATAGAATATACCAAAACGATCATAATGAGTTTTTCAACATTAAAAATATATAGATAGCTGAACATTAATAATGGTCATCAGATTGATTACGGATGGACAAGATGGTTGGCTTTCCATGCATCTAGGAAAGAGCCGTCTTATCTGAAGTTTTCCTTGTATATATATATATATATATATATATATATATATTAATCATATACAACAAATAGTTTTTACAATTAGTAAGTATAGATATTTCAATATCTATATATGAGTCTTTTCCACTTTTCTTTTGAATTTTAACACAAAAAACATCATTATCATGTTATGAAATCATGAATAGTCCTCGGTTCAATTGACGTATAATAGTTCATATTTTTTATCTTTTTATCTATAGAATAAGCTATAGAATAAGAATAACCCAAGAATGTTCTAGAAGGGTTCAAAGTTTCTTTCCCAGTCAGATTGATTTTTTAGATTTCTTTGAGTATCAAGAATTCATAATAGATATATCATAAATTTTAAAGATATATATATATATAGGGTCGATCCTGTTGAGAGCTAAAAACTATGAGAGCGTGAGGGCAGTGAATATGGACCACTAGATTCTACTCATATCTCTCCTCATGCAATCAATCAGGAGAAAGATGAAAGAATCTAGTGGTCGAGAATCATTGCTCTCATGCTCTCAAAGTTCTTGGCCGTCACAAGTATAATAGATATAGGGCTCTTCCAATGAGGTGCATCTTTAACAAAAAATCCATCACGAGATCCGTTAGATCTCAATATGATGGCTCTTCATCCAAAAGGGTATTTTAGTCCATATATTTTTGTTTTGAATTTTGTTTTGAATATGAGTTTCATTTAATCTATTTATTTTTTCATTTTTAGCTCATCTAATTTGGTTTTTTTGTTGCTATTTATTCAATGGGGTTTCACCAACGTGGTAGCATTTCCGTGTTACGTAGAATGACAAAACTCTTTTAAAATTCGTATTAACATTGCAAAACAGTATCATGCATTGTAAAATAAAATCATGATTAATAATATTTTTATTAGCGTAATTGCAATTTTCGATAATACTTTTGTAAAAAATAATACGAGAATGTAAGAAACGACTTGAGATTTGTAAAAAATGTTCCAATATTGTAAAAACTATCTGGAATTGTAAAAAAAAGATTTGAGATTATTAGAATTTTGATTAAAAATGATATATGTACAATTATAATATTGTAAAAAAACATTTGCGATTAGTAAAAAATGATATCATTTTGTAAAAAAAATACTCGAGATTATAAAAAGTATGATATTGTTAGATAACTTATAAAAGAAATCAGTTAATGGATTCGCAAAATCCTAGCATAGACTTGTAAAATATGTGCATCTATTGTAAAATTATGCATGTGCAAATTCATGTATGTCAACTCACAAGAGCAATAGTAGAAAATAAATTGAACTTTCAGTGAAATTATGCTTGTGTAGATTCATATATTCAGAAATTCCCATGTTCAGTCAACCGCCCCATTCTCAAATTGAAATAAAAAATGCTAATAAAAAACACAAATAAAAAATGTAAATAAAAAATGCAAATAAAAAATGCAAATAAAAAGCACAAATAAAAATGCAAATGAAAATGCAAATAAAAACACCACATTCCCATGTTCTGTCGTGCTCCACCACGTGCGCCACCACCTCCTCCACCATCGTCGTGCTCCGCCGCATGCGCCACCACCATCTTCGCCATCGTCGTGCTCCACCTCGTAGAACTCATGCCGCCATCGTTTGTTGTGGGATGGGAAAATCCTAGCAAGGGATTCCCAACAAATGGACCAAGAATAGAATGTGGGTTGTCACATTCTATTTTTAGAAAGAGACAAAAAGTCTAAAATGAGTTTTCAACATTAAAAAAATAAGATTAAAAAGGAATTAATCGTAACCATCAGATTAATTATATACGGATGAGATGATGGGCTTTTCCTTGCACCCATGAAAGGTACACCTTATTGGATATATTTCCTATATATATATTATGATATCCTTCAAATGAGACATGGTCCTTTCATACATAAGGAAGGCCAACAATCTCAACCATCCGTAATTAATCTTGTGGTTGTTATTAGTGGCATGTTAACATTATTTATAAATTAATCAGAAGTCCATTTTGATCTTTATACATTACCTAAATATAGTATGTAACCATCTTAATTATCTCCTCCATTAATATCACCTTAGTTACTTGTTCAAAATTAGAAACCCTGATTATTTTGACATATTGAGACGTCATTTTGTGGTGTTTACGGTGTCGTTTAGGAGGAAGAGGAGGACGATGATGTTCCTCTGTCGCATCGTCGTCGTGTTCCTTGCAGACATCACATCGTCGTCACATTCCTCCAACACATCAGTGACTCTTTCATCCATCTCATTGTCATCGTGTTCCTAGCAGACGACGACGTTGCCCCAGATGATGGCAACGAGGACAATCGTTGATACGGAGATGATGATCATGCGCTTCTTGGAGCGGTTCCCAATTTCATGTGTGGCCTCATCGGCAAAGCGAAAGTGGGTGACGCGCGAAGTTGACAGGAGATGACGCCACGACTCTCCAGAAAGTTCTTCACGCAGGCGACGCTGCCAACACGTAGATCAGATGGTGACATGTGTAGCACGCTGGTGGCAATACAAAGAGGCCATGCAACCATTATATCTTGCATATTTCTTGTGTAGTATACAATTTTGATATGTATTATTACAATTTTGATGTGTATTTTTACATATGAATTGGATGCAAATGTCAAATGTAGTTTTTATCACATATCTTGTATATTGATGTATATTACACATTTTGGATGCTTATTATACATTTTGGATGTGTATTATACACATTTAGATGTGTATTATACATATTGAAAATATATATTATACATTTTTTGTAAAAAAGATTGCAGATTTCACATAAATCACGAAAAACATAAAAATAGCTAATATATTACTAATATGAATTGTATTATACAAATAACCAAACAATTTTTACAAATGTCTGATGAATTTTGAATGAACTACAGATTATTAAAAAACATACAGTCGTTACAAATGACCATATATTCTACAAAAAAACATGCGATGATACAAAAATCTGTCCCACGCTATGTCGCCCAACACAAATCTGAACATTATTTAAATATGGTATTGCAAAAAAATTACCAAAACTAAATCTAGCTAAATTTAGGATTTCGAAATATTAAATGGTATGCATAATTAATACAAAAGTTGATAACAAAAATACTCTTTTAGACAAACAAATTGATGTTGCCGTTAAATTTGAATCCAGTGACTATGATCGCTAGCCTTCCTTACACATGGAAGGACAAGTCCTATTGGAAGGCCATAGTGGACTTACACACAATTACCATTAGTTGCAATGATTGAAGTGGTTACTATATGTGATTCTTGTAATGTGTTTTAAACGGAATAGTTCCAAAAACTATTCCATCAAGGATTCGTCCAAGATCACCTACCTCTGATCAAAACTCAAATGGTGTTATAAGATCCGAGTGAGAGGGCGTGTATTGTAGCATACAGTCCTGATTTGAAAAGCATACTTGAAGCATCCGTGTCTACGGCCACCGTGCATGGCTGGAGTTGAATGATTGCGTGAGATAGAAATGAAAATGGAGGGATACGAAAATGAGATGGAAAATTGGTGTCGGATCGGAATGAAAGTGTGATGGAATTTTTTGGGATTTGTACTATCTAAAATTTAATAAAACTGAAGCAAAGATTAAACCTACGATTTATCTACGAAAAATGACAATGAATAAAATGGATCTCACCTCGGGGTTCGGAAATGCCGTGATGGCCTCGACGAGGGCCGACATGCTGTCACCTGACGGCACGGAGGCTGGGCACCCTTCTTCGACAAGATCACTCTCGGAGATCGGGCTCCTCTCCACAAAGATTAATGAAGAGGAAATGAGGGAGGAGGAGCCCATTAAAAAGAGGAAGAAAATAAAAAAGGAAAATATCTACAAATGGAGAAGGTTTTTATTGGTGAAATTAATTAAATAATTAAATTAATTAATTAATTAATTAATTAATTACAAAAATTGGAATTAAATAAATTAAATAAATAAAATAATTTATGGAAATCAATTTGTCACCTTAATGGCGGCCATTAAAGGTAAGGAATCAAATATTATATACATGGTAGGTTATAAAATCAAATAATGAGTTAAATAATTAAATCTAAATACAATTTTTGTAATTAAATTAATTAATTAATGTGAGATATTTTATTTTTTTGGTGTTTTTTATATAAGAAAGTTAGTTGTATACAAATATTATGTACATATAATACACTATACACATGTACAAATAAGGAAATAATTTTTTATATCTTTTTTATTTTTTATTTTTATTTTTTATTTTTATTTCTAATAAAAAGTAATATTTACAATTATATACATAAATAAATCTGAATAAAATTATACACAATAAATAATGGTGAAATTGCACAATAAATAATGGTGAAATTGCACAAAACACCCCAGAAACCAGCTTTTTAACCGTAACTCCAAAAATTATGAAACTATAGCCATTTTTAAAGATAATTTAATTTAGAGTATAATGGAAGTGATTTTGATCCAATTCGAGCTCGTATGGAGCCGGAATTGGTATTTCAATTTTCACTTTGCGGCTTTTTCTAAGTGTGATTATTTGCAATATGTACATTATTTTCTTTTACAATTATTTTTATTATTTATAACACAATTTTATTTACAACTTTTGTTTACAAAAATAATTAATTTGAAGTCAATTTATGTACAAATAAAATAGTACAAGTTTTATACAAATATATAGGGGAAAATATTTACAAAATATTTTTTTAGATTTTTGAATTGCAGACCCTATCTCCTCCTACTTTATTCCTGGTCGATCAGGTTAAGTCTTGACCTTCTCTCGGGGTTCAGGTCAGTCTGTGCAAGGCATCCTTTTCTTTTTCTTTTCTTCTTTATTCATTTATTTATGTGCAAAAAGTGTTAAAAATGCATATTTAATAAATGCATGCAAAATTGTAATTTTATGCAATTAGTGGATATTTACAGGTGTTTGACTAAGGAAATGAGGCTAAAATAAAAGAATAAAGAAGATGAATCGTGGATTCGTCACCAGCATACACTAAGAATGGGATGTCCCATTGCTACTGATGGGGGGTCCGCTGTTGCTTTTTTTTAATAAAAAAGATCGCATTTCAATTGTTTCAAAGAGGCAACGAGCTTCCAACCAAGGTGAAACAATAGCCATGAGGAATCCCACACGGACTCCATCGCAGAGAAATCACAAAATATAAGAAGGAGTATCAAAAAAATCATGGAGGCCCAGTAACACAACTGGGATTAGCCTCCATGGAGTCCGCAAAAACTTCAAGTGCAATGTTATTTGTAAAATAATAAAAAAGGACATTAGCATAGGTAGACAACATGTGCGGGTGAGCGGGGGAAACTTTAGATTGGTACTTTAGTTCTTGGCAGCACATTGGCGATAGGTGCGTGGATGAGGATTTTGGAGCCTATCAATTCTTGGCTGCAAATCAGAAGGTGTGATAGAAGAGCTCATGAAAATGAAAATATCAATAATAATTTAGAGCATGTTGGGATTAAAAAAGGTAATCAAACATGAAAGTTTCTTCGCTAGGTATACCATGAAAGATTCTCGTACGTCATTCCTTCTAGATCAACAATCAGATTGATGCACGTTTGATCTACCAATGAAACGAGGAATGCAGGAATAAATTATGTGTATTATAGAAATTCTCTAAGCTCTGTCTTATGAGAGAAATATTAGAAAATGCAAGCACAACTAAAGTATAGAAACAATCCAGAAACAAGTCGTTAAATGTTTCAGGATCAATAAGAAACATGGGGGCATGCGTTAGCATGACTAAGTGACCAAAAGTAGAAGGAGGCCTTCAGGTGGAAAGGTTAGGACTAGAACTTATGATGGAGCTTTGCTCCCAAGACCCCATGAGAGAGGATATCGTAGAGATCTTTAGTTAGATGGCATGAGGGGGTTCTTCCTGGAACGGAGACATAGTCTGTTAATTCACGGGAGAGGTTGAAGTTTTGTAGATGGAGCTTAATCTCCTAAAGTTCAAGTATGTACCCCGATTTCTTGGAAAGAGCTTTGATTCAGTTTTGTCCAGCATACAAGGTAGATAGAGCATGAGAGAGGTGAAACACGCCCAGGATCACGTGAGGGTCTAAAGAATAGTCAAACGTGTCGCTGGAGCGACCGCTCACGAATTCCTGGTCGATTTCAACAATCAACCCACAATTGGATATCAAACAATAAAGGTAGTGTGGACTAAAATTTATTATAAACCCTACTATACAATGTGTATAGTGACAAGTAGAGTAGGGTGTCGAACACGGGGAGCATACGATGTAGCACTATATATTATTTATAAACAAATAATATAAGTACATGTGTATAAATACAGCTATGCTAAAAAATTACCAAATAAAGTGGATTTTTAATAATAGAATCTTTATTTTATTTTTGAATTTTTATTTTTTTGGATTTTTATATATTTTTATATCTTCTTTTTTATAAAGGAGATATAATATATATGGTTATATAATATATATAATATAGACTAAAAGTAATAAAAATAATAAAAAAAGGAAATCAACTATTTTGGGTTTTAATTAATTTTTCACTATTTTTGTGATTATTTAGGAACTTTTGCTAATTTTCATATATTTTTGAAGTCAGGAATTCCCTAAAATATGGTTTACTTAAATACCAAAAATTAAAATGGAGATATAAAATATAAGACAGTAGTAAAATTTCTCCAAATTAATTTTATTAGATAAATAATAATATAAAGAAAAATATAACATAGAAAATATATTTTTTGACTTTTTGGGAATTTTATACTTTTATAAATGTTTTAGGGTTTTTTAATTTTTTAGGAGTTTTGTTTTGTAATTTTTAATGATTTTTGGGTTGAATGTTAATACTATTGAAATGAGTATAATATAATTTTTTGGGAGTTTTTTGAAGTGATTTTGTAATTTGTTTCGCTTTTTCAAGGCAAACAGGGGCTGACTTAACTCTATTTGATTTTTATAAAATTGAAAAGGGCATAAAATACATAAATAAAATTACAGCGTGATCAAGATGCATCCAGATACTTTCTTCTATTTTTGGTGATTTCTAGAGTACGGTAACTATTTTTAATAAATGAAAATATCACACAAAAATGTTCAGCCTGACAAGGGTATAACCACAAATAAAATATCATGCGAGGGCTACATTGTAATTTTACCCAAAAGTTAACACTAATTTTAAAACTTTACGAATGAAACAATAATTACGAAAACACGCAAGGGGTTCGGTGTAAATTTTACAACATAAACGTGCGCCTGCACGTGACTCTGGTGGGGACTAAATTGCAATTTACAAAAAGTCTAGGGGGTTACATGAAATTATCCAAAAAAATTTAAACTTCATAAAATATTTACAGGACCTTTAAGTAAATACAAAAAGGTGGATGGTATCGGTGAAATTGTACCACTTTAACACCCGGATCCGAGCATCCAGAGGTTGCCATGTGTCCTCTCGAGCGTCTCTAATTGCATACCCCTTTGTTTGAGATCAACAGTCCAGATTAGATATGGACCGTTGTTCTTGATCGAACGGCAGTGAAGGGGCTTGGAAGAAAACTCAGGAACATGACGCTGGTGACCTTTGATTCTTCGATCCTTGCTCCTCTAGCGAGCTTTGTCTTCTCCGATGGGCCCAGACAATAGCTGGACGTCCTCCACATGCTCCTGCAAGGTCTGATGGTGGTGATCGAGCAAAGAATGCTCCGGCGAAGGTGAACCACCTGGAGCAATTCCAGGTGATGGATGAGGTCCCAAGATCGCCAAATGCCCTACAAAAGGCCACCAAAAGATCCTCGGGTGTAAGAGTTATCTTCTCAACCCGGGGTTTACATAAAACGAAGAGGGGAACAGAATGGAGGGGGAGCTCCGGTGAGGTATCGATGGAGGGAGCTTGAGTCCCAGATCCGCGATGGATCTGGGTTGGACAAAGGAGGGTTTCGATGAAGAACACGGAAGGGAAGGCGATGGAATGGAAATCGAGGGGATTAACGGTAGGATGACAATGAATCAGACCTGGAGCTCGAACTCCAGGAATTGGGAGTTTTCGATTTATGCACTAATTACTCAATTAAACTGCCAGATAAAGATGCTAAATTGAAATTGTAATAGAAAACTACCTAGGAATGCAAGAAATGGGGGCTCGACCGACCTGAGGTGGCCAGGAGCAGGACCTGCCAGCGGAGCTCCGAGGGTGGATGGATACACCTCCTCACTTACTCTCCTCATTGCAAATCAAGGGCCAAACCATACTGTCACCATGGGGAGGCCATTAGAACTAATCTGAGGGGCTAAAGCTCGAGGAGTAGGGATCAAAAAGCCAAAAGAGGTGAAGGGGGTTTATTTATAAGCATTTTTTGGGTGATTTGCGAGGGGATCTTGCGTGAGATCTGGCGAGGGTTAGTGGAGATTCTAGGATGGGTGTGGATGAGGGACGAAGTGGGTGCACGATGGTGGTGCTCTAGAGGGTAATGAGTTCTAGGAGAGGTGTGGAGAAATGGAAGAAGAATGCGGCCTCGTGACTTCTGACAGACGTCAGAAGGGAGACCGAATAGTTGACTCAGGTCACAAAGAATCACGTCCGGTTGGTCCACGTGGACCAACCAGGAAATTCCAATGCCAAAATGTCTTGGAAAATGGATATTAAATAGAATTAGATATTATTATTTTTAGGTTATAAAATAAAATGTTAGGAATTTTCTGTAGTATTTTATGGATATTATTATTAATATTTTAGAGGTGTTTATTTACAAGTTACTTTTTAGGGTACATATATAAGTATGTTTACCTATGTTTTAGGTATTTTATTTTTATTTTATATTTTTGATTTTATTATTTTATTTTATTATTTTTATATTTATAACTTATTTTTAGGTGCTTAAATATATTTTTATTATATTTTTCTGATGTATTATATACAATTAATTAAATAAGACTATTTATTATACAAGTATAGATATAGGTATTTTACCTATGCATTTTCTATTCATGTTTTATTTTAGTGTTTTCTTTATTGTTTTATTCTAGTCTTAATATGTACATATATTATAAATAATATTTACAAAATTATAAAATATAAAATTACAAAAATAATAAAGAATAAATAAAAGGAGTATTGTAATCGGGTGAACTATACAATAGGGGTCCAAAACCTAACTTTCACACCTTAACTCCAAAAAATATGAAACCACCTTCATTAAATAGCTTATTAAAAGTTATATACAATAAAATGATTTTGATATATTTTGAGTTTTTATTTGAGAGATATGGGTCTAGGAAGTGAGGATTTTGGAAAGTTATTTTGTGTATACAATGTACATTGTGTATTATTTTTATGTGAAATAAATTTTGTATTTTTCTATATATTATATACACAACTTTCATGTACAAAGTTTTATTATTTGAGGTATAAATAATAAAGAATAAAATAGATCCCAAAAAGCAATTATTGACCTATTTTTTAGAGTGACATGTTCTGTATTTTCTATCTAATTAGCTACCCTATCTCTCCCTACTTTATTCATTGTCGACTAAATCATCATGATGACTAAGTCTCAGGGACTAGGGTCACTTCAGTGTCCTTGATACTTCGCTCATTTTCTTTTCTTTCCTTTGTTCTTTTATTTTGCAGATAAATACAATAAATGTACAATATTTTATACGGTATTTTATGCAATTTAATGAGTGTTTATTTGAAAATCAATGATATATACATGCATTTGACTAGGGTTTGAAGGCCAAAATAAAGAATAAAGGTGATGAAATGGAAATTCATCACCCCTTTATACTTGCCTTTGCTAGTCCCTAGAAAACACTTATGCCTATAAGTGTGGAGAAGAAAATAAAGAAAAGAAAAAAGAAAAAACTTGGAATAATTTTTGACTTTTAAACTTATCTTACAAGAAAACATTTGGATTAATGATGTGTTCGGAACCACGTAGAGGTTAGGATTTGTGATACAACAGCCTTTAGGTTCCATACTTCTATTATCCAATCCGATTCACAACCAGGTCAAAACCATCCTCTCAGTCGTATACTCCTGCCACCTTGAAATGATAGAACCATGTGTGTGAAATTGTTTAGCTCTCCCCAAACAAAACTATTGAACTATCAAGTTGTCTGCTCTTCTAATAACTCGTCCTCGTGGAGTCAGATATTCCCTTCTAAGGTCAGGTGCTTCCTATCTTTACAACCGAATGAGGTGAGAAGATAGAAGAATGGGAAGAGAAGTGGGAATGGACCAGTGTGGTCTTCATTCCCTTGTGGAGTCGGTTAGTGTAACCGGATCTTCACCAAGAAGCAGGATTTTTCCGAAGCTTATATTTGTGGAATTTTTTGGTTGAAGGCTTCCTTGAATATTTTCTTTGACTTTGCATAGCTTCTGCATTCTTGTTGTGCCTCGGTGGATATAACATCTTTTGTTCCACCCACAGTTTTGGGGTCCTAGAAAAAGCTATGCTAGTAGACCATCCCTCATCCGAAGGATTATTTCAATCCATCTCCAGTCTTTAGTTATCATTGTTATCAGAAGAAGTAGATTAGAGTACCGGTGTCGGCAATCCCCAAGAATGGTTCCTGAGCCACCCTTGATGAAGTGACCTTGCATCGTCCCGACTTAGACCCCAAGTTTTTTCAATAGAATGTCTAGGTTGAGCTAAGTGTTAAGTACGAGGTTTCCAGTCAAGTCATTGTCTCAAAAGTCATACGGTTATATGAAGGGTTCTATTTAGGCTCATTAAATAGGCTCATGAACATAGTCTTATGGAATCTAAATAATTATGTCAAGGTAACTTGAAGCATCTTCAATACCAATCCTCAAATGGTTCCTCTGAAATTACGTGTATTAAGGTCTTCCTAAAGCTTCAATCTTTAGACTTTATTTGGATTTGTTTAATTGCCAATCTTTAGGCATATGCATTTTTTCCAAAAATATTTTGCAAATGTTTTTGTTATTTTTGAAAACAAATGTTTTTGGACGAAAACTAGGTACAAATATTTACACGGGGGTGCATCTTATATTTACAAGAATTAAGGTTCTTAAGGATTTACAAGGGGCAATGATCGTTTTTATAAATATTTATATATATATATATATGATAAAGAATTTGAGAGTGATGTATATATTCCTCGAATTTATTTGAAAAAGATTTTACCACAAATTTTTGGAAAACTATAGTCCGAAATAATCTTTACAAACCTATTTTTACAAATATTTACATACATTTGAAAATTGTTTTGCAGAGGTTTTTAAACAATATATATAGATTTTTGTTTTTGCAACCATTTTACAAATGTTTGCAAATCATTTTTCAAACATTTTTATTTCACGTAAAGAAAATAAATTTTATAAACAAAATATTTTACAAATATTGAAAACATTTTACAAAATATTTTTCAAACAGTTTTCAAAATATTTTTCAATTAGATTTTCAAACTATTTTCCAAACATTTTGCCAACGTTTTCACCTGATTTATTAATTAGTATGTACAAAAATTTTAAGGAACAATAGACATCATTTTTATATTAATTAATTAAATGGATTTGTATATAGATATTTACAATGTTTTAGCCATATTTATTGAAAATACGAAAGTATGAGTTATGGCTAAAATATATACAAAGTATATATATTGACCCCCCTATACTTAGCTTGAGATATGTCCTCATATATCGAAGAGAAAGGAAGATATAACTCGTACTCAGTATAGAGAAGTCTATACTACAACGACTAAAGAATCAGAAGTCGACCGTCCCCCTATACTTAGGATCAATTAATCCTAAGTATAGCAGCCTGTATACCAATGCCGAGAGGGTCGAGGATGGGACATGAATAAATAAATAATTCAACGACTCGACCTATCTCCCCCTATACTTAGGGTAAAATATCCCTAAGTATAGAAAGAATGTTAAAAGTTGAGGAGACAGGTAGGGGATCAAAGAATGAGCACCTGGATGTATTCATCTCCCCTATACTTAGGATGAAGTATATCCTAAGTATAGTAGTGATGTATGGGGTGAATACGACGTTTTGGAAGAATCAAAGAATAGAAAAGGAAAAGAAGAGAAGAAGAAAATGATTAACTATTCAAAAATATTTTTGCTGGCCTCGTCCGCGTGAATGGATGTTGTGGGTGTGAATTTATCATCATGAACCACCTGAATTGAATCGAACACAGATAGAAATATATCATGTTCGAGATACGGCTTCAGCAGTTGTCCGTTGATCACAAATGGTTGTGCATCAGCTGACAGTACGGATTATGACGATACTTCCATTGTCACGCACTTGTTTCACTACAAACAACCATGCTCACTTTCTCTTCAGTTTTCCTGGGAATAATTTGAGCTTTGCATCAAACAACCAAACCTTCTGTGTTAGCTTGAAGGTCTTGCGGCGGATGTGCTTCTCATGCCACTTCTTGAACTTCTCCTTGTACATTAGGCTGTTGTCATATGCATACTCATGGAATTCAAGGAGCTGATTCAGATCCAGCTTTCTGTTCTTGCCTCCCTTCTTGGAATCCAAATTGCATATGTTAATTGCCCATAATGATTCCTGAATAAGTTCCACAGGCAGATGGCATGGCTTGTCGTATACTAGGCGGTAGGGGGGCATTCCTAACGGTTACTTGTACGTGGTCCGATAGGTCCATAGTACCGAGTCTAGCAATTGCGACCAATTCTTTCTGTGGAGGCATAGGAGTTTATGCAATATTGTTTTTTATCTCCCTATTTGAACATTCGGCTAGGACATTAGATGGTGGGTGGTATGGACAATTGACACGATGTTCAATGTAGAATTCTTGTGTCAGTTTCTTCACCTCTCTGATGACAAAGTGGCTACTCCCATCGGATATCAGAATTTTGAGGATCCCAAACCTTGCAATAATGTGATCCTTGAGGAACTGGAAGATGGTACGGCTGTCGGCATCTCGGGCTGCGATGGCCTCCACCCAACGACTTACATAGTCGACAGTGAGCAGAATATACTCAAAACCCTGACTATTAAGGAACATGCCCATAAAATCAATGCCCCAAGCATTAAATATGTCATAAATTTGAATGTACTTGAGAGGTATCGTGCCTCTCATTCCAATGGTGCTTCCCAGTCTTTGACAGTCAGTGCAATACTTGACAAAATCATCTGCGTCTTTGAATAGAGTCGGCCACCAAAGGCCGTATTGTAGGACTTTTGTTGATGTTCTTCTTCCAGAATGGTGTCCTCCTGATTCTTTGGAGTGACAATGCTCGAGGACACTGTGGACTTCCTTCTGAGGAATGCATCGTCTCCAGATGCAGTCAACTTCTCTCGAAAGAGATATGGATCATCCCACTGGTAAAAATGGATGTCAGATAAGAACTTGTCTCTTTTCAGCTTAGGACAATCTTATGGAGTTTTCTTGGATATTAGATAGTTCACAATATCAAAGAACCAGGGGAGTGCAGTTACTGACAGGATGGCTTCATCTGGAAAAGTTTCAGTGATCGGTAGTAGGCTTTGTGCATGAGTGTATGAGTCTGACAGTCTTGATAAGTGATCGGCCACCACATTTTGACTCCAGGTTTATCGCAAATTTCAAGATCAAATTCCTAGAGCAGAAGGATCCATATGATTAATCGTAGTTTGGCATCCTTCTTGGCTTGTAGATACCCGATGGCCGAGTGGCCTATATACACAATGACTTTGGATCCAAGCAAATGGGATCTGAATTTTTCCAGGGCAAATACTACTTCTAGCAGCTCTTTTTCAGTGACATTGTAGTTTCTTTATGCTTCATCGAGAGTTTTGTTGGCATAGTGAATAGCAAATGGAATATGATATCTCCTCTGTTCTAAAACTGCCCCAATGGCATAATCGGAAGCATCTGTCATGATCTCAAATGGTAGAGACCAATCTAGCGGTTGAAGGACAGGGGCTTGAGTGATTATTTCTTTTAACTGTGTAAAAGCCTGGAGGACTCTGTCATCGACAATAAAATTAGCCTCCTTTCCTAAAAGCTCGGTCAGGGGTCGGGCAATTTTGCTAAAATCCTTGATGAATCTTCGGTAGAAGTAGACGTGCGCTAAAAATGACCTGACCTATTTCAGATTGCTAGGTGGCTCTAATTTCAAAATCAATTCCACCTTCGTAGGGCCGGCCTCCATGCCACGTTTTGAGATAACATGGTCGAGCACAATACCTTCAGTCACCATAAAATGGCTCTTTTCCCAAGGGAGCACTGACGAGTCCTGGTCTTACGCTTGTTAAGAAATGTATTTGATCATGTATTTGTTGTGCATAAAAATAAATGTGCCATTTCGCTGTAGACGACAATCAGAATCGGTCAAAAAATAACAACACAAAAATATTTATTCAATTTTTAATCACGTGGTTTTATGTTTATTTTACTTAGATAAGTCCCAAGGTCGAACACAGGAGGTAAAGGAATAACCAAGAATTATGTCTATCAAAATTCGTGCATGGTTTTCGAGGCGATCTTTTTTTGTAATTGTTAATGCAATAAAGGATGCAAAATGCAATTTCGGCCTATTTTAGGGACAAAATGTAAAAGTCGATCAAACGATGTCCGAAAAATATGAAACTTGGCCACAATGAAAATTATGATGAAATGAATGCATAGTAATTTTTTTTGAATTTTTGGATGCAAGATGAATTTTTATAAATTTTTAAATTCAAACAAAGTGAATTTCAATATTTAATTATAATAAATATTAAACCTAATTATTTTCAAGGTATAAAATTATCTAAGATCTATCACTAGGTGATTGATCTAAAAAAATCCTAAACCTCGAAAATACTAGTTTTAATACCTATTAAAAATTAAATACTGAAATATGGAAAGTGATTTTTATATGGTAAACTATGTAATTCTTTTTAGGAACAAAGTTAATCATAATTAATTCTACAATATATGATTTTTTAGGAATTTTTAGAGCAACTGTTCATCAATTATGAATTTCAGAGCACGAAATGGGCAAAGTATGCAATTTTCCAAAAATAATTAATTATTAATTAACCAATGACCACAAAAATGTCCACAATAGATCAAGATGTAGAGAATTAAATGAAAAACATCATGCTATTTTTGAAAAATAAAATAATATAATGTAGTACTCTAGAATTGAAAGAGAATACAGGGGTACAAATGCAATAATTTAATGAAAATAAATATAAAATGCAGTGGCGACTATTGTGCAATTATTGAGAGATCTGGGGGGTTTCCCGCAAATTTTTCAAGGGGTCACGTGCTAGGCACGTGACCCTTGGGTTGACTGGTCTGGATGACGAATAAGATAATCTCCAGGGGACGCCTTGCAAAATTACCACCAGGTCACGTGCGCAGCACGTGACCTAATCAGTGGGGGGGCCTTTGCATAAAATGGTGAGATGGCCAGGGGGCCTTTGTAAATGACCCAGCGGGTCACGTGCGCAGCACGTGACCCCTAGGCTTACGTCAGCTGACGTTCCCCACGCATGTGCGGAGCACGTACGGGAGGGCCTCGGGCTCCTTGCCCGGCTGCTGGGCGGTCGTGGCGAGGCGGTAATGACGGAGGGCGATAGCCGTGGCGGAGCGACGTCGGCTGTCCTCTGGCCGACACACGGCCAAGGGGACGGTGGAGCGGAGGCGGAAGGTGGCACTCCTGGTGCTTTGGCTGCGGAGAAGACGGAGTGGTCCCTGACGGAGCTTCTAGTGGTTGAAGATGTTGGCGGTGGCGGTGCGCTCCAGTGGTCGAGGTTGGGGGAGTTGTCGAAGACGAAGAACAATGCGGAGTCTGAGTTGTCGAAGACGAAGGACGATGCAGTGGCGTTAATGATCGTTGTTGGTCAAAGTTGGTAGCTGACGTCGTTGGCGGCGTTGGAGATTGACGCGTCGTTGGAGGTTGTCAAGGATGATGAAGAAGACGGCGGCGGAGTTGTTGACATTATCGGCTCGACGGCGAAGCGGAGCTAAGGCACACTATGAGGTCGAGCTGCAACGGAGGGGGTCCCGTCGGATCTCGTTGAGGAGGTGGTCGTCGGGCTGTCACCACTGACGCCCCCTTCTGTGTAATCGACGGATGATCCTCGAGGGTGGGCGGCGGTGTTTCATTTATAGGGGGCGGTGCCGGCCGGAGATGGAAGGTCCTGGAGGAGTTGATTTAGGGATTCGTTGATTCTTGGAAAGATCTGATGATTGATTAGATGGCGACCATAAGATCGCGAGAAGGATGGAGGTACGAGATACGCGGGGGGATCAACGCTGGAGAGATTCGCAAGATCGGAGATGGCCGAGAGGGAGATCGGTGCGGCGGAGATTTCGCAGCGTGGGCGGCGGTGCGCCAAAAGGTGAAAGCGGGGATTGATTAGGTATGATGAACAGTGGTTGTCCGATCGGCCGAGATCGGACGACCACAATGGGTACACGTGGCGAGCTGGGATGGAGAGGGAGCAGCACGTGCGTGGCGCGTGCCTGGGAGGCATGTGCTACGCACGTGCGTCGACTTTTAATAATTTTTTTATAAAAACTAATTAATATAAACCTCAAAATTGGGTGACATGTGGCGGCTCCAGGAGCTGCCACATGTCAGCACCACAAAAATCGAAAATAAATACTTTGCAAAATCCAAAACAAATAGCAAATTATCTCGGATCGAAAACGTTTCTTCACAAAATTTGCTCGTCTCGATGAGATCTACAACTTTCATGAAGACATCAAAATCAAAATCGATCAATTGCACAAAGTGATGTTTTAGGGTATCCTATGTACGTAGAATACCTTGATTTTTGGGTTTTATAATTTTTTGCTATTTTTAAACCAAATAAAAAATCCGAAAAAAATATGATAAAATCAAAGATAAATATTTACACATTAATCTAATTTTGTGGATTTTTATTTATTAAAAAAAGAATAAATAAATTAAAATAGGAAAAAGACCAATTTTGTATACGCAGTTAGTGAAGACTTGGACTCAATTTGTTTCTTTGATTTCAAGCTCAGTTTGGATTTGGATTTTTGTGCATTTTAATAAAACTTTTATGAAAGAAGATAAATGAAAAATAAATAAGCTAAAATAGGTTAATTGTGTACATAAAATACTAGGACAAAATCAGCTAAAAAAATACAAAATGTACAAAAGAGACCCAAAACCCAACTTTCACATACGAGCTCCGATTCACTTGAACCTGGTCTTATTTTGAATGTAAATGAATGTAAATTAGTTCAAAAGTGAGTAGGATTAAAATGGCCACTGGATGAGGAAGACATGAGATTTTTAGTCCGGAAATCTTGAAACTTGGGTTTGGGTTTTTGGTCCACTTATTTGGGTTAGTGATTTTTTTGTATTTTTCATTTGTTCTTGTTAGTGATATGTACACAGTAGAGTTGGTTTTGGGTCATTCGGAGTTAGCCGGAATTAGTTGAAAAACAGGGAAATTAGACTATTTACAGGTCAATTTTAGCTGAGATTATTGGCTTCTTATTTTGTGCAGAAATTAGTGCTAAAATGCAATTCTTATTAAAAACATGTATGAATGCTAATTATGCGGAATAAATGAAGAAATGCTGATGATTTTGAGGGATTTGAGATTAATTTATGAGATTTAGAGTGATGAATCTGAGATTCATCATCTCCCTATACTTAAACCATGCTCGTCCCTGAGCATCAAAAGAAATGCCATGAGGTGAAATGAGATTGGGTTCTATACCAAGACCATGAGCTGAAGGTGAAAATGAAACTAGACTCAACCTTTGGATTAATAGTTTGGCGGAACTTCTGTGAAATTTAGAATTTCGAAATCAACAGCCTTCAAGTTCTACACATCATTGTCACAGTTTCGGCTCAGAAGTCATCTTAGATCAATCCTCTTCCCAAAGCATACCCTATGAACATTGAATAATCGATTCATGTGTGTGAAAGGTTTTAGCTCTTCCCATCCAGAATGCCGGGCTATCATGCAAACCTCCTCTCCAGTAACTCGTCCTCGGGGAGTTAGGTATTTCCTTCTAAGGTCGTTCGTGATGTGTTCACAATCGAATTGGGAGAGAAGTTAGAAGAAGGAGAAAAGAACTGGAGGGTGGCCAGTGTAGTCATCTCTCCTTGTGAAGCTGGCCAGTGTAGCCGAGTCTCCACCAAGATCTGCAGGTTTCTTGAAGCTTGGACCTTTTTGGTCAGATATTTATTTGGTAATGACTTCTTTGTATTTGGATTTTTGGTGGTTCTGCTTATATCTTGTTGTGCCCCTACGGATATAGAATCTTTTTGTTTCCGTACATTTTTTGGGGTCTTAGAAAAAATTGTGCCCAGCCATCCATCCCTTTTCCAAAGCTTTATTTCAACCCGTACTCCGATCTTTAGATTTCCACGCTGCCAGAAAAGAAACTCACACAATCTTCCAATATCCAGTCTGAGTTGAGCTAAGTGCATAGTGCGAGAGTACAAATTAATTCCCTATTCCAGAGTTGTACCCAGAATGAAGAGATCGGGTTAGACACTAAGAGTCAAACGATGTACATTGTCATGTGGAACTCAAAGAATTAAGTCAAAGACCTGAAGCTTCTAAAATCCTATTTCTCGGTGAAGTTCCTCTGAAAATTAGGTGGATTAAGATCAAGTCCAGACCACTCTCAGTTTTTGCTCATAACTTGGTTTAGAACCCAAAGACTTTTCACAGATGCAAATGAAATGCTGGATGAAGTGCAGGTGTGTGAAATGTAGACACAATTTTTTTGATTTTTTTATGCAAGGGATTTTTGTTTTTTTAATGCAAAATGAATAAGAAGCCATTTTTTATATTTTTTTTAAAAAATTGGGTTGGACACAGTCAGTGTTAGTAGCAAAACTCTTTTTTCCTTTTTGTTTTTTTCAAAATAATTACCCACCTATAAATACATATAGACTTACACGAAAGTACGGGATATGAGTAAAATATATACACATTATAAATACAGACCCCCCTATACTTAGAGAGTGTTGTGTCCTCAGAGCACAAGAAGCGTAAAGAAGACATAGCTCGGGCTAAGCGTAAAAGAAAAAGAAAAAGATGGATTCGAATGCCCCCCTATACTTAGGCTGTGAATAGTCTAAGTATTGAATAAGAGCGAAAAAATGAGATGGTCGGGATATGTGGATGAAGAGAGTATATACAAATGGGTATCGGTTCCCCCTATACTTAGGCTCTGGTCAGCCTAAGTATGGAAGAAGGGTGGAAATGATGTGATCGTGAGATGGGGAAAATGGTATGTACAGATGGCATCGGTCCCCCCTATACTTAGGCTTTGGCCTAAGTAGAGGAATAAGCTGTACAAGGGGCCCGATGTGGTCGGGAGGGAGGGTGGGTAGCCGATGATTAAGGCGGTTTTCGGTCAATCTTTTTGTGAGCCTACGGTGGGAGATCGTAATGACGAGGAGATGAAGCATATGATTCCCAACTATTATCAGAGCTATCCTCAGAAAAATCATGATGGATAGTAGATGAAGCGTTTGAGTCAGATGGAAGGTATCCATCATCAGAGTTATCCTCAGAGGAATGGTATTTCAAAGTGGACACACTCCAAATATTCTGGTCTTTTTGTTTCTTCAGTTGTTTTCTCAGAATTCGTTCCTTCTTGGGATCAAGCGATTTGTCCTCGGATGAATACTCGGAAGCACCGATCTTAGTCAGTTGATAAGAAATAATTCCAGTGTACTTGATGAGGGCAGGAGCATCAGTTTTGGATGAATAATAGTGAGGAACGGGAGTCGTCCAACAGGAATTGAAGTTTGGATCCTTGCGAAGATATTGTTTTAGAGCTGCTGAACAGACTTCACTCATGTAGATTACCTTTTCCAGATCCGAGGAGGGATCATCAGATGATTCCTCTTCCGGAAGGTCAAAGGTGACTTTCTTTTTCTTGTTTCGTGAAGGTGTGTCGGTCCACTTGAGTATCCAAATGAATAACCATTGGAATTCTTTTCCTTGGTCGGTGTTCGGCATGTGTGTTTGTTCTTAGTCTTCTTAATGCCGGTGCACTCTTGATTTGGGATGATTTGGTCAAGGTATTCAGAGAAGGTTGCTCCAAGACGCGGCCATGCATATGTCTCAGGATCATATAAGAAACATTCATCTATTTTGAGATCCGCGGGATTTGAAAAATTGGAGAGAGTCTCTGCATGTTTGTTCTCAATTGATTTGACATTGGAGCATTCTTGTGTCAAGATGATGTGATCCATGTAGTCAGAATAGGTTAACCCAGGATGTGCTCATGCATAAGTCTCCGGATCATATGATTCATATACTTGATTCTCCATGGTAAGAGCAGCTGGGAATGGAGCAGGGGGAGATTCTCTAAACTAATAGTCTCACCAATAATCGCTATCTCATGTGTAGCAGTGAGGTAGGACTCTTCTACCGCTTCATGGTTACGACTGTCGGGGACTTCGTGGGTTGTCTCAGAAAATCGTGATTCCTCGAAGACAAGGTCAGATCGAAGTGCTTCCAATGCTGTAAAATTGATTTCCCGTGTCTCACAATCAATAGTTGCCTTAGCCAATGTAAAGAATGGCTTTCCGAGAATAATTGGAGACTAGGTGAATTCTCCTTGATGCTCAATATCAATGATCGTGAATTCTACTTTGAGCGGAGCACCTTGGAATGTCACGATGACAGAAATGATTCCTCACAGCCTCTTTATCGATCGGTCAACTAATTGAACAATCTCTCGTATCTTCCTGATCGGTCCGAGTTTGAGTTCGTGAAATACAGAGGTTGGGAGGATATTGATCGGTGAGTCGTCATCAATCCGAGCATGGGTGAAAATTATCTTTGATCATGCAATCAAATCTGGGCAACCGCTTCACTATGCGGCTCTTGGTTTTTCTCCTTAATACCAAGGAGGAGGCCATTGACAAGATATGTCTTTCAGTCTTTGTTCTTATCCTGCCCGACTTTTTCATCATTAATTTATCCATTACAAATCTTTTAAGGTTGGGGAAGTGTTCAATGACCTTTATAAAGGGAAGTTCAAAAATCAATCTTTTTTCCAGTGCTTCCCGTAAAGCAGGATCCAAATTCTTCATATCTTCTTTAGATTCAATTTTTATGTATTTTTCGAGATTTTCGATTTTGTGGTTTTCAAATATTCCAATTTTGTTGATCTTTTCTATGTGATGTGGTGTCTTCCGTAGATGAGAAGGGGCTTTGATGTTCCGTGAAGGAGTAAGATGCATAGTCATGTCTAGGGGAATAATAAGCAGAAGTGCCAATGTCAGAATCGTCCCTAGGTTTCTGGATATCTTCAAAATTGTCAAAATGATATCCAATTATTTCCTCATTCATTTTTATGTCTGAGCTCCCTGAGAGTGAAATTAGACGGTCGGCAAATTTTTGAAATCTATCATCCATTAATTTGAATCTTTTATTTATCCTCAAAATATCATCCTCAAAATCCTATTCATGATCAATTATGGGAGCAGTCGGTGTGTGTTTTTGCATTTGAGATTCAATAATTTCATCTTCCATTTTCCTATATGTACTGAGAGGAAAATTTCTTGGAATATCCGATATATGATCATTATTTCTGAAAATTTCTCCTAAAAAATTATGGAAGGAGGCTGCTCAGTGGAAGGATTTTGCAGGAATGTGTAGGTCTCATACTCAACATGCCGTGACTCAGGCATGTCATCCTGGTTTGAGTAGATTCTACTTCCATGGTCATGATTGATCGTATCCTCAAATAATGGGATCATATAGGGTGCATATGTGTCGATATCATCCATGTGGTCCTCTGTATGTATAGGCTGATCAAATGAGTGATATTCGGGTTGGTCAATAGGGATTTGATCATTGCGGTCAATCCAACACTGATGATCATTAAGTGTGGGTCTTTCCATCTGGGTTTGTTTTCTCGGCCAGTCATGAGACTCAAAGATATTTTGATCTTAAAATGGTTCATTAGCGAGAAATCGAGAATAAGACGATTCAGTCCAAGATGGTAGGTGGTCATGCGCGGTCGGATGATTCGAGTAGGAATTCAATGAGGGGGCTGAATTCATCCGTGGGTGAAAGTCTCCCGTAAATATTGGAGGATTATTGAAAGAAGAGGATTTAGTTGATTTGGGCCTAACCGAGACAAATTCATTTTCATAGTATAGCTCTGATGGATTTTCAGATAAATGTTCGGCCATTTTTGAAAGAACTGAAAGGAATGATGGTTTGGGTTTGCAATGATTTTCATGATCTAGATGCAGAGAGTTTTTGGACAAAAGTTCCATGATGAGGCTTAAATCAAGAAAAGAGAGAGATGATTGCACGGGATAGTCAAAAGAAATTTTATCAAATGTGCGGCTTTTGATCTTCGATATCGGTTCATGCGCACCAATGCAAACACAAATCAAACCTCAGGTTCACCAACTCACACAATGAAGCCGTAAGAGTCCGGCTATTATCTTTTCAATTTTAATTGGTGATAAAACAATCTTGGAAAGAATTTAACGAGCTGTTAGGTGCCGGAAATTTCCTAATGATTGGCCCGAATTCTTACGACTAGTTGCACCTACTTTCAGCCAGTATGGGAGTAAGTACGGACCGTAGAATGGCTACCCGTTACTTGAGGATGGAGCCTTGCGCAGTGTCCTCTAAACCACCCACTCTGCTAAGGAAATCTGAACCGTTTACCGGCTACCCGTAGATCTTCACTAAGAAGTAGTTAATCATTTTTTGTAGAATCAATAATCAATATGAAAATCCGGGTTTAGACTCTAGCCTTAACTGTCGTCTCTCGCTCACTCGAAAAAATAAAAACATCCAATGTCGGGTTTGCTTTCCCGTAAAAATTCTTGATTTTATGGGTTATTAAGATCAGCTATATTAAGCAGTCCCAATTTTAATTAAGCGATCACTGAAGAGTTAAATGAGCACAAATACACGTCTACCGTCCAGTCCCAATTTCCTTTAAAATTATGTGATAAAACAAGAGGGAGAAATTCAGGAAAAGCCGATGGACGCGAAAAACAATGATGCATTCTCAGTTAGAAGACTTACAGTGAATCCCCGCAATCTCCATGTGGGATGCAATACAGAATTGAAAAATTAATCTAGACAAATGCATGCCGATGAAAAATCGCACCTAACAGAAAGTTCTATTAGCGGGGAAGAATTGAGTTTAATTCGGCTAAATTGAACGATCTAATGTGTGTCTCAATTAAAGTGCAGTGTGGCCTTAGATCTTACGAGCACAATCAAAAAATTTAGAATGCTCTGAGAGCCATATGTGCATGTCTATCCTCATTGCCACTCAAGTCAGACCTCACCCTCACCGGAGAGTGAAACAGGCCACGACACACTACAGCAGAAAGTTAGAGGTCTTTTACACACGCGAAATTCCTAACGAACACCATTATAAATAAATAATTAGTTATAAAAATTAAAATTGCAGAAAATAAAGTCCTAAACTCTACGCTCTCTCACGACTTGACTCGATCTTAAATTAATCACGGTTTTTCGGAAGTCGGTGAAGATGCGTCGGTTCTTGAAAAAACCGCTCCACATACACTGGGTACCTCGTAAGAAAAATAAGAGAGATGGTGTAAGAGAGTGACTCAAAAATAAATCAAAAATAACATAAGAAAAATAAATGCTGAAAATAAAATAAAATAAATGCAAGAAAAAAATGGAATTTACAATGAAAATTTCGGGGTCAGACTACCCGAATGTGGAAAATCGAATAAAATTTTTTTAGACAAAAAACTAAGTCATTTTCCTTCCCAGCAATGGCGTCATTTGACGAGTCATGGTCTTGCACTTGTTAAGAAATGTATTTGATCGTGTATTTGTTGTTCGTAAAAATAAATGTGGCGTTTTGTTGTAGGCGGCAATCGGAATCGGTCAAAAAATAACCACACAAAAATATTTATTCAATTTTTAATCACGTGGTTTTATGTTTATTTTACTTGGGCAAGTCTCAAGGTCGAACACAAGGAGGCAAAGGAACAACCTAGAATTATGTCTATCAAAATTCGTGCGTGGTTTTTGAAGCGGTCTTTTTTTGTCACTTTTAATGCAATAAAGTATGCAAAATGCAATTTCGACCTATTTTAGGGATAAAAATATAAAGTCAATCAAATGATGTCCGAAAAATATGAAACTTGGCCACAATGAAAATTATGATGAAATGAATGCATAGTAATTTTTTTTTGAATTTTTGGATGCAAGATGAATTTTTATGAATTTTTAAATGCAAACAAAGTGAATTTTAATATTTAATTATAATAAAAATTAAACCTAATTATTTTCAAGGGATAAAATTATCTAAGATCTATCACTAGGTAATTGATCTCAGAAAAATCTTAAACTTTGAAAATACTAGTTTCATACATATTAAAAATTAAATACTGAAATATGCAAAATTTATTTTATATGGCAAACTATGTACGAAAATGCAATTCTTTTTGGGCACAAAGTTAATCACAATTAATTCTAGAATTTGTGATTTTTTGAGAATTTTTAGAGCAACGGCTAATCAATTATGAATTTCAGAGCATGAAATGGGAAAAGTATGCAATTTTCCACAAAATATTTAATTATTAATTAACCAATAATCACAAAAATGGCCACAATAGATCAAGATGTAGAGAATTAAATGACAACCATCATGCTATTTTTGAGAAATAAAATAATGTAATGTAGTAGTCTAGAATTGAAAGAGAATACAGGGGTACAAATGCAATAATTTAATGAAAATAAATATAAAAATGCAGTGGGGACTATTGTGCAATTACCGAGAGATCTGATTGGTTCCCACAAATTTTCCAAGGGGTCACGTGCCAGGCACATGACCCTTGGGTTGATTGGTCTGGATAGTAAATAAGATAATCTTCGGGGGGTGCCTCGTAAAATTACCACCAGGTCACGTCACTACAAGAAAGATTAGAACAGGCGACGGTCAACATCCGTCGCTAAAGATAACTTGACCGTCCCCTCTGAGCAATGGGGACGGTCATAAGACCGTCTCCAAAGGTTGCGTCGCATTTGGTATACGCGACGGTATTACCAACCGTCCCCAATACCCACACATAGGGGACGGTCAGGACCGTCCCTAAAAGTATGGCATAGGGGACGGTCGTGACCGTCCCTTAAAGTATATTATTGGGGACGGTTATGACCGTCCCTTAAAGTCGGTCAGGGGGGACGGTTATGACCGTCCTAAAAGAGAGAAAGTGAAGACGGTCATAACCGTCTCTAAGAACGAAGGGGACGGTCGCAATGACCGTCCCCTTTGTTCATCTGCTAACAAAAAATTTCCATTGCCCCCTATTTGATCCTCATTTTCCCCTGTTACAAAAAATCGGTATTCATAATAAAAATTACGATCACCAGACAAAAAAAATGCAATCCACATTCATAAAAACCTCGTCCAACAAAACATGCATTCAAAATAGTACATTATCCTACAATAATTGTTCAAAATAGTTATACAATATACTAAAGTATCCTACAAACTAAGTAAATTATCCTACTCGTCGTCCGCATCCTCTTCGTCGTCGCCGTCCTCGTCATCATCAGCATCATCTTCTTCTTCGCCTTCATCGTCGTCGCCTAGCCTCGCAGCGGTATTATCATCATCTGTTGGGTGGCTAGTCGACGCTCCACCTTGATGTGCCTGCATGAATGCATTGAAAATCGCCATTTGTTGGCGCAAATCCTGAATATCCATATTCATGCTAGACACCTGACTCTCTAATTCCCTCTCTCTTTGTGTCTTCTGAGAGGTCGAGCCGGTCCCTACTCCATACCAATTCCGTATGGTGGCACCACGACCACCACAACGGACGCGTCCCTGATGTTCTGGACCGGTCGCCTGGAGGAAGGCCGCATCAGGAGTAAGTGGTGGATGACTCGTTCCGGTGGGGTCTACAGAGCCAGTGGTTATGAGTCTGACCATCTCCTCCTACAAATTTATTTAAGTAAGTTCAAATTCATTTAATTTGTAAGAAAGATGCAAATATGTTATGAATAACTTACATGAATTGGACCATAGACAGGATCCACCCAATGAACTTCCCCGCCCACATCGTGGCTCTTAGACTTCTCGAAGACTTCCATTCGGCTGGGCACTCTCTCGTTCTCCACTTCCTAATGTGAAAAGATTAGTAAACTTAGGATATCATTTTAATGCATATTTAATAGTTAAAATTTTAATAGTAATCATAAAGTAGATTACTTACGAAGTCATCCTTTAATTGATTTGTGTTTCTTCTACCCATTCTATGGGTAGACTTGAAACCTTTCTTCCTATTTTCAGCGTTTCTCCTTGAGATGCCCTATACGAAGATAATAATTTTAATAAAAGAATTCGAAATGATATATTTATAAAATGCACATATATATGTCACATACCGTATGTTCTTCTCCCATCCAAATGTAAACCATCGCCCTCCATTGTTCAGCGGGTACATTCGGAGGACAATTTGCCAAATTGGCTTCCAATGGAAGCTCTGGGTCAAAGTACTTTAAAATATAAAGAAAATTAATTATATACTTATATGATGAAAAACAAATTTATCATTAACTATAAAGCAAAGTACTCACTCGGGCCTTCACACGTCCTCGATATTTACGCAACATCTCCGCCCCATGGCCTAGAATCAGAGCATCAGTGGCCGGGTCACGGTCCCAGGAAAAACTAGACTGCAAAGAAAGTAAACAGATATAAGTTTATATATATATATATATACTGAAGAAAAAATTTGCTTTTTTATTATTATATATACCTCCAAATCATGAAGAATGGCATCTTTTATTGACCGCTCCACTAAACGCCAGTCTGTAATGTGGAGAGGGACCCTGGCTCTGCACACCTGTCCCAAGTAACTCTGGAAAACAGCTGCGTTCTCCCCTACCGCATCACCTCCAACTATCCGTACCCTGAGTGTCTCACCAGGACGAAGACGGTCCAACACTCGGCACTGAGATGGGCCTCTACGTCTGCCTGAACTACTCGATCCGTCAGGATCGGAGGTACTACTCCCTCGCTGTGGTGCCGGCGGGGCATCCCGAATGCGTCTAGGACGTGGAGGCATATCTGCATATTATGAAACATTCAAATTATATATAACAACAATGATATAATTAACATAAAGAATTGGAAAATAAAAGATGGTAAACTTACATATTAAAAATCCGCATCTACAATATCAGTTGGATGTTCTTGTAATTCAGCTTGATATGCCTCATTTATATTTAGCAACTCATCATCATCATTGACATCAAAAAAATCTCTTGGTATTGTTCTCACGGGTATGATCCATCCATCATTGAAGTTGTCTGGAATATAAAAAACTTGTTCCACCTGACTGGCAAGTGCAAAAGGCTCATTTGTTTGCAATTTCCCGGATTGTTTCGATGAAATAATCCCATTTCTATCTCTTTGAAATCCTATCCCCTCGCGACCGACATCAAACCAATTGCACATAAAAAGAACACATCGACATTCATGAGTAAAACTGATCTCTATTATGTCAAGTATTTCCCCATAATAGCCGTCTAAACCTAAACAACTGCTTCGTACAAGTAATTGTTGTTCCCAAATAATGTTACCATTGACACGCGCTAAGTCAAGTCGTTGCCCATAAGGTGAGCCGTCAAATTTCTTATTACTATCTGCCCTTTGCCATCTATGCTTCGGTGGAAGGAATCGACGATGACCCAAATAGCAATGTTTCATACTTCCAAGGAGCCATGTCGAATGTGTTTTTTCAAGACAGACAGGACAGGTGAGTTTTCCCTTAGTACTCCAACCAGACAAATTTGCGTACGCGGGAAAGTCATTTATAGTCCACAATAGTGCAGCTTGTAATTTAAATGTCTCTTTCCTACATGCATCATATGTAGGTATTCCAGTAGTCCATAAGACTTTTAGTTCATCCATTACTGGTTGTAGGTACACATCAATAGCGTTGCCAGGACCTTTAGGACCAGAAATTAGTAGTGTCATCATCATAAATGATGAACTCATTGACATCCATGGTGGTAGATTGTAAACAATCAGAATCACGGGCCAAATGCTGTAACTCAGACTCATATTACCAAACGGATTGAAACCATCTGAGGCTAATCCCAAATGAACATTTCTATCATCATTAGAGAAATTCGGATATCTCTGATCAAATTTTATCCATTATTCTGCATCGGATGGATGTCTCATAGCTCCATTAGCATCTCGTTTATTTGAACGAGAATGCCACGTCATCCACTTTGCAGTTTTTTCAGACATGAAGAGACGTTTCAGTCTTGGAATTAGTGGGAAGTATCGTAATATTTTCACCGACTTCTTCTTTGTCTTTAAATTATTTTTTTCTTCTTTATACCTGGAAGCCTTACAATATGGACAAAGAACTAAATCCGAATTCTCTCCTCGAAAAAGCATACAGTCATTAACACAAGCATCGATCTTCTCGTATTTCAGACCAAGCGATCAGAATCGTTGCTTCGCCTCTTTCCAATCCTTAGGATAATTCTGAGGATTATTTAATAACTTTCGTATTAAACCCAGCACATCTGTCATCATTGCTGCAGTTGATCCGTTCCTTACTTTCATCTTAAACAGCTCTAACAAAAACTGCAAACGCGTCATTTCCACCCCAGGAGCCAATATATCTTCTGCATCTGGCAAACTGCTCGAGAACCTATCATCTAAACCAATGTCTTGTGCCTCAGGTCTTCTTAAATCGTACATTAGTTCAAATAACTCGTGATCAACATTATTCAAGGTTTGTGTAGTCACTCCTGCATCTACGCCCATATCCTCATCCATTCGCAAATTTAAACCCTCTCCATGTTCAGTCCAAATGGAGTAATGTAACCAAAATCCGTTGAGTACGAGATGGTTATACACTGTCTCTCTAACATCCCATTTGATATTCTTGCATCTCACACACGGACAATAAATCTTTAGACCACCAAATTTCTTATTAACTCTTTCTATTTCAAATGTCCAATCCAAGAACGCAATCACTCCTCTCTTATATTGTTGAAAGTCATCGTATCTCTTATCCATCCATGATTTATCCATTTTACTGCACAATCATAATAAAAATACACAAATAATTATGGGCATATCTATGATATACACAAATCATTATGGGTATATGTATTGTATACACAAATCACTATCTATTGTATGAAAACCTAGGCAAATCATATCTATTGTATGGGTATATGAAAACCTAGGCATATCACCAAAACAAATCATAACTAGGGGAAAACCTAGGCAAATCATATCTATTGTATACTAAACAAATCAAGCAAACCTAGGTAATCATCAAAACAACTAAATCATATGGGGAAAAACAACTCTAACAAGATTATCAAGTAAAATAAACAAGAATAAAAGCAAAGGAGTGTTGATAGTTACCGAATATGAAGATTGACGAGGTCCGCAAGCACGGAGGAGCTGGAGGCGACGCCGGGGCGGAGCGGGCGATCGTGGGGCGGCGGGTTGAAGAGAGGAGAATGGAATGAAAACGCAGGTCGAAGGGGGTTTTTTCGATCTGAACAATAGGGACGGTCGTAATGACCATCTCCATTGGTGACGATCGGCGACGGTTCACTAAAGACCGTCTCCTTTGAATGGCATAAGGGACGGTTCTCATTATCCGTCCCTTTTGGCCAAGGCAGAGGGGACGGTCAAGAAAAACCGTCCCCTCTGGTCGACCACTTTGGTCCATTCGTCAGAGGCGACGCCAACAGAGGAATAAAGGGGACGGTCAGGACCGTCCCCAAAGCCCTTGCAGGAGGGTCGAAAACATCCAGTAGCCTGGTCTAGGCAGAGGGGACGGTCAATATAACTGTCCCCTATGGTCGACCTCTTTGGTCCAATCGCTAGAAGCGACGCCAACAGAGGACCAATGGGGACGGTCAGGACCGTCCCCAATGCCCTTTCAGAAGGGTCGAAAACGTCCAGTGGCCTGCTCAAAACAGAGGGGACGATCACCTATGACCGTCCCCTCTGGTCGACCTCTTTGGTCCAATCGCTGAGGCGACGCCAACAGAGGAATAATGGGGACGGTCAGGACCATCCCCAAAGCCCTTCCAGGAGGGTCGAAAACGTCCAGTAGCCTGGTCAAGGCAGAGGGGATGGTCACTATAACCATCCCCTCTGGTCGACCTCTTTGGTCCAATCGCTATAGGCGACGCCAATAGAGGAGCAATGGGGACAGTCAGGACCGTCCCCAATGCCCTTTCAGAAGGGTCGAAAACGTCCAGTGGCCTACTCAAAACAGAGGGGACGGTCACCTATGACCGTCCCCTTTGGTCGACCTCTATGGTCCAATCACTAGAGGCGACGCCAACAGAGGAACGATGGGGACGGTCAGGACCGTCCCCAAAGCCCTTCCAGAAGGGTCAAAAACGTCCAGTGGCATAACTCAAGGCAGAGGAGACGGTCATTAGTGATCGTCCCCATTGAGTTAATACAGTAGGGACGATAGTCTACAAACAGTCTCCAATTATGTGGTTATTGGGGACAGTTATTTGATGACCGTCCCTAAAAAGAGGCATTAGGGACGGTCATTCAAAAACAGTCGCTAGTTGTCGTCCCTAAATGGGTCAATTCCTGTAGTGCGTGCGCAGAACATGACCTGGTCGGTGGAGAGGCCTTTGAGTAAAATGGTGAGACAGCAGGGGGGCCTTTGTAAATGACCCAGCGGGTCCCGTGTGCAGCACGTGACCCATGGGCTTACGTTGGCTGATGTTCCCTGCGCACGTGCGGAGCACGTCCGGGGGGCCTCGGGCTTCGTGCCTGGCTGTTGGGCAGTCGTGGCGAGGCAGTAAGGGCGGAGGGCGATAGTCTTGGCGGAGCAGCATCGATCGTCCTCTGGCCGACACACGTCCACGAGGACAGTGGAGCGGAGGCGGAGGTGGCGCTCCTGGTGCTTTGGCTGCGGAGAAGACGAAGTGGTCCCTGGCGGAGCTTCTAGCGGTTGAAGATGTTGGCGGTGGCGGTGCACTCTGGTGGTCGAGGATGGGGGAGTTGTTGAAGACGAAGAACTATACGGAGTCTGAGTTGTCGAAGACGAAGGACGATGCAGCGGCGTTAATGATCATTGTTGGTCGAAGTTGGTGGATGATGTCGTTGGCGGCGTTGGAGATTAACGCATCGTTGGAGGTTGTCGAGGATGATGAAGAAGACGGTGGCGGTGTTGTTGACGTTATCGGCTCGACGGCGAAGCGGAGCTAAGGCACGCTCTGAGATCAAGCTGCAACGGAGGGGGGGTCCCGTCGGATCTTGTCAAGGAAGTGGTCGTCGGGCTGTCACCATCGATGCCCCCTTCTGTACAATCGACGAATGATCCTCGAGGTTGGGCGGCGGCATTTCATTTATAGGGAGCGGTGTTGGCCGGAGATGGAAGGTCCTGGAGGAGTTGATTTAGGGATTCGTTGATTCTTGGCGAGATCTGATGATTGATTAGATGGTGGCCGGAGCGTAAGATCGCGAGAAGGATGGAGGTACGAGATACGCGGGGGGATCGATGCTGGAGAGATTCGCAAGATCGAAGATGGCCGAGAGAGAGATCGGTGCGGCGGAGATTTCGCGGCGTGGGCAGTGGTGCGACAAAAGGGGAAAGTGGGGACTGATTGGGGACGATGAACAGTCGCCGTCTGATCAGCCGAGATCGGACGGCCACGATGGGTACACGTGGCGAGCTGGGATAGAGGGGGAGCAGCACGTGCGTGGCGCGTGCCTGGGAGGCACGTGCGACGCACGTGCGTCAACTTTTAATAATTTTTTTTATAAAAACTAATTAATATAAACCTCAAAAATGGGTCATACGTGGCGACTCCAGGAGCTGCCACATGTCAGCACCACAAAAATTGAAAAATAAATACTTTGAAAAATCTAAAATAAATAGCAAATGGCCTCGGATCGAAAAAGTTTCTTCACAAAAATTGCCCGTCTCGATGAGATTTACAAGAAGACATCAAAACCAAAATCGATCAATTGTACAAAGTGATATTTTTGGGGTATCCCATGTACATAGAATACCTTGATTTTTGGGTTTTATAATTTTTTTGCTATTTTTAAACCAAATAAAAAATTCGAAAAAAATATGGTAAAATAAAAGATAAATATTTACACATTAGTCTAGTTTTTTTGGATTTTTATTTATTAAGAAAAAGAATAAATAAATTAAAATACGAAAAAGACCAATTTTGTACAGGCAGTTAGTGAAGACTTGGACTCAATTTATTTCTTTGATTTCAAGCTCAGTTTGGATTTGGATTTTTACGCATTTTAATAAAACTTTTATAAAGAAGACAAATGAAAAAGAAATAAGCTAAAATAGGTTAATTATGTACATAAAATAGTAGGGCAAAATCAGCTAAAATACAAAATGTACAAAAGAGGCCCAAAACCCAACTTTCACATACGAGCTCCAATTCACTTGAACTTGATCTTATTTTGAAGGTAATTGAATTTACATTAGTTCAAAAGTGAGTAGGATTAAAACGGACACTGGATGAGGAAGATATGAGGTTTTTAGTCCTGAAATCTTGAAACTAGGGTTTGGGTTTTTAGTCCACTTATTTGGGATAGTGATTTTTTTGTATTTTTCATTTATTCTTGTTAGTGATAGTACACAGTGGATGTGGTTTTGGGTCATTCAGAGTTAGCATGAATTAGTTAATAATCATGGTAGTTAGACTATTTACAGGTCAATTTTGGCTGAGATTTTTGGCTTCTTATTTTGTGCAGAAATTAGTGCTAAAATGCAATTCTTATTAAAAACATGCATGCATGCTAATTATGCGGAATAAATTAAGAAATGCTGATGATTTTGAGGGATTTGAGTTTAATTAATGAGATTTAGAGTGATGAATCTGAGATTCATCAAACACAAGGTTTCACTTCACAACATCTTTTCAGAACTCGGTCTAGATAAGATAAGTACTGATCAAAGCTGTCTTCGTAGACCGAGAAATCGTCCATGAAGACCTCAAGAAAACTTCCAACCATATCTATAAATACTGCCAACATGCATTGATGGAGCGTTACACAATCCAAACAACATTCTACAAAAGGAATATGTCCCAAATGGACAGGTGAAGGTAGTCTTCTCCTGATCTTCAAGAGCAATGGCGACTTGATTGTAACCAGAGTATCCATCCAAGAAATAGTAGTATTCCTTCGCGGCCATTCTTTCGGCTATCTGGTCGATGAAGGGGAGTGGAAAATGATCTTTCTTGGTTGCTGAATTAAGATGCATGTAATCCACACAGACGTGCCATGATGTTGGAACTCTGGTTGCGATCTCCTCTCCCTTTTCATTCTTGATCATGGTGATCCCTGACTTCTTGGGCACAACGTGCAGGAGACTCACCCATTTTGAGTCGGAGATGGGATAGATGAATCCCGCATCGCACCATTTCATTATTTCATTCATCACTACCTCTCGCGGGTTTGGATTTAATCTGCGCTGAAACTTGCGAGAGGGTTTGTTGTCTTCTTCCAGGTATATGTGATGCGAGCATAGGGAAGGATTTATCCCATGGAGATCAGAATTTTCCAGCCTATAGCCTTGCAGTTTCTTTCTAGAACCTCAAGCAGTCGAGATTCTTGTTCCTCGGTTAGCTATGAATTGATGATTACAGGGAACATGTTTGGTGCATCCGCAAGGAAGGCATACTTCATGTTCGCTGGAAGTGGCTTGAGCTCAGGTGGGGGTTGGTACAGCTCAGTGGTGACTTCTGCTACTGTGCAGGGTGAGGGTGTTGGATCTTTCATTGTGTGTCCACCATTGGCACTGTAGGCTCTAAGTGCAGTGCTGCACAGAATTCCTCGATGATAGAATCTTGTTCACGGAAATCTACAATGGTATCCTCTTGCTCTGCCAAGGTCAGGTAGCCATGAATGTACTCATCAAGAAAGTCAGCAATAATCTCATCTTCTAGGATATTTGGGAATTCGATTATGCTATCCAGGATTGTCCCTGCGGAGAGGAATTCTTGGGATTCGATATCATCCATGAACAAACTTGTATCGTGGATCTCGGTCAAAAAATCACAATCTTATGTTCACTGCTCTTCTTGCTCACTCTCATCTGATGCAGATGCTGAAGGTTTAGGCATTTGGATCGTATCTATTGGAATCTTATCACTATTTGAACGAAATATAATCTGATCGGTGCCATAGTTTACCACTGCCTCGGCTGTTCGAAGGAACGACCGTCCAAGGATAATTGGTGTATGCAGAAGAGGAGCTGAAGTGTCCACGTCTAGGACTACGAAATCTGCAAGGAACTGCATTCCCTGAATGGTGACAATGACATCTTCCAAAATTTATCGGGGCTGCTTAATGGATGTGTCTGCAAACTGCAGAATCATTCTTGTGGATTTGAGTGGTCCCAACCCAAATTCCTTGAGCAGAGATGTAGGCATTAGGTTGATTGAGAACCCACTATCTAGTAGAGTTCGGTCGAACTCTTGGTTAAACATCTGGCATTTGACTAGAAGAGCTCCCATGTCCTTCTTCTTTGTTGGGAGATTGCTGATTGCATTCACTATAGTCGTGGTGAGGATGTGCTTTACATTCCATTCACGAGCTTTTCGCGGCTGTCTTTTTGAGGTACATGCCTCTTTCAGACTTTCTTGATATTTGACATGTACTCTATGGCTTTGATCAAAGACATTTCAAGAACAGAATTCTGAATTATTTCCACGACATCGAGATCAGGCACAAGGCAGTTTTCAATTTTTTTTAGGATTTTTTCATAGTATCCAGAAATGAGATATTTACAGAATCAAAAGCAGCAGTGGAAATAGTGTTCTTAGTTACACAAAATCGGTGCCCACATCAGGTTGTACATGTGGATGACTAAAATGAGCAGGGTCATCCAAGAAAGGTGGGCATTGATAACCGCGATTTATCGAGGGTCTAAATACGTCGCTGTGCGACCCACAATAAACCGTGATTAATCAACAATTAACCCACACTAAGATCAATAAATTAGAAACAATGTGGAGTTAAAATTTATTTTTAACTCTGCACAAATGGTGTATAGTGTCAAGTATGCAGAGAGTTCGAACACAGGGAGCAAACAGTATAGTCCAAGCAAATGAATGCACAAGTGTGTGAGTGTGTGAAGTGTCTACACTAAGCAAGCAAGCAACTACAATTTTTGTGGGTTTTTAATTTTTAATTAATTTTTTTTTTAATTTTGTATTTTGATTTTTTTTGAATTTTCTGATTTTTATATTTTATATTTTATATTTTTTTTTATTTCCTTTTTCAATGTTGGAAATTAAAGACAATGTAATAAAAGGCAAAGTAAAATATTTATAAAAATGCACAAAAATACTCAAAAATTAAGAAATAAAATGTTTTTAGTCTTTTTAGGGTTTTTTACTGTTTTTGTGATTTTTGGAGATTTTTCAAGTTGTTTTTGATATTTTTAAAAGCTGAAATAAGAGAAAACAGTGCAAACAAGGCTGGCTATGAGTAAAATGGAATCTAAAAATACCAACCAGTACTCAAAATATTTCACACTATTTTTCTAATAAAAATAACAAAATAAGGGACAAACAGAAGCTGAATTTATATTTTTTGGAGTTTTCTGCTATTTTTTATATTTTTTTGAAGTTTTTAAGTGTTTTTAAATTTTTAGTGTTTTTCTTTTGAAATTTTTAATGATTTTTGGACTGACACTAAAGTAGGACAAAATAGACACTAGGTGATTTTTTTGGGAATTTTTGGAGGTGTTTTAATATTTTTTTGGTATTTTCTAAGGTAAACAGTACACAAAAAGGCTGTTTTTGATTTTTAATAAATATTAAAATAAAATAAAATCAAAAACTAAATAGGTGGCGTTAAAGTACACTTATCCAGAAACTTAAACCTATTTTTGTGGAATTTTTGGAGCTAAAATGATCAATCAAATAAATCCAACAAACATCCAAACATTAAACAGTCCTGGCAGGGGTAGAAATGCAATATTCAAAACTTCCAGGGGCATACATGCAATTTCCACAAAAATATTGAACTTAATATTCAATTTCTGGAACCAAAATGTAAATACAAAATCCGCTGGGGCACGCCTACAAATTACCCACCAGGGCGCGTGACTTGCACGCGCCTGGGAGGGACTGGAGTGCAATATCACAAAAGTCTGGGGGTTAACATGCAAAATACCCAGAAATATTACACGTGCTATGAAAGTTTTAGGGCTAAAACGAAATACACAAACGCACGGGGGCTCCTCTGCAAAATGCCCACCACCTCACGTGTACAGGTCACGTGAGGTGACGTGGCGAGGGACCCAAACGCAAATAAACAAAGCCTAGGGGTTGTTTTGCAAATATTACAAAATATTTTAAACTACAGACGAAAGTTTATAGACTAAATATTAAATACAAAAATGGCGAGGGTGTAGATGCAAAATACCCTCGCTCCTGCGCTCCGATGATGACGCGTGGCGCGCATCCAACGGCTGGACGACGAGGCGCGATCCAGCGGCAGGGAGCGCTCCACTTATCCACGTGGCGTGTCCTGGGCGCGCGATGACGGTTCGGCACGTGCGGCTGAGATTAGATCCTCCTGAGTTGATCTGACGGTCGAGGCTGAGGAAGATCCAACGGCCGCTGCTTGATCTGGAGCTGCGGCTCGATCGGACGACGGAGAAGCAAGGAGGAAGAACGGGGAAGAAGGCCGGCGAAGGCGAACTTCCCCGACTCCGATCTCGCGTCTCCGGCGATGAATGTGCTTCAAAATGGCCGTGGAGACTCCTGGGGTCGTCGGCTACCTCCTGGGGGCTTCAAAATGCCTCGGCGACGGCCAAGGTGCTCAGGCGAAGGTGGCGGAGCTGGAGAGCTCGGCTGAGGTCCGGCGAGCCTCAAAATCGCTCCCAGGCGCGATTCAACGTGCGTTGACCCTGCAAAAAGAGTTAGAAGGTCCAGGGCAAAGTGCCTGGACCTTTGGTGGACCTAAACGAAGCGCGAGGTGGAATGGACGTTGGTGGCCGGAGTTGCGCTCCGGCGAGGACGTGTGATCGGGTGATTTAAGCGATGGATCTTTGATTTTTTTTTGGGGGTTTTTAAAGCCTAAGCTAACAGGAGCGAAATGCAATAAAGAAATGGCGGAGTGGAAGCCCTCGATGGCCGGAGCCAGAGGAAAAAGACTACCTCGACGCCGGCGGTTGGCGGAGGTGCTGGAGCTTCCCTCGACCTCGGACGCCCTGGCTGAGAGGCTCGCGGCGGAGCTGTCACCTCCGGCAAGACCTGGAGCACAAGAGAGGCGGAGAGGGGTGGACCAAGGGGACTCGATTTGAATTCAAAGTGGGGGGGTTGGTTTTATGCGGTTTGACCCGAGGTGGCAGAGGCTCAAAGATCAAGATCCCTGGAGCGGCTTCTTGATCCATAGCCCAATGTAAACACTCCGCGGGCAAGATGAATCTACAGGGGAGATTTTTGCAGAAGGAAATGAGATGAAATAGTGCAAGACTCGGCTGGGAAAAAGCCAAGAAAAAGCTCAAAAACCAAGTCTGACAGGTCTACAGGGGGGTAGGGCAGGCAGTTGACCTGGGGTCAACGCTGACTGCCTCCTGGTTGGTCCACGTGGACCAACCAGGAAAAACCCCAAAATAAAATCTTATTAAATCAATTTAAAATATTAAATGGCCGAATTAAATAAAAGTTATAAAATAAAAAATGTTCAAAATTTTATGTAGTATTTAATTCCGATTTTTATTTATTTTTATGAGATTTATTTTTATAAGTTACCTTTTTAACCCTATATAGGTATAACACCTATGTATTTTGATATTTTATTTTTATTTTGGTATTTTCAATTTTATTCTTTTTGTTTATTATTTTCAAAAATTATAAAATACTTTGAGATACATAAATCTATTTTTCTTTTATTTTTCTGATATGTTTTGTGTATTTAATAAAATACAAGTGTATGTTGTATAGGTATGTTCATAGGCAGTATACCAATGTATTGAAAATATACAAGTGTTTTATTTTTAATTTTCTTTGCATTTTATTTCAATTTTAATGCACATATAGTATAAGTAATATTTACAAAATTATAAAAATATAAAAAATGAATAAATAATGAATTAAGAATAAATTGAATATTTCATTCAGTACAAGTGTACAATGAGGGTCCAAAAGTCAACTTTCAAACCGTAGCCCCGCCAAATGCGAAACCACCACCATTGGATAGATTATTTTATTCTATATACAATTAAAGGTGAGTACACTGCATTTGGAGTTGTCGTTTGTGAGATACGGGTCTGGGAAGTTGGGATTTTGGATTCTTATTCAGACCATATCTTTTTGTCTGTACATGACTTTTTTTGTGAAATCAATTTTGTCTTTTTCTTTATGAAATTATCTACAACTTTTATGTACAAAGTTTCTTTATTTGATGTACAAAAAGTGGAACCAGAAATAGGTCCCAAAATGAATAAGGAATGAATAAAAAGTATAGGTGTTTTATCTGTGTTTCTGACCTTATCTCCCCCTACTTTATTCCTTGTCGACCTATTCATCAAGATGCCTAGGTCTCGGGGGTTTTGGGTCATAAAATATTTACAATATTTTATTCTTTTTCTTTTCTTTATTTATTCTATAATTTTGGCCTTAATTACAGTAATTTACACACTATTGAGATGCACATGCATGAATGCTAAGATGCTTGATTTAAGGCTATTTACAGGTATTTGCTAGGGTTTTAGGTGCCAAAATGATAGAATAAAGATGATGAAATGTGGATTCATCATCCCCCTATACTTTACCTTTGCTAGTCCCTAGCAAACACTTATGCAATAAGTGCAAAAAGAGAAGAAAGAAAAGAAAAAGAAGAACTTGGATTTTATTTGATTATCAAACTTGTCTTCGCAAAATCAAAGTTTGGAGCTTAAGTCAGACCTTTGGAAATTTAGTGCGGGCGGAACCTTAATGAGAACCGAATTTGAAATCCAACAGTCCCTGAGAATCTCAAAACTCTGCTCAAGTCTCCTCAATAGCCAGGTCAGAAATATCTCAATTCATACGCAAACCCTTACGACTATGAATCTGACTCGTACAGTGTAAGTGATGGTGGCTCTCCCCAACTAGAATGACAAAGAAACTGACTTCTCCAGTACGACAACCCAATGATTCCCCAATCCAGCAACTCCATCCTCGAGGAGCGGGGTATTCCCTTCTAAGTTCAAGTGGCAACCAGCTCAAGAGGAGGGGGTGAAGAGAAGAATGGACGGTAGCCAGTGTAGCTACCTATCCTTGGATGCAAGACCAGTGTAGTCAAGTCATCCTGCTGCAGGCTCACATATTTGACTTTGGAACTCAAGCTTGCTTATTGACTTTGTACATACTTTGCAGGCTTTTTATTTTTGTACATGCCTGAACTTTTTTTTTTTTTGAAATACTATTCACAGCAGCATTTACATAAGGAGTTTTTCCTCTTGAGCCAGTAGACTATCCCTCTTTTGAAGCTTTATCGCAACCCACAGCCTCCTGTCTTTAGACTTCCTAATCACTGGATGGGTTGGGGTGCACTTCCCTCCCTAGAGGAGGACAAATGTTTCCACTTGTGTGCGTCTCATACCGGCAAATCCAATCCCCTCACCACTCCAACTGAGTTGAGCCATGTGAAAGGTGCAGGTGTCCAAGTTAGGTCATTATCAACAAGAGTCGTGCGTGTGCTCCGAAATACTCTACTTAGGCAGTCAAGAATCCATTGAACCGAGTCCCGTGATCCTCAAAGAATTAAGTCAACAGACCTGAAGTACCTCAAACCCAGTTCCTATAAGGTTCCTGTTATTAGGTAGATTATAAGGTCCAATCAAGCTCCAATCTCCGGATTTTACTTAGACTCGTTCAACTATCAAACTCAATCCGAAAAATGCGAATGCTATGCAATGCAATGCAGAAAATATTTTTGTGATGCAATTTTCAAGGATTTTGAACTTTTTATGGATTTTTGAAAATATGATGATGATGCAGATGCATATGCATTTTTTTGTATTTTTCAAAAAGATTTTTCAAATGTTTTTGGATTTTAGTTTTGCAAATGTTTTTGGGCTTTTTGAAAACAAAAAGATTTTGGCTAAAAACTAGGTGAAAATATGTACACGGGAGTGCTTCTTTATATATACAAGAAGTGGATTTTAGAATTTACAAGGGTAAGTGGTCAATTTTATACATATACATATAAGATGGATTTTGGTGTGATGTGAATATTCCTCAAACTTATTTAAAAACAATCGACACACAATTTTTGAAAACTATAGTCCAAAATAGTTTTTACAAACATTTTACACACAGTTGAAAATCATTTTGCAAAGGCTTTCAAAACAGTATATATAGGTTTTTCAAATCATTTTTGCAACCATTTTTCAAACCATTTGCAAATCATTTTTCAAACATTTTTATTTCACACAAAGAAAAGAAATTTTGCAATCCACACAGGTTGAAAACACGAAACAAAATATTTTCAAAATAGTTTTCAATAGATGTTCACAAAGATTTTCAAACTATTTTTCAAACATTTTGCAAAAAACATTTTCACCTGATTCATTAATCAGTAAATACAAAAAAAAGAATTTGAGGACTAATCACATCTTTTTATTAAGAATTTTTAATGAATTTTAAAGAATGATTAGCCATATTATTAGGAAAATATGAAAGTACGAGTTATGGCTAAAGTATATACGTAGTATATACGACCCCCCTATACTTAGCTTGAGCTATGTCCTCATAGATCGGAGAGAAAAGAGAAGACATAACTCGTACTAAGTATAGACAAGTCTAAATAATAAAGGAATAAATGAATGAAGGAATCAACGAATGAGAAGTGGACCATCCCCCCTATACTTAGGATTAAATAATCCTAAGTATAGCAGACTGTACACAACGCAGGGAGGGTCAAGGGTGGGAATGAACAGATCGTACTCAGATTGTCTCCCCCTATACTTAGGGTAAGATATCCCTAAGTATAGACAAAAGAGGAGACAAGGGAGAGGATCGAAAAGAATAGAAAAACTCGGGGTGCCAACCCCCCTATACTTAGGACAAAGTACGTCCTAAGTATGGAAAACTGTCTACAAGGGCGGCACCTTTTTGATAGATAAAGAAAATAGAAAAGGAAAAGAAGAAAAGAAGAAAAGAAGACAATAAATCAACGGAAACAGAGTGATATGAACAGATGGATCTGTACAGCGGAAGATAGAATTGATCACCATGTATGAGATGTAGATGATGAGAATCAAAGGACACATCTCATACCAGAAGAATGGGGGCAACGTCAATGGTCGGCGGATCATGATCAAGATATAATTTCAAGCGTTGACCATTGACGCGGAAGGTAGAGGAAGATGACGGTTCGGATATGTCGATGCTGCCATTGTCATGTACCTTCCTGACCACATACGGTCCTTTCCACTTGCTCTGCAATTTCCCTGGAAATAACTTGAGCCTTGAATCGAACAACCATACTCTCTGATCTGGCTCAAACTGTTTATGGCTGATATGCGAATCATGCCATGTCTTCACTTTTTCTTTGTATTGTAGGCTGTTGGAGAAGGCTGTATCTCTCAATTCCTCCAGGGCTGCCAATTCTGCTCTTCTCTGGTCTCCTATACTCTCGGGATCTAAGAGTAACTCAGTAACTGCCCAAAAAGATTTATGCTTGATTTCCACTGGCAAATGGCACGGCTTGCCATAGACGAGACGAAAGGGAGATGTCCCTAATGGATTCTTGAAAGATGTCCGATAGGCCCACAGGACCGAGTCCAAAAGCTGTGACCAATCCTTTCGGTCTGGGCGGACAACTTTCTGCAAGATAGTCTTTATCTCCCTGTTCGATACTTCGGCAAGACCATTAGTCTGAGGGTGATAAGGTGTGGCAACCCGATGGTCAATGCCGAACTCGTCTGCAAGGGCCCTGACTTTGTCATTGATGAAGTGAGACCCCCCGTCTGAAATCAAGACTCTAGGTACTCCGAACCGTGAAATGATATTTTTCCTCAAAAATTTGCAAACAGTTTTAGCATCTGCGGCTCGGGCGGGGATGGCCTCAACCCATCGGCTGACATAATCCACAGCGAGCAAAATATGCTCGAATCCCTGACTCTTAGGAAATGGGCCCATGAAATCAATCCCCCATGCATCAAAAACCTCACAGAAGTGAATGGGTTGCATGGGCATCATGTCTCTCTGTCCGCAGGTTCCCATTTTCTGACAGTCAGTACATCTCTTCACGAACTCATCAGAATCCTTGAAGAGAGTAGGCCACCATAGGCCGGATTGAAGCACCTTTTGTGCTGTCCTTTTTCCAGAATGATGTCCTCCTGCCTCAAGCTTGTGGCAGTATGTGAGGACGCTATGCTGCTCTTCTTGAGGAATGCACCTCCTCCAGATACTATCCCCTCCTTCATGATAAAGGACGGGATCCTCCCAATGGTAAAACTTGGCCTTAGCTAGGAAGGTCTCAAGTTTCTGCCTGGGCCAACCCTGAGGGACTGTCTTGGCAACAAGATAGTTTACAAAGTCAGCATACCATGGGAGTGAGGTGACAGCCAAGATCGCCTCATCTGGAAATGTCTCTGTGATAGGTGCGTTGGGCTCAGATTCCTCAAGATTCTCCAATCTGGAGAGATGATCCGCCACCACATTCTTGACTCCAGGCTTATCCTTAATTTCAATATCAAATTCTTGGAGTAGAAGGATCCATCTGGTGAGACGTGCTTTGGCATCCTTCTTAGCCATTAAGTACCGGATGGCGGTGTGATCTGTGTAAATGGTTACTCTAGATCCGAGAATATATGATCTATACTTATCAAGAGCGAAGACTACGGCCAACATCTCTTTCTCAGTCACAGTGTAATTCCGCTGCGCGGCATCCAAAGTCCGGCTGACGTAGTGAATGGCAAAGGGTAAACCATCCCTCCTCTGTCCAAGCACAGCCCCAACGGCAAAATCTGAAGCATCCGTCATGATCTCGAATGGAAGAGACCAATCGGGTGGCTGAAGGACAGGAGCTGAAACAACCATATTTTTGAGAGTCTCAAAAGATTCAAGACACTTATCATTAACAATAAACTCGGTGTCTTTGGTGAGCAAGTCAGTGAGCGGTCGGGCAATTCGACTGAAGTCCTGAATGAACCGTCGGTAGAAACCGACATGCCCCAGAAAAGACCGTAACTGACGCAAATTGGACGGCGGGTTGAGTTTCTTGATGATGTCCACCTTAGCCGGATCGACCTCCATGCCCCTGTTGGAGACGATATGACCAAGGACCGTCCCTTGAGTCATCATGAAATGACTCTTCTTCCAGGATAAGACTAGATTAACCTCTATGCAGCGCTTGAGCACACGGTCTAGGCAGTCAAGACAAGCGTCGAACCCGTCGCCATAGACCGAGAAGTCATCCATGAAGACCTCTAAACAGTCACCCACCATGTCCAAGAAGATGGACAACATGCACCTTTGGAATGTCGCCGGAGCGTTACATAGACCAAAGGGCATCCGTCTGAAAGCATAGGTCCCAAACGGACAGGTGAATGTCGTTTTCTCCTGGTCTTCGGGCGCAATGGCCACTTGATTATATCCAGAGTACCCATCAAGAAAGCAATAATGACTCTTCCCGGCTAGCCGCTCGATAATCTGATCAATAAATGGTAGCGGCAAGTGATCCTTCTTGGTGGCCTCATTCAATCGTCTGTAGTCCACACAGACCCTCCAAGAAGTTGGTACTCTGGTAGCGATCTCCTCTCCGGACTCATTGACAACTGTAGTGATACCCGTCTTCTTGGGTACCACATGGAGTGGACTAACCCATTTGGAGTCGGAGATGGGATAGATGAAATCAGCGCTCCACCACTTGGAAATTTCTTTCATGACTACGTCTCGAAGATTCGGGTTCAGCCGTCGTTGGAACTCACGCGACGGCTTAGCGTTATCTTCAAGATAGATGTGGTGAGAGCAAAGCTTTGGGCTCAGCCCCTGGAGATCAGCTATACTCCAACCGATTGCCTTGCGGTTTCTTTCAAGAACCTCCATCAGACGAGATTCTTGTTCTCCAATCAAATCTGCTGAGATAATGACTGGGTGCATTTCTGGCTCTCCAGCAAGGAATCTGTACTTCATTGACTGCGGCAGAGGTTTCCTTTCCGGACAACTGGGAGGTGGCAGATCTGGCTTCTGATAAGTCTGTGTAAATGCTACCAGGTCTGCATGGGAGAACTCTCGCTCTGCTTGAATCGCTGATGAAGGGCGGCCTGATGGATCATCAATAAACTGCACTGGCTCGCACTCTGTCATGGCTGTCGGCTCAGAAGGAATCAGACAAGGTAAATAGTCATCAAAGTCATCCCAATCAATGTCTGAATCCGAGGGATCAGAAGACGATGAGCAAGATTGAAATTCCTCAGCACCACTCATCACAACACTGTCAGCCTCAGAAATATCCTCATCCAGGGGTGTGCTCTCCCGGCTCTCGACTGCCATGAGCTTGAGATACAGTGAATCTGTCGGCAAGGCGAGGGTCGGTGCTACGGGGTCTTTCCAGTTGGATTCATCATCAGTCATCTCAAAATCACAAACCTGGTGGATGTCTATCTCCTCCTCTGTCATCTGCTCGGCCTCGCTGGACTGCTCTGAGCATTCTGCCTCTCTGGCTCTGATCTCTTCGATCGTATCTATTTGTATGGTTTCGCCCTCTACGCGAAAGCATACCTTCCCACTATCATGATCGGTCACCGCCTTGGCTGTGGCCAAGAATGGACGTCCGAGAATGATGGGGGCATCAGTTACCGACTCAGGGATCTCCATGTCCAACACAACGAAGTCCACGGGGAATTTCAGGCCCTGAATGGTAACGACCACGTCTTTCAATAACCCTTTCGGCCTCTTAATCGACCTATCAGCAAACTGAAGGACGGTTCTGCTTCGAAGAAGAGGACCAAACTCGAATTGCTTGAGTAAGGCTGCCGGAAGAAGGTTAATTGAAGAGCCGCTGTCTAATAGAGTGCGATCAAACTGCTGCTCCTGAATCTCGCATCTGACATAGGGAGCTCCTGCGTCTGGTCGCTTGGCTGGCAATGTGTTCTGAATGGCGCAGCAAGTGTTATGCGTGAGCATATGGATTTGATCTCTGTGCCTCTTCTTCCTTCTGACAGTAGTTGTTTCTTTCAAGTTCTTCTTGAAGAAGGGGATATGCTCAAACGCTTCCCGTAGAGTCAGCTGAATGTGGAATCTGTCAATCATTTCATTGCCGAACTCTACCTGTTGGCTCTTTTTAGGATTTTCTTTTTTATTCCCCTTCGCTCGGCGGAGTGCCTCAGGGAAGGGGATGGTAGGGGCCTCCTCAGAAGGAGGCCTTGGAATCGGTCCCTGTGCCTGTGAAGATGGAGAATCCATACAATCATCATCATTCATCACATATGGATCCGTAATTTGAACAGAAACCTTTCCTTTATTCATATTTTTGCTTTTGTTTTTCTTCCCATAGTCACTAGATACAAAAAGTGGTGGCATCACAGAAGATGGCTCAACAAAAGTAGATGTGGTGGCCTCAGCACCACCACTAGCACCTGTCTTCGCGGCATCAGCACCGCGCTCTGGTTCATCCTCCAAAATGGTGGCTTCAGCACCACCGTCTGCATCTGGTATCACAACGGCATCAGCACCGTTGTCCTGGACTCCATCATTGGTGGCATCAGCACCACCGTCTTCAACATCATCTGTAGCGGCATCAGCACCGCTCCTCTGCTCTTCTGGCGCTCCTGATCCTGCGTCTGGCTGTCGCTCAGAAGAGGCGCCGCCGGCTGGTATCCTACCGCTCCTAGTAGTCACAAAATCAGCATCATTCACAAAAGAAGACATATCATTCAAATTGTCACTAGGAGAGGCACCCTCTACGAACTCTACCTGCTCAGATTTTCTTTTGAAATTATTAGGGTTTGGTTCGATCTGAGCTGGTATGGCGGCCTTGCCTTTGATAATGTCCCGCATCTCCTGCCGGAACTCATCCATTTCTTGCCTGAAAGATGCTCGCTGTTCAGATAGCAAGCGGGCAAGATCGTCAAGGGCTGGGTTCTCATAGGCTGGACCCTGAGAACCGGATGTCTGTCCCTGCTGGACATGGGGCTGCTGCTGCTGGTATTGCTGCTGATATTGGGGGGGAGGCTGGGCATAAGAATGCTGAGGCGGCTGACGCTGCCTCCACTGCTGTCCCTGATAGGCGGGACGAGGACCACTGTGGTACTGCTGGGGTTGGTTGTACTGGGGCTGCTGGTGTTGTTGTTGTGGCTGGCCGCTCTGCTGTCCTTGAGCAGGAGGATGCTGTTGGGATGAGGATCCACCATTACCCCAACGGAATCCGGGGTGATCCCTACGAATTGCGGGCTGAGGGTATCGGTCATACCAAATCCCGTTGACTTCCATCAACGGTTCCTGCTCGAAGGAGGGTGGAGGAAGAACTGCCAGTGGCTGCTCCGGCTGATAAACCACCATCTGAGTCTCCTGAGATGGCGGTTGCTCTGGATGGTACTGCAACAATGGAACCGGCTCCGCCTGGATATGGTTCACCTGGCGGTATGAGGTGGAGGCCTGGTTGGGATTGTTGCTGCTGGAAGCAACCTGTGACCTGGGAGGCTGTTGTGAATGGGCCTGTGCCTCCTGAATACAGAGAATCTGAGTTTTCAGGTCACTCATTGTCTTTGTGAGAAGGTCCATCTGGGCTAGACCTTGATTCTGCTTTTTCTCAAGGATCTCCATGTGGTCCAGCTTTTCACTGATAATGCCCATGTCGGCTGCTGCTGATTCGGCTTGGGCCGCGGCTACCGACGTTGTGCTAGGACCGGCATCGATGCGGGCGATCCTCTGAAATGATCCCGCTCCCTGCGGGGGTTTCTGCTGGGTGTAGACTCTGGCTTGGGTCATCACTGTAGAATTTTCTGACATACCTTCGTATATGGCCCAGACATCGTCTTCACCTTTGGAAAAATATGATCCACCGCAAGAGGCATTCACAAGCCCCTGCAGCTCCGGTGTCAGCCCACAGAAGAAACTCTGCACCAGATGGGGCTTAGAGATATCGTGATGTGGACACCGGTCTATGAGCTCTCTGAATCGATCCCATGCTTCATGGAACTGTTCATTTGGGATCATGACGAAATTGCTGATCATGGCTCGCGCTGCATTTGTCCGGCCGAGAGGATAGTATTTCTTCAAATACACGGACCGGAGATCTGCCCAGGTGTCGACAAATCGCCCTAGATGCTTGAGCCAATATGCGGCTCGATCAACCAATGAGAACGGGAAGGCGATCATCTTGATAGTATCCTCGGTCAACAGCCGATCGTGGATGGTGCTGCATATCATTTCAAACTCTTGGAGATGGAGGTGCGGCTCTTCGGTCGGCAACCCATGGAACTTGGGTAGCATCTGAATTGTGTTGTGCCGAAGCTCGAAGTCTCCGTGGATTGGCGGGAGTCTGATCCACCGGTGAGTGAGGGATGAAGCTGGGTTGTGCAGCTCCCTCATGATGGTCTGTGGCGGTCGCTCACCGTCTGGGTCGCCCCCTCCTGCATCGGGTCCTCCTCCTCCTCCACCGCCACCGCCCCCAGGTCGGTTTTCTCTCAGCTGTGCTATCTCTCTCATCAGATCACCCAGAAATGTACCCTGGTCACGGATCTGTCTCTGCATATTTTCCAGGGACGCTAGCAGGGAATTGTTGATGGCCGCTTGATCAATAATGAACGGCGGGTGATCGTGATCATCTTGGTGCTCGCCTCTGTCTGCCATTGCTTGGTTCTCTGAAAATGCAAAAGAGGCCATTTCAGGTGCTGTGGAATGAGCCGAACTTGGTGATGCACTGAAGTCTGAAATGATTGGACTGAGGGAAGGAGAATGGGAAGGGTGGTCGAGGGGGAACAGGGTGGATGTGAACTCAGGCTCGGAGAGCGGACTCTCCGAGTTATTCCTAGATGAGTAAGGAGGAGTGCTGGATAGCGGTGCCGACAAGGTCGGCCTAAGAGACCTCCGTCCCATCATCTTGATTATTGGAGAAGAGTGGGGGGAATGCAAGAGAAGAAGAAGATGAAATGCAACAAAATTGTGCACAATTGTGCGGTGTTTTTGATCTTGACCTTAATAAATCTAGAAATCAAACACAAAGCAAGGGTAGGTTCACCAACTCAACTCGTGAAGCCGTGAAGGTTCGGCTTTTATCTTGTCAATTTTAACTTGTTTTTCAGGCAATTATCTTTTCACGAGTCCTTAGAGCGCTACGCCTATAGGAGAGAGAGTACTGCCAGGAGAGTGTCCCCGTACTTGTCCTCCTCCTGTGTAACCTGTAACTTGCGCTTTTTGAGGTCCTTGTAACCCTTCCTGGATCCCTACTCAGCCAAAGAAAAGAGGGAGGAAGCCGATAGGCGAAACCGATACTTCGGACCTCGCTCGCAACGGAATCACCCGTGAGCGTACAAGGTCCTACTCGGACGCAGCCGGTGAGACAGACACACCCGTGAAGGCGTGGCCTAAGCTCTGTACTTCGGACAAGGTCGGTGCTCTCACAATAGAGAGTCACCAATGGCGACCAAGTCCTACTCGACTACGTACGATAGTAGCGCCAATACTTCGGAAATCCAGGCGATACACAAGGCAGCCACAAGTTGGGTTTTGGGCTCTAATCCTTACGAAGCGCTCACCTCACTGGGAAGGAAACCTTCCTATGCAACCTGAAAACAAGTGAGGGTGTTACTCTCCCCAAGCAATGAATCCAATTACCGTTTTTATTTTGGTCAAGTTTTCTTTAGCAGTCCCTTTTTTAATTTTTTTGGTGTTATCGCTTCTTTTGAGTCAATTCAAGCAAGCGCCTAACGTTTTTGTATTTTTTCCTTTATCCTACTTTGTCCAAAAACAGAGGGAGAATAGAGTCGGAAAAGCCATGCAAGTCGACACCAAGGTGGAAATCTCACCTTTGTGCCTAGATGATGCGTGCAAAGTAAGAAGACTTACAGCGAATCCCAGCTCTCTCCATGCGGGATGCAAAGCAGAATATTTTAAACCTAAGCTATATGGCGAAATGCAACGGAAATCGTCCTAGAACAGGCAACTGCTAGTGATAGAACCACAAGCTAGCTAATAACTTCTAATCCGAGTGTCCGGTCTTGGCTCACCCCTCCTCTGCCCAACACATTTGGAGTAGGAGAAAGCGCTTGTTCGGGTGTGAGCTCGCGGCGCGTGGATTTGGAAGCTACTCGCTAACTGTTTAATTAGTCTAAGTCCAAAACGTAACTATAGGAGCATGCAAAGATAATTAAGTGTTTGGACCTATTCTACTCGAGTCAAGCAGGACCTAGATCTAGGAGCTCAATCCACAAAAGAAAATGAAAAATAAACACAAAACCGGAAAATGACAGCGATGAAAACGCGGCAAAACTGCGGTGAGCCCCCGGGTGAACAAACACCCGGAAGTTAGGCTCGAATGTCTAAGTCCAAGTCCTAGTGTACCTGTATTATTACAATTTAAATGAATCACTCTCTCACAAAATAAAAGAAAAGCTAACTAATCCCTCTCTCTCTCACTCCTTGCTCTCTCCTGCCGGCTTGGCTAAAGAAAAGCCGGCTCCACGTCCCAAGGTTGCGTCGGTCGCCTAGGCGATCCGCCTCGCTCCGCGGTCCCTCGCAAGAAGACAAAGAAGAGATGGTCAGATAACTCAATCAAGATATATCAAAAATGTGAGAAATGGAAAACAATGCTATGGTAAACAATTCACACAAACAATCAAAATATGGACTACAAGCTGTTGCTCCCCGACAACGGCGCCATTTGATAACCGCGATTTATCGAAGGTCTAAATACGTCGCTGTGCGACCCACAATAAACCGTGATTAATCAACAATTAACCCACACTAAGATCAATAAATTAGAAACAATGTGGAGTTAAAATTTATTTTTAACTCTGCACAAATGGTGTATAGTGTCAAGTATGCAGAGAGTTCGAACACAGGGAGCAAACAGTATAGTCCAAGCAAATGAATGCACAAGTGTGTGAGTGTGTGAAGTGTCTACACTAAGCAAGCAAGCAACTACAATTTTTGTGGGTTTTTAATTTTTAATTAATTTTTTTTTTAATTTTGTATTTTGATTTTTTTTTTGAATTTTCTGATTTTTATATTTTATATTTTATATTTTTTTTATTTCCTTTTTCAATGTTGGAAATTAAAGACAATGTAATAAAAGGCAAAGTAAAATATTTATAAAAATGCACAAAAATACTCAAAAATTAAGAAATAAAATGTTTTTAGTCTTTTTAGGGTTTTTTACTGTTTTTGTGATTTTTGGAGATTTTTCAAGTTGTTTTTGATATTTTTAAAAGCTGAAATAAGAGAAAACAGTGCAAACAAGGCTGGCTATGAGTAAAATGGAATCTAAAAATACCAACCAGTACTCAAAATATTTCACACTATTTTTCTAATAAAAATAACAAAATAAGGGACAAACAGAAGCTGAATTTATATTTTTTGGAGTTTTCTGCTATTTTTTATATTTTTTTTGAAGTTTTTAAGTGTTTTTAAATTTTTAGTGTTTTTCTTTTGAAATTTTTAATGATTTTTGGACTGACACTAAAGTAGGACAAAATAGACACTAGGTGATTTTTTTGGGAATTTTTGGAGGTGTTTTAATATTTTTTTGGTATTTTCTAAGGTAAACAGTACACAAAAAGGCTGTTTTTGATTTTTAATAAATATTAAAATAAAATAAAATCAAAAACTAAATAGGTGGCGTTAAAGTACACTTATCCAGAAACTTAAACCTATTTTTGTGGAATTTTTGGAGCTAAAATGATCAATCAAATAAATCCAACAAACATCCAAACATTAAACAGTCCTGGCAGGGGTAGAAATGCAATATTCAAAACTTCCAGGGGCATACATGCAATTTCCACAAAAATATTGAACTTAATATTCAATTTCTGGAACCAAAATGTAAATACAAAATCCGCTGGGGCACGCCTACAAATTACCCACCAGGGCGCGTGACTTGCACGCGCCTGGGAGGGACTGGAGTGCAATATCACAAAAGTCTGGGGGTTAACATGCAAAATACCCAGAAATATTACACGTGCTATGAAAGTTTTAGGGCTAAAACGAAATACACAAACGCATGGGGGCTCCTCTGCAAAATGCCCACCACCTCACGTGTACAGGTCACGTGAGGTGACGTGGCGAGGGACCCAAACGCAAATAAACAAAGCCTAGGGGTTGTTTTGCAAATATTACAAAATATTTTAAACTACAGACGAAAGTTTATAGACTAAATATTAAATACAAAAATGGCGAGGGTGTAGATGCAAAATACCCTCGCTCCTGCGCTCCGATGATGACGCGTGGCGCGCATCCAACGGCTGGACGACGAGGCGCGATCCAGCGGCTGGGAGCGCTCCACTTATCCACGTGGCGTGTCCTGGGCGCGCGATGACGGTTCGGCACGTGCGGCTGAGATTAGATCCTCCTGAGTTGATCTGACGGTCGAGGCTGAGGAAGATCCAACGGCCGCTGCTTGATCTGGAGCTGCGGCTCGATCGGACGGCGGAGAAGCAAGGAGGAAGAACGGGGAAGAAGGCCGGCGAAGGCGAACTTCCCCGACTCCGATCTCGCGTCTCCGGCGATGAATGTGCTTCAAAATGGCCGTGGAGACTCCTGGGGTCGTCGGCTACCTCCTGGGGGCTTCAAAATGCCTCGGCGACGGCCAAGGTGCTCAGGCGAAGGTGGCGGAGCTGGAGAGCTCGGCTGAGGTCCGGCGAGCCTCAAAATCGCTCCCAGGCGCGATTCAACGTGCGTTGACCCTGCAAAAAGAGTTAGAAGGTCCAGGGCAAAGTGCCTGGACCTTTGGTGGACCTAAACGAAGCGCGAGGTGGAATGGACGTTGGTGGCCGGAGTTGCGCTCCGGCGAGGACGTGTGATCGGGTGATTTAAGCGATGGATCTTTGATTTTTTTTTGGGGGTTTTTAAAGCCTAAGCTAACAGGAGCGAAATGCAATAAAGAAATGGCGGAGTGGAAGCCCTCGATGGCCGGAGCCAGAGGAAAAAGACTACCTCGACGCCGGCGGTTGGCGGAGGTGCTGGAGCTTCCCTCGACCTCGGACGCCCTGGCTGAGAGGCTCGCGGCGGAGCTGTCACCTCCGGCAAGACCTGGAGCACAAGAGAGGCGGAGAGGGGTGGACCAAGGGGACTCGATTTGAATTCAAAGTGGGGGGGTTGGTTTTATGCGGTTTGACCCGAGGTGGCAGAGGCTCAAAGATCAAGATCCCTGGAGCGGCTTCTTGATCCATAGCCCAATGTAAACACTCCGCGGGCAAGATGAATCTACAGGGGAGATTTTTGCAGAAGGAAATGAGATGAAATAGTGCAAGACTCGGCTGGGAAAAAGCCAAGAAAAAGCTCAAAAACCAAGTCTGACAGGTCTACAGGGGGGTAGGGCAGGCAGTTGACCTGGGGTCAACGCTGACTGCCTCCTGGTTGGTCCACGTGGACCAACCAGGAAAAACCCCAAAATAAAATCTTATTAAATCAATTTAAAATATTAAATGGCCGAATTAAATAAAAGTTATAAAATAAAAAATGTTCAAAATTTTATGTAGTATTTAATTCCGATTTTTATTTATTTTTATGAGATTTATTTTTATAAGTTACCTTTTTAACCCTATATAGGTATAACACCTATGTATTTTGATATTTTATTTTTATTTTGGTATTTTCAATTTTATTCTTTTTGTTTATTATTTTCAAAAATTATAAAATACTTTGAGATACATAAATCTATTTTTCTTTTATTTTTCTGATATGTTTTGTGTATTTAATAAAATACAAGTGTATGTTGTATAGGTATGTTCATAGGCAGTATACCAATGTATTGAAAATATACAAGTGTTTTATTTTTAATTTTCTTTGCATTTTATTTCAATTTTAATGCACATATAGTATAAGTAATATTTACAAAATTATAAAAATATAAAAAATGAATAAATAATGAATTAAGAATAAATTGAATATTTCATTCAGTACAAGTGTACAATGAGGGTCCAAAAGTCAACTTTCAAACCGTAGCCCCGCCAAATGCGAAACCACCACCATTGGATAGATTATTTTATTCTATATACAATTAAAGGTGAGTACACTGCATTTGGAGTTGTCGTTTGTGAGATACGGGTCTGGGAAGTTGGGATTTTGGATTCTTATTCAGACCATATCTTTTTGTCTGTACATGACTTTTTTTGTGAAATCAATTTTGTCTTTTTCTTTATGAAATTATCTACAACTTTTATGTACAAAGTTTCTTTATTTGATGTACAAAAAGTGGAACCAGAAATAGGTCCCAAAATGAATAAGGAATGAATAAAAAGTATAGGTGTTTTATCTGTGTTTCTGACCTTATCTCCCCCTACTTTATTCCTTGTCGACCTATTCATCAAGATGCCTAGGTCTCGGGGGTTTTGGGTCATAAAATATTTACAATATTTTATTCTTTTTCTTTTCTTTATTTATTCTATAATTTTGGCCTTAATTACAGTAATTTACACACTATTGAGATGCACATGCATGAATGCTAAGATGCTTGATTTAAGGCTATTTACAGGTATTTGCTAGGGTTTTAGGTGCCAAAATGATAGAATAAAGATGATGAAATGTGGATTCATCAGGCATCCAAAATCTTCAAGGAAGCTCCATCGGCTGGCTTTGGATCAACTGCAGGCGCGGTCTCCTCCAAGGAGGGTTGGCTGATCTTTGGCTGCTACTGCTGGTGCTTTCTTTTTGGTATTTTTGCGTTTGCTGATTTTTTTGGATTTTGGTGGTGCATCTCCTTCTTCTTCTTCCTCACTCAGTCTGGATGCCGGTTCGGTTGATGCATAAGAAGACGATGACTCCCCCATGGCTACTTTATTCTTCTCCTTGCAAGTGGCTAATGGCTGCAAGGTCCTACCGCTCCTGAGAGTGACATCATTAGATAAAAACAAATTATGCACATCTAACTCTATAAGACCAGTGGAACATTCACAGACTGCCTGATATTTCTTCTTAAAATTATTGGGGTTCGCCTCCACTTGCGCAAGAATGGAGGTCTTAGTGGCGGTAAAAGCGTCTAACTTATGACTGAGATCTGTAAGTCCCTTGACAAGTTGGGCCAAGCAGTCTAACATTGGGTTCACAGGAGGTGAAGCCTCAAATACCTAGGTGTGTTGGCTACGCTGGTATTGTTGATGGTACTGAGACTGTTGAATGGGATACTGAGAATGGTATTGAGGAGAAGTGTGATTCTGATGATAATGTCAAGGAGGATGCTGCTGATAAGGTACAACTGCGTACTACCGGTTCTGTCGGTACTGCGGTTGTTGGTATTGGTTTTGTCCCCAATTGCCATGGAATTGTGGAGTCTGCTGGTGCTGTTGATGTTGCTGATGGTTGTTCTGTACAAACCTCCCTCCTTGTTGCTGAGGGAACTGGCGGGAATTAGCTACCCGACCCTGCTGAGGCCCGACTGGACGGGTCAGTTGCACATCATTTGATCATACACCATTCACCTCTTGAATCAGAGGTAGTGGAGGGGAGAACTGCTCTGGAATGTACTGGGGCTCCGGCTGGTAGACGACCAGCTGTTGCGACTGTTGAGGAGTTATTAGCTTGGGGTTTGCACGCAATAGACGCAATGAACTGTTGGCTGAGGCTGACTTGATTAAGGATGTGGTTGTGCATGTTCCTTTGTCTCAGCTGGAGTGGAGGCCGATGCAGACACAGAGTTGCAGGAGCAGATTGTACTCACCAGCAGCTCCAGTTGCTTGGTGATTTGATCTAGTTTGTGTAGGTTCTTTGTTCTTTGTTCGACCAGTTTCTCAAGGTCTTGTGATCGCTTCTCAATGATGTCCACTTTGGACAGGTGGCTCCCAATACTGCTTAAATTGGAGCTCTCATCCCTGTCTGGTTCATGGGATGTTTCCATATGCACGGGCTTTTGAACATATTATTGTTGGCGCTGATAGGCACGGGACGACGATAAAGCAGCCTCTCCTTCGGCCATTTCTTCAAATATCTGCCAGACGACGTCCTCATCTTTGTTGAAATGGGAGCTATCACATGCTGCATCCACAAATTTTTTGACTTTCTATAGTAAGTCCCCCAAAGAAATGTTGGACTAGGCTAGTCCTAGGGATCTCATGATGGGGACACTTTTCTTGTAGCTCAGTGAACCTCTCCCAGGCCTCATGAATGGATTGGTGCGTTGTTTGGGTGAAGTTCGCTATGCGGTCACACATCTGATTAAGTCACCTAAGAGGATAGTACTTATGCAAGAAGGCAGACTTAAGTTCTTCCCAGGTGGTGACGACCTTCCCAAAGTGGTTGATCCAATGAAGGGCCTTATCCTGAAGGCTGAAGGGAAATGCCATCATCTTCACTACCCTAAGAGGTATATCACGGTAGTGGGTTGTGTCACAGATGTGCCCGAACTGTTATAGATGAATGTAGGGTTCTTCAGTTGCATTTCCCCTGAAGATGGGCACGAGTACCAGTAGTTGAGGCTTTAATTCGAAATGGGCATGGATTGTTGGAATCTGGATCCATTCGGTGACTTGCCCCTACCCCAGGATTATATGTTTCTTTTAGAGTTGGCTTAGGCTGCTCTGCTCTTGGCTCATCTGGATTTCCTCCACCTCCACCTTCAGGATCTTCTTCGAATCCTCCTCGGTTTTATCTCCTTTCCCTCAAGTCATTGAGCATGTCCTGGAAGGCGACTCGTGCTAAAGCCTGATCTATGAGTTGTTGCTGGATGTCTTGAATAGAAGCAAGGATCTGAGCGTTCACAACATTTTGATCCGGTTGCGGACTCTGATCTGGTTGAGATGGTGGTTGTAGACCCTTCCCTTTTCCTCCAGGAGCCATCTCCTTTTCTGACCCTGAGTCTGATCCTATCACAACTTCTATCTCCAGATTGGGCGTTTGATCTGTAAATGGAGTAATGCCATGATCAGTCTACGTCGAGGCACCATAAGTAGCAAATCAATCTGTGTTAAGGTCAACACAGAATTTCATTAAGGATGATTTTTTGTATAAAGTGAAATCAATTGCCATCCAAAATGGGTAGTTTCGAGACGAGAGTGATCCCGATTTATTGGAGAAGAGGGGGAGTCTGGAGATCGGTTTAGGGAGTTTGAAACAGGTTCTCGGGAATCGCCCCGAATTATTGGAGGTGACGAGTGCATAGAATTGATGTTGGTGTCAGCGGGGTCCTGACTAAGCCATCCATGTGTCACCATCTCAAAGATCAAGAGGAGATCGAGTTTGGAAGACTGATATGGAGGTCAAACAAGAAATAAAGGGAGTGTAAAACAGTAGAAGGCTCCAAATGAGCAGGGGATCAAATAGGGAATCAAATAAAATGAGAAAAAGGCACAAACTGTGCAGGACTGATCTTTGGACCTTAATGTAATCCAAACAAACACAAAACAAGGATTGGTTCGCCCACTTAACACCTGTGAAGCCGTGAAAGTTCGGCTATTTTTTATTTTTTTTCAATTTTAGTGTTATTTTCAGGCAATCTTATCACGAGTCGTTAAGTACGCTAACCCTATAAGAGTGTGCGTACTGCTAGGAAAGAGCCTCGTACTTGTTCCACCTCCTTTATAACATGTGATCTACGCGTTAAAGGTCCTTGATCTCATGCCCGGGCGGCTACTCAGCCAAAGAAATAGAAAAAGCCAATAGACGAAACCAGTACTTCGATCCTTGCTCACAACGGAATCACCCGTGAGTGTGCAAGGACCTACTCAGACGTAAATTGATGAGACATACACACCCGTAAGGGTGCTATGCTCAGTACTTCGGACCAAGTCAGATGCTCAGAAAAGGCGGGAACATCGTGCTCGACTAAGCCCTACTCGATCATGTACGATAGAATCACCGACACTTCACCAACCTAGGTGATAACCAAGGCACTGCAGATCGGGATTTGGGCTCTTATCCTTAGTGGGTTGCGCCTCACTCTGTCTGGAGTGTACATGAAAATAATGTGGGCTTTATGAACCCCAAACAATGAATGGTTCGTTACGAATTTTAATTAAGGTCAAGTTTATTTAGCCGTCCCCTTTTTAATTTTTGAATTTTCAATTTTTTTGAGTATTTTTCAGAGGAAGCTGCCTAACATTGGTTTTGTCTTTTTCCTTTATGCCCTAAATGATAAAACACATGGGAGAGAGGACTGAAAAGCTATGCAAGTCGTCACTAAGATGGAAATCTCACCTTAGTGACTAATGATGCATGCAAAGATAGAGTTACTTAGAATGCTTCTCAGCTCTCTCCATACAGGATGCAAGGAAGAATTGAAATATTTACACTATATGGCGATATGCAAAAGCGAGAAAACGTCTTAAACAGTAGCTGCTATTATCGCGAAGAACCAAATGCCAACTACTCAGAAATGAGATCCAAAAGTCCGGTCTCTGAAGTGCATCGATGTCCGCCACAATGGATTCTGCAAGCGTTGTATAGCACTCCTCTCGGCGCTCGATCTCAAGTCCAAATAATTGACAACTAATTTTTGACTAAGTCCAAGAGCGTATCACTATAGGTGCATGCAATGTGGTTAGGGATTTGGACCTAGCAACCGAGTCAAATAACCTATTATCTAAGGGCCCACTCATAGAAAACAAATAGAAAGGCGGAAAGCTCAAATGGGAAACAAATAAAATAAATGTGGTAAAATATGAAAAACCTAGTATAAGGCCCCAAGTGAACAGACACCCAAGCACTGGACCTCGTGTAGAGTAGAGAGTAATGTCCCAATTAATTACAAATTATTTGCAGATAATTAAATCTATCTCTCACTAAAATAGGAAATGATGTGCTCAATGCTGCTCTTCTCCTCTTTCCCTACTCTTCTTTCCTGCTCTCTCCTGGTCGGCTCAAAGAGAAGAGAACTGACCTCGACTCGCGTCAGGTGCACCCATCTAAGAGGTAGTCTTCGTCAAGTGGTCCCTCGCAAAAAAGATCAACAAGAAAATTGAATTAGAATAGTTAAATAATTATCAAAGATCAAGTGGTAAAATGGAAATAAAAAGGAAAGATATATATATATACAAAAAAATGCTACAATCCGTTGCTCCTCAGCAACGACGCCATTTGAAACACACCCAGGATCACGTGAGAGTCTAAAGAATAGTCAAATGTGTTGTTGGAGTGACCGCTCACGAATTCTCGGTAGATTTCAACAATCAACCTACAATTGGATATCAAACAATAAAGGTAGTGTGGATTAAAATTTATTATAAACCCTACTATAAAATACGTATCGTGACAAATGGAGCAAGGTGTCGAACATGGGGGAACACACGATGTAGCACTATATATTATTTATAAATAAATAAATAAGTATATGCGTGTATATATAACTATGCTCAATAATTACCAAATAAAGTGGGTTTTTAATAACAGAATTTTTATTCTATTTTTTATTATATATATTTTTTGGATTTTTATATTTTTTTACAATTTCTTTTTTATAAAGGAGATATAATATATATGGCTATATATAAAGTATATATGTAATATAGACTAATATAAATAAATATAATAAAAAATGAGAAAATCAAATATTTTTGGGTTTTAATTAATTTTTCACTATTTTTGTGATTTTTTTGCTAATGTTTATATATTTTAAAGTCAAGAATTCCCTAAACGGGGTTTACTTATATACCAGAAATTAAAATGGAGATATAAAATATAAAACAATAGCAAAATTTCTCTAAATTAATTTTTATAGATAAATAATAATATAGAGAAAAATATAACACAAAATAATAGTTTTTTTACTTTTTGGGAATTGTATACGTTTTTATAAATGTTTTAGGTTTTTTAAATTTCGGAGTTTTCTTTTGTAATTTTTAGTGATTTTTGGGTTGAATGTTAATACTACTTAAGTGAGTATAATATAACTTTTTGGGAATTTTTTGAAGTGATTTTATAATTTTTTTTGGCTTTTTCAAGACAAACAGGGTCCGACTTGATTTTTATAAAATAGAGGAAGGCATAAAATGTATAAATAAAGTTATAGCGTGATCAAGCATGCATCCAGGTACTTTCTCCTATTTTTGGTGATTTTTAGGGCACGACAACTATTTTTAATAAATCAAAATATCAAACAAAAATGTTCAGCCTAGCAAGGGTATAACTGTAAATAAAATATCATGTGAGGGCTACAATGTAATTCTACCCAAAAGTTAGTACTAATTTTAAAACTTTAAGTATGAAACAATAATTACAAAAACATGCAAGGGGTTCGGTGCAAATTTTACAACATAAACTTGCGCTTACACGTGACTCTAGTGGGGACTAAATTGCAATATGCAAAAAGTCAAGGGTGTCTCTGTTTCTGACGAAATTCGGATGACATATAGGGGGATATAGGGATGAATATACATGACGATATTTTTCAAAAAAAAATTGACGAAAAATGGGGCGGGGCAGCCATGTTGGCTGCCCCCAGGGGCCAACCCCATTGACCCCCTATATATATAGGGTTAAATGAGGCTACTCCTTGGTGCCAATTGGCTACTCCCACCCCTATTTTCCCTCTATTTTTTATTTTTTTTTGAAATAAAACATATGTATATTCATCACCATATTCCCTTAACATGCCATTCCAATTTCGTCAGAAACAGAGACTCTTATGCCCTCCATCTGAAGGAGGTCAATTTCAGCAATTTTGAGACCGTAAAAATTTGACAGTCTTGATGGAGGGGATAGAAGTCTTGAATTAAGTTGAATTTTGAATGACACCATGGTGACATATTGTGATCTAAATTCCAATAGGTTTCATTTCATAAAAATAAAAAAATACAGGGGAAAAGGAGTAGGAGCATGTAAAGTTGGCTACAACCAGGGAGCATACACCATTTTCTCATATATATATATATATATATATATATATATATATATATATATGGGGATGCGCCCATGGGGGGAGCTAACCTGGCTCCCCCCGCATCACTTCGCCAGCTTTTTTTATTTTTTTGAATTTTTCTTTCGTGGATTTTTATCAATATATACATATATTATGTCATTCAAATTTCGCGTGAAACGGAGATTCCTACGACCTCCATCCAGAAGGGTCGTTTTTAGTAATTCTGTTACCGTTAGAAAATGATTGTCTTGATGGAGGCCGTAGGAGTCTCTGTTTCGTTCGAAATTTGAATAACATAATATAGGGATATAGTGATGAATATTCACGGAAGAATTTTCAAAAAAAAATAAAAAAGCGGACGGAATGGTGCAGGGGGAGCCAAGTTAGCTCCCCCAGGGGGCAGCCCCATTTAACCCTATACACACATACACACATATACACACACAGTCTTCCTTCTTCTCTTTTCTTTTCGATATTCTTATTTGCATATTTTTATATGCTTTTGAGTGTTAAAGTTCTCATTATTTTTAAAATTTTAGTTAAAAGAATGATGTTTTAATAGGTACATATGATAACTGTCTTTTTATCACTCTTAATCATATGTAATTTTTATAGTAATATGAATGTATAAGAAAGCAACTGATCATAAACCACAAGATATGTTATTAAGTGTAGCGTACTTATTTACTTGGTAAATTTACCAAGGTCGAACTTAACGAGTTGGTGAAGATCTTATATGTGAATCAAGTCAACTAATGTGTCCAATTAATGTGTTAGTATATCAACAATATGTAGCGAACAATGCAACCAACTAAAGTAAATGAAATGCAATGCATGTAATTAATGCAATGGTTTGAATGTGGTGCTATGCAGGATCCAAGTGTGATGACATATGCAAAGTTTTTTTGGAATTTTAATTTTTTAAATTTCCATTTTAAATTTCTAATTTCTATTTTTATTGTGAAAATTTTCAAATGATATTTAATTTATAAAGAAAATAAAAATAGAAACCATCTATAAGGGTGAAAAAAAGAAAGGTTTTACTATTTTAAAAGGATATAAAAAATTAATAAAGTCAAGAATGGATATTTTTAGTTTTTAAAAGTCAGGAATGGACATTTTTAGTTTTTTTTAAATTTTATAATGTTTTTGAGTATTTTTTGAATATGAATTATAATTAAAATAAAATTGTATTTTGAAAATATTTTTAAAGGGGAATTGGGTAGTTTTACAAATTAGGTAGTTTTACATATTCTGTAGTTTTACAAAGTGGGTTTCTATGTCAAATCGATCCTTAAAAATATAAACTATATCCCCAAAACTTTATTCAATGACTACTCCATAAGACCTTTTTAAAAAAAAATTCAATTAAAAATGAATTAAATATGGACTGCGCAATATTTTTTGAATTTAAATGATGAAATGCAATATATTTTAGAATTTAAAATGGGATGCAATAAATGATAAATGCAAGCATTGTTCTTTTTGTAATTTTGGAACTAATGTGAAATAATTTAAAAATAAATAATGCAGAATCCCTGATTTTGAGTATTTGAGTTTTTAAGCAATGCAAATCAGAATAATTAACTCTCATAAAATCACCAATAATATAGATTTTCAATGTGCTTCCCAGTGTATTTTTTATTTTGGTGAAATATTGCAAAATGTTTCTTATAAAAAACAAACAAGGGATTTACTAAATAACTTATACAAATAACAATGCTAAATGAATTTCAATAAATCGTATGCCAAAAAATACTTTTTTAGTTTTCCACATAATGAGCATTTTATCACAATTTTCTGAAATATATTTGAATTTAAAAATGAATTAAAATTATACATGTCAATTTAAGTTCAAAATGTGGTTCTACAATGTATCAAATGAAATGTCTTTAGAATCATAAATTTGGACAAGTAGTTTAGAAATTATTGATTAAACATTATATGGACCTAAATAAATGCAAATATATGCAAATTAAATTAAACTAAAAAGGTCTTTAGTACGACTCACTTACAAGTTTAGAAATTTTCTAGGGCATATCTGTAAATCCCTAATCAATAAACTCTAAACCCTAAAAACCACGTAATCGAGGGGCATTAACACTACAAGAAAAATGAGTTGTGGCTACGGAATGTGGCTTTGAAAACTTGTGGCCACGATAATTCCGTGGCCACCAGTTTCTCGTAGCTACAATTTTGTAGCCAAAGCTTCATACAAGAGTTGTGGCCACGACAAGTTCTGTGGTCACTTGTAGTGGCCACGACATATCCGTGGTTAGAGAACTCTCACGACGAGACTTGTAGCTACGTCTACTGACCACAACATGTTGTGGCCAGAGCCCAATTCCGTGGCCACAAGTCACACATCCGTGGGCATAATTCTATCGCCACAACTTGTTTTCCTTGTAGTGATATTATTTAATTTTTCAAACACATAATCCGAGGTCACGTAGTCGACCGATCTAATGCAACGGGTGGAATAGCTCTGACGGTGAATCGATCCGAGGGTTGATGTACCTTAATGTGGCTTTACTAGATGCTCTCAATAAGGAGTTCTTATTTGAGATCGGACAGTGGTTCTTCCTTACAGAGTGTACAGTGGATGTAGATCCGGCGAGTGTGATCGGGTGGCTGTACGGGTTGGAGGCATGACGAACAAGAAGGTTTCCCATCGTAATCGAACGCAAACTCTAGGATGAAGCTACCACACGGTGTATGTGCGTGGGTGGGTGTATGTAAGCGTGCACGCAATTGCATGGGTGTATGCGTATGTGCATACATGTGTATAAATATATATACATATACATATACATAGAAACATGTATATATACATATGTACATACATACATACATACATACATATGTATGTATGTATGTATGTATGTGCGCACATATGTATGGATGTATGTATGAACATACGTTTGTATGTATGTACATATGTATCTATGTACGTAGGTACGTATGTACATATGTATGTATGTACGTACGTACATATGTACATATGTATGTATGTACGTACGTACGTATGTACATATGTACATGTATGTACGTGTGCATGTACGTATGAATGTACGTACGTATATATGTATGTATGTACATGTATCTACGTATGTATGTACGTGTGCATGCACGTATGTATGTATGTTTGTGTGTGTATGTATGTACGCACGTGTATGTATGTATGTATGTACGTACGTACGTATGCTCGTATGTATGTATGTATGTACGAACGTACGTATATGTATGTACGTACGTATGTATGTATGTACGTACGTATATGTATGTATGTAGGTAGGTACGTATGTACTTACATGTATATATGTAGGTATGCATGTCTGTATGTATGTATGTACGTACGTGCGTGCGTGTGAGCACATACAACTTTGTGTGACCATTGTGTTATAAATGTCAAAGTCATAATCTAAATAAAATCTTGTTATAATAAACATTCAATGACCCTGGTGAGAGGAACCATGCATCGCTTAAAGGATGGGTTCCAATTAAAGATGAAAACATATACAAATATATTCATATTCATTTATATTCTTGTCCGCGTGGTAGAGTATATGGATGCCATTTTTTCCATATGGCAATACAAATGCAAACACAAATATTGAAATCCAACATTCGATAGATTATATAAATACAAATATAATAATACAGATTTTGACAAATACAAATATGATACAAATATACAAAATTTAAAGGATACACATACGATATTTGTTTTTATAAAGAATTAAATAAACATCACATATAATTATGGGAGAAAAATCAAAAGGCACTATTTCCATGCTCTAAGTTATCCATAGTCTTACTTCCAAGTGCTTTATCTAATTACTAACTTTTTGTTCATCGCGATAATGTTTGCCTTTTTTGTCCTTATATGTTTCATATTTCCGGCTCACCTCAATGCATAATATCACTGTCCAATAGACCATTATTGTTAGGATATACGAAGATTTTTAATAATTATATAATATATTGTTGTAGATCTTTGTAACATATAGTAGGTTTACAATAAATAAAGTAACCATGTTAAAATAAGTAGTCATGTTACTAATCAAAAGGTGTTGTATCCGTATTATAGAACACATTTCTTTATATTTGAACATTAAATAAAAATTGATCTATCTGAGTCATGAAGTTGTAGAGAAAATTATGGATCCTAAACCCAAGAAACAAAAAGGTTAGTAATTTGAGATAACATAAGTCAATTAGGATACATCTAATATTCATATTTTAGTCTAATATTCATATTTTTAGTCTGTATTCATTTGTCAGATATTCGTATCTAAATACTCATGTTTGTTTTGCATACAAATATGTTTTTAAGGATATGATTTATTATTTTGCACATTGTATATATTCGTATTAGTGTTAGTATTAGTATTAAGATTTTAAAAGGGATAAAGATACGATAACACCTATATTTGCATTTATATCCGATCGTTTTCATCCCTAGTTCCAATATGACCTAAAATTTTAACACTCTTAGTTCGATAATATGAAGCAAGTTCAACTGCTTTGATTTTATTTTAATATTAAGATAGATCATTTATAGTCATGAGATCACAACTATGTATTGATATGTGCACATTTTCTTTTTTTCTCTGGGTATATATACATGGGAATTTGTGAACGCACATATATTATATACATACACCTTATTCTATATATAGGAAAACTTCAGATAAGGTGTGTCTCACGCACACACGCATGCACAGATGTTGGCGTGAGTGCACATGCATATCTGCATGTGTGTGCATGTGCTTGAGAGTGTGTGTGCAGGTGTGTATATATGGGCGTGCATGTATGCATGCATGTTTATGTCTCTGCAAGTATGCATGTATTTATGTATGTATATGTAAGCACACATGGATGCATGCATAATGTATGCATGCATGGATGTATTTACATATGTATGTATACATTGTGCATGCATGGATGCAAGCACAGATGGATGCATGAATGGATGCAAGCATGCATGTTAAAATATCATGTACAATAAAAAATTGAAATTGTTTATATCAGTTTTCTTGTATCTCTAAATAGCTTTTGATTCATTTTCCTTAGTTCACACAATCCAATTCTCTTGATTCAATTCTAGTTCATCTTCATTTTCCCCTTTTTATGGTATTTTATAAAGTACAACATTACTTGTATAAAATATAATGTCCATGTACATATCTGATATTCATTCACATCTCTATAGTAAATCTTCGGATTGTAGCTGAAACACTTCCACACCTGAAATTATAATTTGGGTATCATCCATTTAATAAAGTAATATGCAAGCATAACATATACCACTCCAAAACATAACACTTAAGCATGAAGGTTATAATAAATAAGAGAGCGTCATCAATCAATCTTTCCTATAGGCATCTTATAATATTCATATTTGAGCTATGCCCCAATTAACCTGGCATGCGGGGCCTTTCCATCTTGATGAAACCTGTGTGAATAAAGCTCCACATAAACCAAGTTTTGCGGTAGAGTTCCTGAGTAGACATACCATTGGCCAGCCACCACCATTACGAGGATTGTCGTCGTCCAGACTGGCCACTGCACACGTCTACTCCAGCCAGTTGATCCCAGACAAGAGGATGATTACAGATCTTACCTTTTTGTTCAAAGAAAGTCAATGAAGTCCATATGAAATGTCTTGAACATTTCCCAAGATTCAGGAAATTGTCCTCCCTTGGTGTCTAGGAATAAAAAGCTTGGGGCCCTTGAACACAGATATTTCAACTGGTTCCTTATTTTTGACAGAGATCAAGCGATGGCGAGAAATTTTCTTCAATAAAATTGTAGCACTCAAGGCCATCTCAATCAAATGGCGGAACATTTACAGTTGAGTTAGTTGAGTTGCTTGTATACGAGTAAACGGTTCATGGGTGAGCATCTGTTTACCCATTATTTCTCATTTTTAAGTGTCAAGAAGAGCCCTCTGTTGCTGTGAGCAACACGGTGTGTTTCCGTGGTTTTTTTCCCTTCCGACGAGGAGGGTTTCCACGTTAAATCGGTGTCTTCGTTTCCCACTTGATTGTCTACATTTACCATGCTCCACCAATTTTCAAGGCTAACACCAATGTAAAATTCAAGGTCTTTGGATGATACTTGTTCTATAATCCTCCTGCAGTTACTATGAAGAGAGTATCAGAAACAGATATTTTGATTACTGCACATTTTTTAACACAAGCTTTACATAATCAGCTATCATGATCAATCATGATGTCATATTAGTACCCTTATACGACAAAAAAACTGACCAAAACCAGACCATAACTTGGAATGACTGCAAGTTATTATGCGAGTTTGTGAGGGGGAAAATTACGTCTAAATGAGAGTCAAAGTACATGATATATTGAATGGCACAGGGCCTTTAAAAGCGAGACCATACGATCAAATAGAAGAGAAGCTCTAACTTGTTGCCCTTTAATGCTATAAATTGGAAGCCTTACCTTCCATGTGTAATCTCTTGCTACCTTTTTCCTCGTCTGAGTTCACTCTGCCGGCATTAGCCTCCATTGAGCATCTCTACCCCATCCGGCGAGCCCTGGGTTTTAAATTTCCCATTTCACAAGTAGAAACGAATTTATCAAGTTGATTATTGTTCCTCAAGTTTACATCATCAGGGGCAGAAACGTGGTTAGGTTCAGTGGTACAGGCATGTGCATTGCAATTGAGGTCGACAGATAGTGTCGGAGCTCCTCTCTCATTGCTCTCTTGAGCTGCGCCATCCACTGCTGATCGAGGAGAAAAACTTTGAGGGAGTTCTTCCCTTGAGAAGAGAGCTTGAAATGCAAGGCGACCCTGAAAAAGATGGAGGAAATATGTTAACATGAGCAGTGAATGATGCTAAAAAAGAGGTCCATAATCCATATCATATACTATTGAATTAATAATATCAATGACAACCTCTTCAGAAACCTCTTTCCTTGATTCGTTCACACAATTCACACTGCCTCTGCATCGACCGAAGCCATTTTCTACAATAGAATCATGGCTGACAGGAGATTCCTCTGGTTCGAACTTGCCTTTGGGGGTAGTCTCTTGTATAGTGCATGCTATTTCACTGCTACAATGCTCACTGTTGTCATGAGAGTGGTCCTCTTTTCTCTTCCTACTCCTTATAATGTTTTTTTCATTGTAGAAGGTGACCTCCGGTGTTGAGGCTGGCTCATTGACAAGAGACGATTTTAGTGTGGCTTCATTTAATCTTTCAAGTCCTCTACTCTCATCAGAATCTGAAGATAGTGCTGATTTTGACGCAGAGCGTCGCAACATTACTTGCTCAGGTGAAACTGAATTCAGCATGTGTTTGTCTTGCTGAGGTTGTATTTGGGGACTACTATCTTTTCTTTCCTTGCTTTCTTCTACATCTTGCTTGGTTGACATTATTGGACTTGAGGTTGTAGCAGCTGAGACAAAGGGGAAACCGGGAGGAAAAGGTGGATGACACAAAGGTAACAGCCCATGCATTGCCCACCATGCAGTTGCAGCCGTGACAGTGGAAGCAGCTATTGCAGCCATACTTGGATGTGGGTTCATGTGTCCTGGAATCATTCCATTAAGGGTTTCCATAATTGGATTCGTACTTTTACCTGAATCATGAGGATGCCAAAATGAAGCTGCAAGAGTTGCTGCTGCATGAGCTGCTGGATTTTGCATCAAAGCAGCGACTATGAGGTTTGAGAAGGTGGATGAAGCATTGCAGAGAGACCGATAGGCATCTTGGCCATGAGGCAAGCAAAATGGTGGGAAACTTGGTAGTTGATGGATAAAAGAAAAGGAGGAACCTGCATCATGCTCTGATGCAGCAGAGATGCATGGATGCCTCAACGTGTTAGTGTTAGTCTGAGCTGATTGCTGATTAGCTGCAGGAGCAATTTTTGGATCAGAATGAGAAACTTGCTCACCTTCTTCTTTAACCTCCTCTAAAGGATGATTTGAAACATGCTCTTGGTGAGCTGGCACGTTCTCTAGATCAGCTGATGAACGTTCTACTTTTTTTGTCTGTCTAAGTTTATCCAGCCCCTCCAGTGGAGCTGCTCTAACCTGTGAGTCTATGTGAAATCCTTCTAGCCTACAAATATTGGCATCGCCATCACTAGTATACTCTCTGTTTTCTTTGGCAGCAGCTGGGCTTATCTTATTCATTGCAGTCTTTCCCTTCTTCCCTTTCTGAGGCATTGGAACAAATTCCTTGAAAACGAGAGGATTCCCTGGGCATTCCTGTGCACTAACAGATGGTGGTGGAGCATCACTGAAGAGGGCAAGAACCTCTGCGCAAGCCCCATTTCCATGAGACCTGGCTGCATTTTCCTGGGTTTCTTTTCTGGCTAGCGTCTGGTCAAATGATTCAAGAGAGAACTGCTGAAAGAAGGTGACAAGAAAGAAAGGAGGCAAATTAAGTTCTAGAATAGAGCATACCTCATCAGGACCTTTCTCAAGGTCTAGTGCTTCTTCATTTGGGTATGAAGAATGGCTGGCAGTCAATGTTTGGTCATGCTTTCCTTCCTTAATTGAAGAGTTAATGTTTGCACCAGTCTTTCGAGGATATGGATTACTTGGCTTCCTTTTAGGACGTGGAGGGGGAATGTCAATGTCAAGAGTTTGCCCTGGGGAGATGCCTTTGGCCAAAGCTTCTTTTTCTATCTGCAGTCAAAGCATCTGTTGGCCACAATGCACACCAATCTGAAGTTGCAAGTAGGAATAAACGGAAAAAACCAAGCTATTTGTTATCTTCCAGGAGAAGGAAGCGTTTTCAATTGACAACGATTCAGATAATGGACTCTCATTTTTAGGTTATGGAAAATAAAGCTGGGAAATATTGATAGCATATTCTTCTTTATTGGATCCCTTAAAGTCAAAATAGGTTATATTGAATGAAAAAAATACGTTCATGCATAAGGGTCACATCTAGCCCTAAAACGATCAGTAACAGGTAGTAAAAAGGAGATTAGAGATGGCTAACCTAGCCTAAATTTTAGACACAGAAACAAGGAACAATTTATATTACTGATTCCAGTGCAATGTATAACTCCCCTTCACTTCTACAGCAAATCGTCCCTAAAATAGGAAGCAGGTTCTTAGCAATTTGCTGTCTTTAAATCTGCAGAAAGTTCATTCAAAATCAGCTAAGAAATTAGCTAAAGGAAACTAGAAAAATATCCATCAATATCTTCTGCCTCCAACTTCAGGATATTCCAATCATGGAGGTGAGAACTAAATCTTCACCTTTTCAATATGCCTTAATTCAGCTGCATCATACTTTCTTCCTGCAGTTGAGCTTAACTGCTAAACATTCTGCACTAATTTCGGTGCCCTAACCTGATTCGACACTAAGCTGTCCTACTACAAGCTTGTTGTATTGTCTGTAGCTTCTTGCATTTTCCTTAATTTATCTGAACTATTCTTGTATTACTAATCTCAATACAATAACAACAAAAAAGTCTTTTCCCATATTAACTAGGGTCAGCTACATGGATTCTTTGCCTCCATTCAGATCTATCTTGGATCATTATCGAGCTTAGACCCAAAAAAACTAAGATCCCTTCGTAAAATCTCATTCCAACACTTCTTGGGTCTTCCTCGCCCTCTTTTAGCCAGGTCAACATTCCAAAACTCACATCTCCTCACATGTGCATCAGCTGACCTCCTTTGCAAATGGCCAAACCACCTTAAGCGATTTTCTCGCATCTTATCCTAGATCGGAGCTACACCAGCTTTCCTTCTGATGGCAACATTCTGAATACGATCTTTACGTGTGTGTGTCCACACATCCACCTTAGCATTTTCATTTTTGCTACTGTGATTCTCTGCACATGTCTATGGTTCACAGGCCAGCATTCATATCCATAGAGCAAAGCAGGTCTCACAGCTGCTTCATAAAACTTCCTTTGATTTTCAAAGGAATTTTCTTATCACAGAAAACAGTAGAGGCTCCTCTCCACTTTAGCCAACCTGCATTTATTCTATTTGTAACATCTCCATCGATTTCCCCGGCATGTTGCAAAATAGATCCCAAGTATCTAAAAGAATCTCTCTTCTGAATGTTGTCATCACCTATCTTAACTTCAATTCCTCCATCATTGCTTCCATCAAAAGTACACTTCATATATTCAGTCGTAGTCCTACTTAAACGAAATCCTTTAGTCTCCAATGCATGTCTTCATGCCTCAAGCTTCTCATTTACTCCATCTTTAGTCTCATCAATCAACACAATATCATCAACGAATAACATACAACAAGGTATCTCATCATGATTGTGACTTGTCAACTCGTCCATTATCAAAGTAAAAAGGAATGGACTTAAAGTTGAACCTTGATGCAGACCAATGTTGGTGTCAAAATAGTAGCTCATCTTACGTCAGACCAATATTGAATCGCTTCATTCTTCAGTAGCTCATCTTACGTCTATTGCAGCTTTTCCCTCCAAAAAAGTCGAGTTTTACCTGTTCTACTTTAGTTGCAATATCCATTGTGTGAATCAATAAATCTTCACACAACTTCTCGTGAGAGAGTTGCATCTTCACCATCAATCTCTCTCAAGGGTCAAAAGAGTTGTGAGGATTCTCATACAAATATCTCGAAAATGGACCCACTTGAAAGGATCTTTGAATGGGAATCTCTTATATGGAAACTTAGTATGAGTCTCTCTTATATATGGACCTCGAAAAGCATCTCATTGGAACCACTAAAGAATCTCTTATTAAGGTCATGGACATGAGCGTCGACCATTCAACAATGGAAAGAATCTCTCTCTAGGGACTCAAAGAGAGTCAAAAAACTCTACTCTAATACTCCCAGTTTCTCCGGTACTTAATGGGAAAATGAGGTTAAAAGACCAAGTTGGCAGTAAACAAATAGAGTGAGAATGAAAATGTTCCTTCTTTTTTCTCTTCTTTTTTTTTGCACTCTTTTTGCCATTTTAAAAAAAATCTAGAAAGTCATATTCAGGATGCATCCTCTCTAGGAAGAATGACTATTTTGACATCAAAATTGGTCTGCATCAAAGTTCAACTTTGAGTCCATTCCTTTTACTTTGATTATGGACGAGTTGACCAGTCACATTCAGGATGAGATACCTTGGTGTATGTCATTCGCTGATGATATTGTGTTGATTGATGAGATTAGAGATGGAGTAAATGAGAAGCTTGAGGTCCGGAGACATGCATTGGAGACTAAAGGATTTCATATAAGTAGGACTAAGACTGAATATATGGAATGTACTTTTGATGGAAGCAATGGTGAAGGAATTGAGGTTAAGATGGGTGATGATAACATTCAAAAGAGAGATTCTTTTAAATACTTGGGATCTATTTTGCAACATGAAGGGGAAATTGATCGATATGTTACAAATAGAATAAATACAGGTTGGTTAAAGTGGAAAGGAGTCTCTACTGTTCTCTGTGATAAGAAAATTCCTTTGAAAATCAAAGGAAAGTTTTACAAAGTAGCTGTGAGAACGGCTATGCTTTATAGATCTGAATGTTGGCTTGTAATCCATAGACATGGGCAGAGAATGGCAGATGCAGAAATGAAAATGCTGAGGAGGATGTATGGACACACACGTAAAGATCGTACTCGGAATGATGCCATCAAAAGGAAAGTTGGTGTAACTCCGATCGAGGATAAGATGCGAGAAAATCGCTTGAGGTGGTTTAGCCGTTTGCAAAGGAGGACAACTAATGCACTGGTGAGGAGATGTGAGTTTTGGAATGTTGACATGGCTAAAAGATGACGAGGAAGGCCTAAGAAGTGTTGGAATGAGACAATGAAGGGATCGTAGGTTTTTGGATCTAAGCTCGAAAATGACCCATGATAGATCTGGATGGAGGCAAAGAATCCATGTAGCTGACCATACTTAATGTGGGAAAGGTTTTGTTGTTGTTGTTAAAAAACGGTCTTTAATTCACTTCATTGGAACTGTTTTTAAAAAAATATCCTTTTTGAGATTTGTGTCCATGTTAGGGCCAATAAGGAGCAGACATGCGTCTGCTCTACTGCTTCTTCAGTAGAGGGGATCATGAGGCTCAATAAGGAGCATACATGCATCTGCTCTACTGCTTCTTCAAAAACTAGGGGATCTTTGAATACATGCTTCCATGTCATTGGCACTGCCTCCGCAGTTTCTACTTTCTACTCATCTGCAAAGGTCATTGTCATAGATCATCGATATGGAGCCTTCCATGAATACCTCATGTCGGTCGCCACCATCACATGGTGACAAATTGAACATGAGAGCTAGCACGTGTGTGCGATATTGATTGTAGTTGATCGCCTCTCTCCTGGAACTCGCACTACATGACACTATGGACAATATCAACTCAACGCGCACAACTGTCGACTGTTGTCAACGACGTTGCTTCTCATGTTGTGCAGGTGAGGAGGACCAAATGGGCTGGAGTGTGAGCCAAACTGAGTGTGCTCTGTACTGCACCTGTCAGATCCACTGAAACTGAAAATGAGTCTCCGCATGGACAACTCTGGCCCGTCACATGTAGAAGACTGGATCATGTGGACAACTGCTCCATCTCTGAAAGGGCCGAACTAAAAAGCTGTGGAGACATCCTCGTCGAACTCCACAATCGCTGGAGAATGGAGTCTGAAAAGTCTCATCATCGAAGAACTAAGTCTCTCCCATACTCGCTCAGAGAATAGGATCTCTACTCTGGAGTCCCTATGAAACCACATGAAAACCCTAACCCACATGGCATCGGGAATGAGATCTCTACTCTGGAGTCACTACGGTTTACATGAAAATCGTGAGCCAACAAAACCAGAAAGATGGGGACCTCTGAACTGATGATCACAGACATGTATAAATCAAATTGAAGACTCAGAATCTGATCGTCGAGTCTGAAAATCGTTGAGTCTGAGAATCTGTCTGGCCTCTGGAATATGAAGAATCTGAATCTGAAGAATCTGACAATCGGGATTGTGATTCTATACAATACTCCCCCTTTCTCCCATACTTGTCGGAAAATAATGGCATTGACAAAGTTGGGAGAAGACAATAAAATTGGGAAAACAAATCATCACATAGCTGATTTCAAAATAAAAAATTTCTGGCTTTTCTTCTCAAAATTTGTTTAAATCATTTTTTCTAGCTATTTCATCCATTTTTTAATAGTCGTCACACATTTTTCAATAAGTCGTTCCACCAAAAAATCGACCTTTTTAAAAATTAGTCGTTCCTCAATTTTTTACAGTTTCTCTCTCAAAATTTTTTTCTTGTACGATTTTTTGTATGATATCTTTTCTTTTTTTTTAAACAATTCACCTCTTTTTTTTAACAGGCCTCCTTTGTTTCCTTTTTTTCAAAATAATTGCAGGCCACTTTTTTTCTGTAGCCCTGCTTGGGCCTGAAACAAAGAGGGCCGACCCTATTTTGGGTTCCCATCGAGGAACCCCTCACAAGACGCAACCCCCACTGGGGGAGGGGGAACGCGCGCCACCTGGAGATGCTCCTCAAGAGGAGGAGCTCCACCGCTGGAGCCTGCAGCCTGAAGCCCCTCGGACTTGTTGCGCTGCCTGGAGGGGAGGGCTTCGCTTGGAGGCTTCGCCATTGACTAGAAGTCGAAGGGGTCGCGATCTGGGAGAGAGAGGACGCCGCCTGGAGGGGCTTGGGGGGGATCCTCCGCTTGTATCTGAGAGTATAGCGCTTGGATGCACCGTATGGAGAACAGGAGGAATCCTATTGCGCATCTGTTGCGCATGAAGAAGAAGAAGAAGAAGGCAATGTTCCCACTTAGGTTGATGCTTGCCGATCTGTTTCCATTGGAACGACCGTGATCGCGATCATGTTGAATTGTGTGGGCACCGAACTGATGATCCGATTCGCAGCAAAACTGAAGATCTGAAGAGCAAGGCCTGACACGTAGAACTGAGATTCTTTGGAATAAGGGACTAGGGCTTCATAAAGCCCTCAAATCTTTAACGTAGATAATGATTTTCAAATCATGCAGAAATTAGGGTTTCAAGAGAAACCCTAGAACTTGAACCATATAAACAAATCTGCTTTGTTATTTGAATCTCGAACAAAAAAAAGAATATAAAATCTTCGAGAATCGAACTCGCTCTGATACCATGTTAGAAAATAGAATGTGAAAGCGTATTAGAGAAATAAAGAATAAAAACATTGAGGAACACAAGATTTTAATGTGGAGCCCTACTCCCTAAGGAGCGGGATGAAACCACGGGAGAAGGCCTCAAAGGACCATATGTTGCATTGAACTTTCTCATCTGATACAGGAGGTATGGGGCTTCTTATACAGCCTCCTCAGACCCTCCAAGTCCCATCATTGGTAGATGTGGGAGTCAATACTAGGATGTAGTAAATGGATCACGGTGATCCATTTACCCATCTACACCATAAGTGACGCATAACACATATACTCCAACAATCTCACATAACACACCTCTCTATAAATAATTACATCCACTCAACTCTTTGTCAAGCACTACATGCTCACAACTCGATGGTCGAATTATTCTTCTTTGTTGTTTTAACGACATTCGAACACCACATAACCCGGTAGGTGTTATGAGAAAAATGGCGTGTACAACTTAGTTGTAGAACTGTCCCGATCTCATCTGACTTATATCATTGGCATCTTTGGCTTGGTCACCCATTCGTTTGTCCTCCTCCTTATGTCTCATGAAATTTCCTTAATCCCTTGAAGTGTGACACATCCTAGTTTGGAAAATAACATCAAGTTTCCTTTCCTCATGCCTAAAATCTCATTCGTCATTCCTTTTTGAGTTAAAACATTGAGAAGTTTGGGGTCCATACACTGATCATCCTAGGGTTTTTTACATGTATAACTCTATATACTTTTATAATTATATGTTGAACACTTCATAATTACGAATTACAGGTAGAACCCTTAATAATTGCTCTGTATTTAGGTCAAGACCCCTTCGTTAGTTTGCTCTACTAACTCAACCATTTGCTTTACCAAAATAAATCCAATGACTAATATTTAATTTATTTGTTTATTTTTTTGACCACCAACCCACATCCCATGTCCTCCTTCCCCCAAAACCTCCCCCTCCCAGAGCTTGGCACCTCACCATATACCTCTAAGATAGAAGGAAGGGTTGGAATGCAACCTCAAGATCGGCAACGCAATGCTCCACCCATCTTCATCTGAGATGTCGATGAGCACCCCAAGGTCCCCTACAACGCCTTCAGCAACGATGTCCCTATCATCTCTCCCTTGCCAGCATGGATGACGATCTAATTGCTAGCTCTATTGTCTGCAATCGCATCGTCGAGGCCTTTAAGGAGTAGGGGCTCTTCCATATCAATGATCCGAGCAACCACCGTTTTCAACCCCATAGCCATAAAACACATGTTGCAAGTATCCTCAACCTTGCAGCCATGAAATCCTTACCTATTCCCTCTTCCTCGAGATCATGCCCTTGTGCACGCTCATACAACCCCTTTCCTCCTCTATAGAACGATACCAACGCACCAAGTAATGATTTCAAGAAGCATTTCTCTTTTCTCTCATCCATGGGCATATGTTGTTGTATGCACTCTAAGATGCAGAAGGAAATCTCACCCTAGCAAGTCCATGAACAATTATGGATTACAACACTAATGAGGAAAATATTGGATCCTCTGAATTAAACAAAGAGGAAATTAATCAAACTAAGAATCTTGGACATGTTACATGGCTTCCAAACATCCGATCAGAGAATCGATGGTGGTAAAGGTCCCAATTTTTCAAATGTATTAAATGGTTGATGTATAATCATCAGCAGCATCAAAGACATTAATAAATCCTCGATTCTAGTGGCCACCACCAACTCAAATGGTTGAGAAGGATGCTTTACCACCACCAACTCTCTGACAGGCATTGACCTCGTTGCAACCCTATGGTGTACTTCGTTCGTTTCCATGCCATCCCAACCAATCATTAGAGCCAAGACTGCTCATGCTCCTCAGCCCTCGTCGCCACCAACACCACTGAGGTGGCCCGTCACACGTGCAAAGCAATCACGACCCTCTTCTAAGGCTCGGCCAATAGGAGATAGGAGAAGACGAGGATGTCGTGACAACAACAATGGGGATATGAGGCTCATGAGGGAGGGAGAGGGAGGAAAATGAGGAAGAGGGAAAGATAATTTTGGCAAATATGATGGATGGAGAAGGGCAAATTCGTCATATTTTAACGGATTCCATCAAATTTAATGGTCAATGAACGAAAGTTAACACTAGGTTATTTCATATAATGGTCAATGTAGAGGGAGAAGGGATGAATTGATTAATGAGAGGCCCTACGGTTCTCTTATTAAAGAGAGAAACCTATTGTACAAATTACAAGAAGATAAAAGAAATAGAAAATAAGAAAACGATAATAAAGATAACAAATATCTCAACACTCCCTCTCAAGCTGGAGCGTAGATATCGATCAGACTCAGCTTGGAACAACACCTCTGATAAGGCCCTCTGGCTAGGGCCTTGATAAGAACATTTGATGTTTGGTCTCCAGAGCTAACATGTGTAGCGGCGATAAGACCCTTCTGTATCATGTCACGAGTGTAGCGATAGTCCACCTCTATGTGCTTCGTCCTCTCATGAAAGGCTGGGTTGTTGGCAATGAAAAGAGCAGCCTGATTGTCACATTGGAGGTGCATGAGAAGAAGCACCTCTTTAGTCAGGACAGTAAGAACAAATATAACCCACATCATGTATGTGCTAGCCTGCACCATGACCTTGTATTCTGACTCAACACTCAATCTAGCAACCACAGTGTACTTCTTGCTCTTCCATGAAAACAGGGAATTCCCTATAAACACAACAAAGCATGAGGTAAACTTTCTAACCTTTGGAAACTCAGCATAATATGCATATGCACATGCTGTAACTGAAAGAGATGTGCCTCTATTGAAAAGAAGTCTCGTACCAGATGATGTCTTCAAATATCTCAAAATCATATGGATTGCATCCATATGTGCATGTCTGGGTTGCTCCATAAACTGACTCACTTTGCTCACGACAAAGGATAATGTCGGGCTAGGTAATAGTCACATGTAATAGCTTGCCAACAAGCTCCTTGTACCTCCTCTTGTCGATCTCCTCAGTGTCATCATCATAGAGCTTCATATTCGGGTCAATTTGAGTAGTGGAAGGTCTACAACCTGTCATACCTGTCTCTAAAGAAGATCTATAACGTACTTCCTCTGGGTCATCACAAGACCTCGTTGGTTCCTGGCAAACTCCAGTCCAAGGAAGTAACGTAAATGTCCAAGGTCCTTGGTCAAAAACTACTGACCTAGGAAGTCATTGGCACCCTGAGTGCCCAGCTCGTCATCTCCTATAACTGTTAGAATACTCAGATGATTATTCCATAGAGCCCTTGGGTCTCTTATATAGGGAGAGAGCCCTTGGGTAAATTACATGAGAGCTACATAAAGAAACTAAAATAATAAATAACATCAAAGACTAATAACTATCTCTACACTCCCCCTCAAGATGGAGCATAGATATCTATCATGCTCAGCTTGGAAGAACATCTCTGGAAAGGTCCTCTGAGCAATGGTTTCGTGAATATGTCTGCTGTCTGGTCCTCTGAACTGACGTGGGACGTGGAGATGAAGCCCTTCTGAATCATGTCCCTAGTGTAATGACAATCCACCTCTATATGTTTTGTTCTCTCATGGAAGGCTGGATTGTTGGCAATGAATAACGCTGCCTGATTGTCACATTGCAGGTTCATAGGCAAGGGAACTTCAACATTCAGATCTTCTAGGACTGCTTTAACCCACATCATTTCTGTGCTTGCCTGTGCCATGGCCCTGTACTCGGATTCGGCACTGGATCTCGCCACGACAATCTGCTTCTTGCTTTTCCAGGAGACTAAAGAGCTTCCTACAAAGATAGCAAATCCAGAAGTCGACTTACGATCCCGTGGACATCCTGCATAATCCGCATCTGCGCAGGCTGAAATAGACAAATCTGTGGCTTTCTTGAACAGCAACCCTGTGCCTGGAGAAGACTTCAGATATCTCAATATCATGTACAATGCATCCATATGTACTTGCCTCGGCTGCTCCATAAATTGACTCACCCGGTTTACTGCAAGTGCAATATCCGATCGAGTTATAGTGATGTATAAGAGCTTGCCCACCATTTCTCTGTACCTTCTCTTGTCCACCTCCTCAGTGTCCTCATCGTACAGCTTCATATTTGGGTCCATAGGTGTACTTGAAGGTCTGCATCCAGTCATTCCTGTTTCAATCAGCAAATCTGTGACATATTTTCTCTGATTCATCACCATTCCTTGTGCATTTCTTGCAAATTCTATCCCCAGAAAATACCGGATTGTGCCTAGATCCTTTGTAGTGAACTGGTTGCCCAACATAGACTTGGTTATCTCAACCCCTCGTGCATCATCTCCAGTAACCAATATGTCATCAACATATACCATAACAACGACGGTACCTCTAGGAGTCTTCTTGACAAACAGTGAGTGATCCGCATTTGATCTTCTGAAACCCTGTCGTTCAATAAGTTGGGAGAGCTTCTGGAACCATGCACGAGGACTCTGCTTAAGGCCATAGATAGCCGTATGAAGTCTACACACCTTCTGAGACTCCCCCTCAGCAGCAAACCCGGGTGGCTGTTGCATGTAGACTTCTTCCTGTAGATCACCATACAAGAAAGCATTCTTAACATCAAGCTGGAATATGGGCCAGTCACGTACCACTGCCACCGATAGAAGAATGCGAAGGGTAGAGTGTCTCGCCACCGGTGAAAAGGTGTCCAAGTAGTCTACCCCATATGTCTGTGTAAACCCTCGTGCTACAAGCCTGGCCTTGTATCTGTCAAGACGACCATCTGCATGATATTTGACCGTAAAAACCCACTTGCAGCTCACCACAGACGCACCTGGAGGAATAGGGACTAGAGACCAAGTCCCTCTGGATTGCAATGCACGCATCTCCTCTTCCATTGCTAAACGCCAGCATTCAGTCTTCATGGCATCCTGATATGTCCGTGGAATCTCAACGGACGATACAGCTGCGGCAAACTTCTGGAAATCCCCAGTGAGACGATGAAAGGATACATGAGAGGCTAGGGGATATGATGCACACTGTCTTCGCTGTTTCCTATGAGCAATGGGCTGGTCCAAGTCATCCAAAACACTGCTGACCGGTTGGGCATCCTCCTGTGGTAAAAGCTCCTGCACATGTGCATTATTTAACCCATCATTAATATCAGAACATACCTGAGGCGTGTTGGATGGTTGAGATGTAGCTTGAGCAGGGCCTGTGCGTCTCGTATAGAACTTAGTGAAAGGTACAACTGGGGGTGGTGGTGGTGGTGGTGGTGGTGGTGTTGATATTGGTGATGATGGATTAGAGTACGGACCCAGGCTTGGAGGTGGTGGAACATAGATTTGGGAGTCTGATGATGTGGAGGAGACCAATCTGTCACCTGCAGGGGAGAAGTACATGACCGGTTCGAAAAAAGTAACATCTGCACTCACATAGTACTTGTTATTGACAGGATCATAGCAACGGTACCCCTTCTGTGTCCTGGAGTAACCCACGAAAACACACTTGATAGCCCTTGGGGATAGTTTATCAAGCCCCGGAGATAAGCGGTGAACAAAAGCGACAGTGCCAAATACCCGAGGTGTCAGTGTAAACAAGTCTCTGTCAGGAAAGAGAACAGAGATTGGAGACTTTTCCCCAAGAACAGTTGTAGGCATTCGATTGACCAGATAACATGCAGTAAGTATAGCATCACCCCAAAAGGTTAATGGGGCACAACTCTGAATAAGTAAAGTGCGAGCAATGTCAAGAAAGTGTCGATGTTTTCGTTCGGCAACCCCATTTTGTTGAGAGGTGTAGGCACATGTGGTTTGGTGAACAATGCCTTTAGATGAAAGGAAGCTAGCAAGAGAGCGAGTACAGAACTCCAAGGCATTGTCTGTACGCACATATTTAACAGTAGATGAAAAAACATTCTGAACTTCATTGATTAGATTTTGGAGAACATGTCCTGCTTCGGATTTATTTTTGAGAAGAAAAGTCCACGACACTCTGGAAAAATCATCAACTACAACTAGATAGAACCTGTGCCCCTGGTGATCCGGGACACGACTTGGACCCCAAATATCTATATGAAATAATTCAAACGGGGAGCTACTGCTCCGACTCTGACGACCAGGGAAGCTAGACCGATGGTGCTTCCCTAACTGACAAGCTTCACACCGAAACGAGGAACTCGGAGATATCTGAGGCAGGAGGTGACGCATCTTCTGAAGTGGTAGATGACCGAACCGAAGATGCCAGGTGTACGGAGAAACAGAGGTCTGGTTATGCAAGGAGACGCCAGCGTAGGAGTTACGAACGAGACGATAAAGGCCATTGTGCTCAGAACCACAGCCAATCACCCTGCCCGTCAGTATGTCCTGAAAAATAACAGACGATGGATCAAAAATAGCACGACAGTGCAAATCACGTGTAATCTGACTAATAGATAAGAGGTTCATAGAGAATTCTGGAGCATGTAGCACATTCTGTAAGTGCATAGAAGGTAGCAAAGCTGTCTCCCCCTGACCAATGATAGGGGACTGAGTGCCGTCAGCAATGAGTACAGAGCGGCCTGGCTGAACAGCTCTGTAGGACTGCAAAATGTCTTTCTCACGGCATAGATGATGGGTAGCTCCAGAGTCGACAATCCATCCTGTGAGGTCATGACTATGAAGTGAGGCTGAAGGAGTACCTGAGGCACTGGCTGAGGCCGATGTACTGGCTGATGCCGAAGCCGCAACATCAGAAACGTCTGCACCCTCTGATGAAGAAGATTGTGGCATAATATCCCGAAGTCGTGCCACCAACTCTTCGAACCTGTGATCTGGAGTAGATGCGGGTGGACCCTGAACATGATCAGCTACTCGTGCAGAAGGAGGAAAACCATGCTTGGAATAGCATGTATCCTCCGAATGACCAGTGCGGCGGCAGTACGAGCACGTAGAGCGTATGCGGCCTCCGCGGCCACGTCCACCACTTCCCCTGCCACGAAACGGGGACGAACCACCACGTCCCCTGGAAACTGCCATTGCTGACGGAGTCGCAGTCGCTGTACTGGATGGAACGGGTACACGACTGAGCCTTCTGTATACTTCTTCCATCGGTGGGATGGTGGCATCTGCTAGTATCTGAGCACGTGCTGCCTCGTACTCCGGGTCTAGGGCAGCAAGTAATACGCCAACCATAGTGGCGTTGCGGAACGTCTTCTGCTGTTCCGGTGTGGCTGTAAGCGGAATGGTGTTGTAGAGCTTCTCGAACATGCCACGAAGCGACGTGTACAGGGAATGAAGAGGCTTCCCATTCTGCTTCGTGGTAAATATATCATGCTGCAACTGGAGCATCTTCGTCTCATTGCAGACCTGAGAGTACGTCATAGCCAAAATGTCCCACATCGCCTTAGCGGTGGGCTGGTGAAGGACATCATTCGCTATCTCCATCGTGAGCGTACCTGAGAGCCACACCTTGGCGTACGCATCATCCGCCTCCCATGAGGCATAGATCCTTGTCTTCTCCGGCGGTTCATCCTCGATAAGAAGGAGGGGAGTAGACTAATAACTATCTCTACAATAACAATAATGTTATCAATGTAAACAAGAATGACAATAGTAACTCGCTCGGTCCATTGCACAAACATTGAGTGATCGGCAATCGATCGCACAAACCTTTGCTGCTCTATCAAGTTCAAGAAATTCTGGAACCATGCTCTTGGACTCTATTTAAGGCCATAGATAGCCTTGTGTAGCCTGCAAATCTTCTGACACTCCCCCTCAGTAGCAAACCCAGGTGGTTGCTGCATGAAGACCTCCTGTAGATCACCATAGAGGAAGGCATTCTTCCCATCAAGCTGGTAAAGGAGCCAATCTCATGTCACAGTAACAGAAAGTAGAATAAGCAGAGTAGAATGTTTGGCAAATAGAGACAAAATATCATGATAGTCCACCACATATGTCTGGGTGAACCCACGTGCTACAAGTCTCGCCTTATAGCGGCCCACACTGCCATCCGCATGGTGTTACACAATGAACACACATTTGCATCCCACAACAGATGCGCCAACAGGAGCAGAAACAAGACTCCACGTACCATGTGACTGTAGTGTGTCCATCTCCTCCTAAATGGCTAACCTCCACTGACTGTCGTGAAGAGCCTTTTGATATGTCCGTCGTATTTCCACGGCTGATAGTGCCAAGGTAAATCTTCTAAAATCCTCTGACAGCCTGCTCAAGGAAACCTAGGCTGCAAGAGGATAAGTAGCACACCTACATTTCGGCTTACGCAAAGCAATCGACACATCAAGATCATCTGCAAAGTCCCTAGCCTATGAGTTCCCCTCTTGAGAGGGCACCTGCTCATCCTGTATGGAATAATGCTGCACAGACAACTTAGTAGTGCCATCAACAGAAACAATGTGCTCATTACATACCTGAGACGTGCTGGATGATGGGCAAGACCTGTGAGTAGAGGGAACCGAGCGAGACCTGCTAGTAAAAACACGTGGCAAAAACTGAGTCACAGTAGAAGGTAGAGCCACAGGAGCACGTGTAGGTGGTGGTGGTATGACAATAGGAGGTGGAGGCATGTAGATCTCAGCATCAGAGTCATACGGAGCTAGTATGTCACTTGCAGGAGAAAAATACATGACAGACTCAAAGAAAGTGACGTCAGCACTGACAAAGTACTTTTGTTTGAGTGGATCAAAGAAACGGTACCCCTTCTGGGTACGAAAGTAGCCGACAAAAATGTACTTGATAGCTCTGGGAGAGAGCTTGTCACGACCAGGAGAGACATCATGAACAGATGCAACAGAACCAAACACACGAGGTGTAAGGGAGAAAAGATCATTCTCGGGAAACACAATCGAGAAAGGAGTCTTCTCTCCTAACACAGACTAGGACATGTGGTTCACCAGATATCATGCAGTGAGGACAACATCGCCCCATTAAGCGTGGAGAGCAGGACTCCGTATTAGCAAGGTTCTGGTCACATCAAGTAAGTGACGGTATTTGCATTCGACAACACCGTTCTGCTGGGAAGTATAAGCACATGAGGTGTGGTGAACAATGCCAAGATATCTAAAGAAACTCAGAAAGATGTAAAGTACAAAACTATAAGGCATTATCAGAACGAAGGTATTTGACATTTGCAAAAAAAATATTCTTTATCTCATTAATAAAATATTTGATCCTAGATCCAGCCTCAGAATTATTCTTCAGTAAAAAGGTCCCGGAAAGTCTAGAAAAATTGACAACAACTAGATAAAAACAGTGTCCCTAGTGATCAGGAACATGACTCGGACCCCAAATGTCTAAATGTAGGAGCTCAAATAATCGAGAAATACTCCGACTGTGAGGAGATGGAAAGGAGGAACGGTGATGCTTCCCAAGCTAACATGCCTCACACTGGAAAGAGGATCTCGTAGAGATCTGAGGGAGAACATGCCACAGCTTCTGCAGAGGAAGGTGGCCAAAGCGAAGGTACCATAGATATGGTGAGACAGATCCAATAGGTAGTAGAAACGCCAGCATATGAGGAGGCATGGCCTCAAATTTCAGCGAAATTCGGTCGAATTTCTGTCGAATATCCCTGTGGTAAAAGCTCCTGCACATGTGCATTATTTAACCCATCATTAATATCAGAACATACCTGAGGCGTGCTGGATGGTTGAGATGTAGCTTGAGCAGGGCCTGTGCGTCTCGTATAGAACTTAGTGAAAGGTACAACTGGGGGTGGTGGTGGTGGTGGTGGTGGTGGTGGTGTTGATATTGGTGATGATGGATTAGAGTACGGACCCAGGCTTGGAGGTGGTGGAACATAGATTTGGGAGTCTGATGATGTGGAGGAGACCAATCTGTCACCTGCAGGGGAGAAGTACATGACCGGTTCGAAAAAAGTAACATCTGCACTCACATAGTACTTGTTATTGACAGGATCATAGCAACGGTACCCCTTCTGTGTCCTGGAGTAACCCACGAAAACACACTTGATAGCCCTTGGGGATAGTTTATCAAGCCCCGGAGATAAGCGGTGAACAAAAGCGACAGTGCCAAATACCCGAGGTGTCAGTGTAAACAAGTCTCTGTCAGGAAAGAGAACAGAGATTGGAGACTTTTCCCCAAGAACAGTTGTAGGCATTCGATTGACCAGATAACATGCAGTAAGTATAGCATCACCCCAAAAGGTTAATGGGGCACAACTCTGAATAAGTAAAGTGCGAGCAATGTCAAGAAAGTGTCGATGTTTTCGTTCGGCAACCCCATTTTGTTGAGAGGTGTAGGCACATGTGGTTTGGTGAACAATGCCTTTAGATGAAAGGAAGCTAGCAAGAGAGCGAGTACAGAACTCCAAGGCATTGTCTGTACGCACATATTTAACAGTAGATGAAAAAACATTCTGAACTTCATTGATTAGATTTTGGAGAACATGTCCTGCTTCGGATTTATTTTTGAGAAGAAAAGTCCACGACACTCTGGAAAAATCATCAACTACAACTAGATAGAACCTGTGCCCCTGGTGATCCGGGACACGACTTGGACCCCAAATATCTATATGAAATAATTCAAACGGGGAGCTACTGCTCCGACTCTGACGACCAGGGAAGCTAGACCGATGGTGCTTCCCTAACTGACAAGCTTCACACCGAAACGAGGAACTCGGAGATATCTGAGGCAGGAGGTGACGCATCTTCTGAAGTGGTAGATGACCGAACCGAAGATGCCAGGTGTACGGAGAAACAGAGGTCTGGTTATGCAAGGAGACGCCAGCGTAGGAGTTACGAACGAGACGATAAAGGCCATTGTGCTCAGAACCACAGCCAATCACCCTGCCCGTCAGTATGTCCTGAAAAATAACAGACGATGGATCAAAAATAGCACGACAGTGCAAATCACGTGTAATCTGACTAATAGATAAGAGGTTCATAGAGAATTCTGGAGCATGTAGCACATTCTGTAAGTGCATAGAAGGTAGCAAAGCTGTCTCCCCCTGACCAATGATAGGGGACTGAGTGCCGTCAGCAATGAGTACAGAGCGGCCTGGCTGAACAGCTCTGTAGGACTGCAAAATGTCTTTCTCACGGCATAGATGATGGGTAGCTCCAGAGTCGACAATCCATCCTGTGAGGTCATGACTATGAAGTGAGGCTGAAGGAGTACCTGAGGCACTGGCTGAGGCCGATGTACTGGCTGATGCCGAAGCCGCAACATCAGAAACGTCTGCACCCTCTGATGAAGAAGATTGTGGCATAATATCCCGAAGTCGTGCCACCAACTCTTCGAACCTGTGATCTGGAGTAGATGCGGGTGGACCCTGAACATGATCAGCTACTCGTGCAGAAGGAGGAAAACCATGCTTGGAATAGCATGTATCCTCCGAATGACCAGTGCGGCGGCAGTACGAGCACGTAGAGCGTATGCGGCCTCCGCGGCCACGTCCACCACTTCCCCTGCCACGAAACGGGGACGAACCACCACGTCCCCTGGAAACTGCCATTGCTGACGGAGTCGCAGTCGCTGTACTGGATGGAACGGGTACACGACTGAGCCTTCTGTATACTTCTTCCATCGGTGGGATGGTGGCATCTGCTAGTATCTGAGCACGTGCTGCCTCGTACTCCGGGTCTAGGGCAGCAAGTAATACGCCAACCATAGTGGCGTTGCGGAACGTCTTCTGCTGTTCCGGTGTGGCTGTAAGCGGAATGGTGTTGTAGAGCTTCTCGAACATGCCACGAAGCGACGTGTACAGGGAATGAAGAGGCTTCCCATTCTGCTTCGTGGTAAATATATCATGCTGCAACTGGAGCATCTTCGTCTCATTGCGGACCTGAGAGTACGTCAGCCAAAATGTCCCACATCGCCTTAGCGGTGGGCTGGTGAAGGACATCATTCGCTATCTCCATCGTGAGCGTACCTGAGAGCCACACCTTGGCGTACACATCATCCGCCTCCCATGAGGCATAGATCCCTGTCTTCTCCGGCGGTTCATCCTCGATAAGAAGGAGGGGAGTAGACTAATAACTATCTCTACAATAACAATAATGTTATCAATGTAAACAAGAATGACAATAGTAACTCGCTCGGTCCATTGCACAAACATTGAGTGATCGGCAATCAATCGCACAAACCTTTGCTGCTCTATCAAGTTCAAGAAATTCTGGAACCATGCTCTTGGACTCTATTTAAGGCCATAGATAGCCTTGTGTAGCCTGCAAATCTTCTGACACTCCCCCTCAGTAGCAAACCCAGGTGGTTGCTGCATGAAGACCTCCTGTAGATCACCATAGAGGAGGTTGGATGGGGATGCGGGGGAAGGGGGACGCTTTGCAGAAGGGGCGGCGTTTGCGGCAGGGATGCAACGGCTAGGGAGGGGGTGGGCCTTTAGGCGGCCGGGAGGGGGGTGTGATCGGCTGGGGGGAGGGGGGCTTTTGCAGGACGACGATGGTGGGTGTGGAGGAGGGGGAGGGGGACGATGGTGGTGAGTGTGGACGGGGATGCGGTGCGAGGGTTTGCAGGCGGAACAGGGAGGCGACTAGGGAGGGATGCGAGGGAGGGGGGATTGTTACAGGGAGGCGATCAGGGAGGGCTGCGGGGGGCGGGTTTTGGCAGGAGGGGCGGCAATGGGTTTACGGCAGGGACGCGACGAGGGAGGGGGTGGGGGGTTTGAGGCGTTGGGCGACTGGTTAGGGGGGTTGCTTTTGCTTGATGGGTGGGCGGTTCAGCGTCAGGGTTGTAGTGAGACAACCGGGTTCAGACGTCGGGTCGGCAGGGAGACGACCGGGGTGCTAGGTGTGTTGGGTTGCTGGAAGTGGAGGTCGGCGGGGGAGGATGACGTCTGCTGGCCGGAGGTGGGGGGGCACGGGGAGAGCCGGAGAAGGGAAGGGGAGGTGGGTGCTAGAGAAGGTGGTGGTCGGAGGGGGAGGAGAAGGTGGATGTTGGAGGGAAGAATGATCTCATTTGTAAATAATAAAATTTAAAGGGTAAAAAATGTAAAATATTTAACGGATGTTGTTATAGTTAATGGGAAATTGGATGGAAGTTAACACGAGGGTTATGGATGTAAGAGTTAAGTACTATTGAGGGTTCTGGATGTAATTCATGATTACACGGGGTTATGATTGTAATTGCGAAACTACTCAGAGTTATGGGTGAAAAAAATCCCAATAAAGAATGACTTGTGGAAGATCGGATGAGGTCCAGATTCTCTAGTACCTTTGATAACTTTTGATACCAAGCGTGAGGGCTCTGTTTGAGGCCATATATGACCTTGCGTAGTAGACACACTGATGCAGTGCGAACCAAATAAATAGGATTCTATTTAATTGTTGTCCATTAATTAAAGCCAATTTAATTTTACATTTTATTGAGTTCACGCCATTTATTTAAAAATAAAGAGATTGCATGTGATCTCAATTTATTCAATTAGTCGATTATATTTAGTAGTTAATCGATTATAGATAATTAGAGTCCAAATTAGGATAAGATAGGATTTGAATTTTGATTTGTTTCTATTTTTGTAAACTCACCCTCCTATATAAAGGGGATGGTAGTCCTTATTTTTAAAACAGTTCAAGCTAAAATTAAATTGAGTTTTTATCTCTCTTCTTTCTATCCCTTCTCCCTTGACGCAATCTCCGCGCTTCTCTCCTCAAACCTCTCGTAACCGACAGACCTTCTCTTCTTCCTCCCTTTAATTTCTTCTTCCACCATATTTTCCACCATTCAAAATTTATTTTTCGCCGTTGCAAGTTCTATTTGCATCAATTGGTATCAGAGAATGGCATTCCGATCGTCCTCGCGATCTGACGATCCCTCCCATCATTCACGCGAACATAAATCCAAAGGATCTCACTCCAACGACCGTGCATGGCATCTTGAGGTTAGCCAAGCACTATCTAATATGCTCCAAGTTTGTGCCGACATGCAAGATTTGGCGTCACAGATACGAGTGTCGCGAAATGTTGAAGCATTGACGCACCAACTAGAATAGAATGCTGCCAAAATCGTTGCCAAGAGGACTGGTGAAACATCACCTCGTGCTCACGAAGATGTCCAGGTTTTCCAAGAAGAAAAGCAAGAAGAAATCATCGTCGTCAATGATCTGCTGGCTGTTTAGACAGTTTCAAACCTGCAATCAGGGGAGAAATTGACCCCAACGCCATCCACAACCCTCCCATGGGTTCCTGGCACCACCACTGTGCCTTCGGCCCCTCCCGCCACACACACACCTCCAGCAACCAACCCAGAACCACCGCAGCCCCTTTCCACCATCCAAAACCTCTTACGGGTCCCTACCGCCACTCCTACACTTCCAGCACAACTCCCCACACTGCCGACCACCTTTTCCTCCCTCCTCCCGCACCACCAGTCCTCCTCTCCTCTCTCTCTCTCTCCAGGGCCTTCCTCGACCCCCTTCACCTCCTTCCTGTGCCGCCGCTCACCCCCTCCCGAGCCGTCATTACTGCTGCCCTCCCACTCCACCACCACATGCCCTCCCCCTCGGCCCCACATTGCCGTCGACTCCTCCTCCTTCCCCTTTCTCGCTAAATATTACCGCCACCGCCATCTCTGCTCGCCAGCTACCCCGACACACTCCCTTACAGCCCCTCTCTGCCACCCTTCCTTCCCGCCTCCCGACCCGAGGCCACTGCACCCTTTACCCCAACCCAACCCCACAGCCCTACCAACGTCGTCCTCGCATCTTGCATCCAATGAGTCGCCATCGGCACCTGCGTCCACGAGGTCACCTCCTCCACCCGTTTAGTCGCCGCTACAATTTGAGGAAGGAGAAACCTCGCCATCGACGAATAGTTGAGGAAGGAGAAACCCTAACGTAGGGCTCCTCTCCAAATGAATTCGAATCCCACAAAACTAGGAATTGGGAGTTGATTTGGAAAACTTGCAGTAAGACCCCTCCTTCCAAGAATTTTTATCTAAAGAGCCAATAAGAGAAGTTATCTTATGACCTTTATTTAAGTGAAGGGGTAGAGAAATTGCAGGTGCACCCCCAATCGAAAAGAACTACAAACGCAATTCGGAATTGAACAAGAAAGATACATAATTGCAATAAACTATTCAATGAATATAACAAGGGTTCTCCAATATCGTAACCGAAGACAAAGTCACTCAACAGGAGATGAGTTTTTCAAAGTGACAGAGAGTTAATGCAGCACGATCCAAATAAATAGGGTCCTATTTAATTGTTGTCTGTTAATTAGAATCAAATTAATTTTACATTTTATTGAGACTGTGCTATTTTATTTAATTAGAATCAAATTAATTTTACATTTTATTGAGACTGTGCTTTTTTATTTAAAAGTAAAGAGAGTGGATGTGATCTCAATTTATTCAATTAGTCGCTTCTATTTAGTAGTTAATCGGTTAGAGATAATTAGAGTCCAAATTAGGATAAGGTATGATTTACATTTTGATTTGTTTCTATTTTTGTAAACTCACCCCTCCTATATAAAGGAAATGGCAGCCCTTGTTTTAAAACAGTTCAAGTTAAAATAAATTGAGATTTTATTCTCTTCTCTATCCCTTCTCCCTTGGCGCGATCTCTGCGCTTCTCTCCTCAAACCCCTCGTAACCGGCGAGCCTCCTCTTCTTCCTCCCTCTAATTTCTTCTTCCACCATATTTTCCACCATTCAAAATTTATTTTCCACCGTTGTAAATTCTATTTGCATCACAAACCTTCGGACACTCCCCTTGAACCTCGAACCTAGGTGGTTGCTGCCTATACACAACCTCTTGGAGGTCATGATAAAGGAATGTGTTTTCTATATCTAGTTGATGTAAGGGCCAATCAAGTTGTATCGCTACTATCATGAGAATCCTTATAGTTGATAGGCGAGCAACTGGCGAGAAGGTATCAAAGAAATCAACACCATAAGTCTGCGTAAACCCTTTTGCCACGAGTCGAGCTTTGTAGCGAGAAACAAAACCATCTAGATTATACTTTACTGTGAAGACCCATTTGGATTAAACAATTCTATTATCTTCTGGTGGATCAACAAGCGTCCATGTGTTCCAAGAGATCAGGACATACATCTCTTCTTCCATTTCTAAGAGTCATTGAGTCATGAATTGCCTATGTATGAGTACGAGGGATAACCATACTCGAGATTGCTTTAGCAAATTTCTTGTATGTAGAGCCAATGCCAGAGAAGGTTACAACAACAGAGATTGGATGCTTCGTACTGTATCGAGATGGACATTGTCTGGTCCTCTTTTATAGGGTTATAGGTATATCACTTTGGGCGTCCCTTGTGGTGTCAGAGATACATGCATCTGCTTCCATTGATGTATTTGTATCTTCAGTTTGTAAAAAGCTCAGTCGAGGGACATACCTGAGGAGATGGTGCACGCACAAACGGGGTGTGATCAACCTGAGGAAGAGGAACAGGAAGGGGAGTAGTGGTGATTGGGGGAGGTGATACATGTGTGTCAGCCCTGGAGTAGTAGGGAAGAGACTCAAAGAAAGTAACATCAGCACTTAGGTAGTGTCTCTTGGAATGTGGGTCGTAGCACCTATAACCTTTCTGATTTCGAGCATAACCAAGGAAAATACATTTTATTGCCCTAACAGAAAGTTTATCCTCACCAGGATCGAGAAGATGAACAAAGGCGATGCAACCAAAGACTTTTGAAGGAACATGAAATATGGTTTTTCCTGGAAAAAGAATATCAATAGGTATCTGCTCGTCAATGGGAGTAGAAGGCATACGGTTAATAAGAAACATAAGTAGATGGCACATGATAATCGATGAGCACCGTGCATGCGATATCAAGAATATGTCTAAATTTACGCTCCGCCACTCCGTCCTGTTGGGATGTATGAGGATAAGTGGTTTGATGCAGAATCCCATGAGACAATAAAAATGGTTGCATGTCATGTGAGACCAACTCCTTAGCATTATCAGATCTGAGTGCCTTTATGGTGGTAACAAATTAATTCTTTATTTCGTGTATGAATTGAACAATTATTTGAAAACGTCAAACTTATGTTTCATCAAGAAAGATCAAGACACATGAGAAAAATCATCTATAATAACCAAATAATACCTATTCCCCAGTAAATCAGGATAACGATTTGGTCCCCATATGTCAAGATGAATAAGTTTAAATAGACTACTATAATGGATAGTACCGGACGAGGGAAAAGAACTACTAGAATGGATTAGTAGTCAGATGGACATCGCATTTTCCTCTTATTAGGGAAAATCGTCCATCAGCAACATATACAGTCCGTCCACGGGAGACATCACGTATCTGTTGCAGGAGGGTCTATTCTCCATAGAGATGAGTTGAGGCACCTGTATCAGTCAACCATTCGGATTTTGCAATTTTATTGGCAATCGCGATAAAGATACCTGAACGATCCATTGTTGCAGTGTCTGTAGTATCAACCTGGTACAAGATAAAGTACTTGCTCGGTTGCAACTTGTTGAGACGTTGCATCAAATCGTCGAAATCTCGTCTAGAAACTTCTACCGGAGGGCCATCCCCTTCATTGGCCATTCAAGCACTAGGAGTAGGGTATCCCTACTTACTGTAGCATACAACTTCCGTGTGACCAAATTTGTGGCAGTAAGTGCATTGTATTGTGCCACGACCTCGTCTCAGAGTAAAGCGTCCTCGACCAGGGCTCCTGAAAGATCCACGACTTCCTCGCCCAGATGGGAGAGCGAGGGCTAAAACTTGTCCATTATCATTGTTTTTAATGCTCGTATGAGGGAGAGCAACGCGACTCAAGGTACTATAGGCTTCCTCAATAGTGGGGAGAGTCGATGCTGTGATCATTTGATCACGAGCGGCAGAATAACCTGAATTGAGTCTAGCAAGGAATACCAAAACTACCATTTGTTGACGATGTTGTTTCTGAGTAGGACATGTGTAGCCTGGAATACAAGCATTATATTGCTCAAAGAGGGATTTTAACAAAGAGAAGTACTCTGATAGTGAGCGTCTTGTTTGCTTTATGTTGAGCATGTTAAAGTACATCTGATACATCCTGCTTGAATTCTTATCCTGGCCATATGTGGCTTGAAGGGAGGTCCACATATCGTGAACAGTTTTGTAGTAGATGAGCTCATCCGCAATCCTATCAATGACGCTGACCATGATCCAGGAACTGACCATGCCGTCATCTTTAGTCCAAGTTGTATTTTTACCTATCTTTTCAGCAGACTCCAAGCGAACGTGTTCCTTGTATCCACGTACGATCATGAGGAACATGCGGGACCACTTGGGATTGTTAGAGTTATTATATTTACATTTATGCATGTGACCATTCAGGTTCCGTAAACCCCCGCGATCCTTCGGGTTCCGTAACCTTCTGTGACCCTTTGAGTTCCGTAACCCCCTGTGACCCTTCAGGTTCCGTAACCCTTGTACTCTCTAGGGTTTTCTCTCTATATAAGAGACCCTAGTTCTATGAAATAAACACCTCATTCATTCCTCTTCTCAACATGGTATCAGAGCGACGGTCCTAGACCGGAGCCTTATATTAATCCGCCACTACCACCAGCCCTCTCTCCGTCGACAAGGAGAGAGGGCTGGACCTACTACGTCGCTCATGGATTCGATGGTCCCACGCAACGCAGTCTGAGTCCCCAGCAACACTAGCTGCTACCTCCTTAGGCTCCAACAGCTCTAGTCGCAACTCCTGCGTCGTCGGCACCGCCTGGAGCCCCCCCTCCAACAGCCATTGCTTCACCACGACTTGTTTCTCCCAACTTGGTATTCCATACTCTTTATTCTATCAAGTATGGGAGAAAGGGGGAGTCAAAGATGATTCTTCAGAACGTTTGCTGTCCTACCATGACTGACAGACCGATACTCCAGACTACTACTCAGATCATCCGTCTTCATCGAGCATCGACTTCTTCGTCAGGGCGTATACTTCTTCTTTTACGACCCAACTACTACTCCGCGCTGGACTTCTTCTACAGCGATTTTCTCCAGGCACGACAAAGATATGTTCCGGTGACCTGCAGGCACAACAGAGATACGCTCCAGTGACCTGATATCGCAACAACTTTACAGGCATGGCAGAGATACGTTCCGGTGACCTGAAAGCCACAGACACGTCCTTGAGCGAGGTCTTCTACCAGCAGCGGACATATTTTCTTATAATGCATCGTGTGAAGATGTGGTGTATACTTTTTCTTTTTGCTACAAGCTGCAGCTTTCTCAGCTCCAGCTTGAGAGGGAGTGTTAGAGTTATTATATTTACATTTATGCATATGACCTTTCAGGTTCCGTAAACCCCCGTGATCCTTCGGGTTCCGTAACCCTCTGTGACCCTTTGAGTTCCGTAACCCTCTGTGACCCTTTGAGTTCCGTAACCCCCTGTGACTCTTCGGGTTCCGTAACCCTTGTACTCTCTAGGGTATTCTCTCTATATAAGAGACCCTAGCTCTATGGAATAAACATCTCATTCATTCCTCTTCTCAACAGGGATAATTGGTATCGTCCAATTTCGAGATCGGCCCAAATAAGGGTAGATGGGTGCTCCCTCCATCGTATCTGGGTGGTCACTTATGATTGTGACATGTTAACAAAGCCAAACCTGTTGTATAGAAGGTTTCAAATAGAGACGAAACTTCCCTAAATCATATCAGAGGAGAGGTTAGATGATGGTGATATGATATTATATATAGATTTTTTGATGGTGGACTGCTGGAGAAAGAATTGTCCTGGATGAAGAGGGTGGCGGTGGACGGGTTGGTTTGATTGCGGGAGTCCTGCTGGAGTAGGGAGGAGGCAGGGGACCTGCTGGAACTGAGGGTAGGGACGGAGCCCTGCTGGAGTCTGCGAGAGGTGGGGGCCTGCGAGAGGTTGGGGGCCTGCGAGAGGCGGGGGACCTGCTGGAGGCGGGGGCGAGGGCCTGCGAGAAGCAGGGGGCCCGCTGGAGGCGAGGACGAGGGCCTGCGGGAGGAAGAGGTGGGGGTCCTGCAGGAGGCTGATGGGGGGCCTGCGAGGCGGGGGCCTGCTGGAGGCGGGACGGGCGGTGTCAGGCCGGGGGTGGGAGCCCTGCTGGGGTTTGTAACAGGCGGAGCAGCAAGGGCGACCGGGGGAGGCTTCGTGCGGATGAGCAGACACAAGCGAGGGGGGTGATTCATGTGGACGGCTTCGTGAGGCGACGGGCGGAGGGGAGGTAGGGGCTTCGTGAGGGCAGTTGGCAGGGGGGCTTCTGAGTGAGGCAGCACAGGGAGGGGGGCTTCGTGGAGATGGAAGCAATCGGTGGGCTTCGTGGAATGAGGCACGGCGGATGGGAACTTTGCGTAAGATGGGAAGGGAAGGGATGGGCGGTGGGGGGGAGGGTGGCTCTGATACCATGAAGAAGAATAGGCTTAAACTTTCTTATTAAAAAAATAGAATCCCTAGGGCTCCTTATAGATAGAGAGACCTAGGGTTAAGGTTACAACAGAATTTTTACAATAGATGACTAATATAACCATAAGGTTTATGAATAGAGTTCTTCTCAACAGTTGCCAAAGTGAATGGTTTGAGATACATGAAGCTCGGATTGAAGGAGGATGGAAAGTGGATACATTGATCAATGATCTCCACTTTTGGGATGGCATGATTCATGTCACAAAGGTAATGGATCCAGTTGAATCTGCATTGCGGATCGTAGACGGTGATAAGAAACCCATCATAGGAGTGATCTATGAGGCGATACGTTGAATGAGAGAGAAGGTCAGAGAAGCAGTTGGGAAAGGATTCAAAACATAGTTGGACATCGTGGACTAATATTGGTTCAAGATGCCCTCGCATCCTCTTCACAAGGAAGGTATGTATTATGTAATAAAATTATTTTTTCCATTTTTGATAGCACTTTAGATGGATTAAAATTTGAGAATTATCCATGTTTGTGTGCAGCTTATTACTTCAATCCCAAGTTCTAGTACAAGAACAATCTTGGTATAAATGTTGACATTCTAGCAGCGGTATAATTTATGGTAGAGAAGCTCGTCAAGGATGAGAAGACACGGACTTCGTACATGAATGAGGTAATTTTCATTCTGTAGTCTAGATTCTAGAGCAAGAGCAACAAAATATTCATCTAGAACATTATGTAAAAATTTATGACTTCAAACAATATGCATGTCAAGTATTTCAGGGATGTCTTAGGTTCCTTCGGTAGAATTACTGCAGTTAATGGATGGGACAATACTCTTCCTGGTAATGACGAAAACGAATAAGTCAATAGATTGTGATTTGATGCATTGCTATTATTGATTTATCTCCTTTTGAATTTTCCGCAGTCGAATGATGGTTATTGTACGGGATGAAAACTTCCAATCTATGGAAAGTGGCAGTGAAAATATTGTCCCAAACCGCATCTGTTGGTGGTTGTGAGAGGAACTGGAGCACATTCAATTTGATCCATTCGAAAAGACGAAAACAAAGACTCTATGATCTTTTATTGGTGTACTACAACCTAAGGCTAAAGATGAAACATGCAATGGAGTGGCAGGACAAAGAAGACTATACAGACCCTATCGATCTTGCATACATTTTCAAGATGTACGATGACGATGCTGATGAAGATGTTCTGCAGAAGTGGATGGATTCCAATGGTGCTTTAGTGCTTGATCAACTGAGAGGCAGGTCGAATCAGAATATAAGCCAGCAAATGGGAGCAGATGTTAGTGATTACATGGCCAGATACGAGCAAATCACGGACCCTCTTGGAGGGTTGGAGCTTAATGAAATTGTTTACGACATTCTCTCCACTGGTTCGAAATCCAAATCCAAATCAAAGGATGATCGTGTAAGTGATGATGATGATGATGAATCTTGTTGACGGTCGTGGTGGATCTAGTGATATGAAGACATATTCAGGGGGATCAAGGTCAGCAATGGGTGGTCGTGAACCGCGTGATGATACAAGATTCGAGGTAGAGTGAAAATACATGGAGCAACATGGAAACACACATGGACATTTTGTCCCAAGTCTAAATCCAAGACCTATGGATTATAATGCTTATGGACGTGACCATCGTCCTACAGACAGCTACATGGATGATTTGATATCATATGTAGGTTCATTGAGCTACATGGACATTGACAGCCCATACCGTGGAGGAACACCAAGTCCCCTGGACGGATATGGATCATCACAATATGAGAGATCATTTGACGTCTTCCCTAGATATTTTCATGCTCCTCCTCCTGTACCTCCTCCTCAGGTGTACACACCTCCATCATATAGATATGGTTATAGTGGGTATCGATGATATAACAACTACAGAGGTGAGAACTACCAAGGTAGCCAACCCGAACAGATCCAGGACAGCTTCTTTGGTGGTGACAGTTTTGTTTTCTTCTCCGAGTATGCGCATGTGCCTCCTCCTCCAGGTCCTCCTCCTCTACAGAGATTTTCTCCTACTCTGTCATCGTCATCCCGATGATCTCAAGCCAGTACTTCGTAACCTTGTCGTGCTACGTGATACCAGATCCAGTGTTGCTTATTTTCATCTCGAGATACTCATAGGGATCGATGACCATCAATACAGGTAGTATGTCATAGATTACAAGGCCATGTACTCGTACATGACATGGAAAAACTACTGCGAGTTCATTGAGTCAGCAATATGCTATGAGAAACAACATGGTAGGGGAGTTGATTCAGATCCTCCGCAGAACTCTTGGTTCTAGGTAATCTCTTTTACAATATTCCATTAATTACATTTTTTATTTATTTTTGTGAATAGATAAATCTTTAACTCAGCCATGGCCAGTCCCAAGCCCGGGTAAATGAGGAGGGTTGCACGTTAGGTAGCCGACAGCCAGTGCAGGAGAGATAAATTCGTAAATAGTGTTCTTAAAGTTCTTCTAAGAACAGTATTTATGAATTTATCTCGAAACCGTTCGGATCTTTTAAACATGGATTTAAGCAAACATACAGATTTCGTTGGGGCGTTCCCTACTTGCGACACGTTGCATCGCCCGAATGCAATGAAAAATTGGCAAGGGCCGCTACATCGCAGCCTGGATGTAGTTCAAAATTTGCAAGGGTTCTCGCATGAGGAACGCATGCGGGTAAATAAACTAGTTCCGCTGCATCACCGCCCGGATGCAGTCCAAAATTTGCAAGGGTTCTCGCATAATGGACGCATGCGAGTAAAGAAGTTAGTCCAAAAGAGATTGCAAAGGAAGTTACGGATTGGTAGTTGGAATATCGGTACTTTAACTGGAAAATTGATGGAGATAGTGGATACAATGGAAAGAAGGAAGATTCATATATTATGTCTTCAAGAGACTAAATGGGTTGGAGAGAAAGCAAGGGAGATCGAGAAGACATGCTTTAAACTTTGGTATTCAGGTAAAGATAAGGGCAGAAACGGTGTTGGAGTGGTTGTTCATAAAGATTTGAAGGATTGTGTGGTTGAAGTGCAAAGATTTGGGGATCGGATTATTTTGCTAAAGCTGGTACTTGAAGAAGAAATTTTGAATATCATCTCAGTTTATGCACCGCAAATTGGTTTAGATGAAAGGACTAAACAAGCTTTTTGGGAGGATCTGGATAAGATTTTACAAGGAATCCCACAAAGAGAGATGGTTTGCATAGGTGGAGATCTTAATGGACATGTGGGAAAAGATATTTCAGGGTATGCAAGTGTGCATGGAGGACATGGTTTTGGGGATAGAAACGAAGAGGGAAAAGTCATTCTGGATTTTGTAACTGCTTATGATCTTTTCATAGCATACACTCTTTTCAAGAAGAGGGAGGAGCATTTAATTACTTATAAGAGTGGCTCAACTAGAACACAGATAGATTACTTTACGTTGAGGAGAAGGGATCGGTTGTGTTGCGAAGATTGCAAAGTAATCCCTGGAGAGAGTTTGACAACCCAACATCGCTTGTTAGTCTTGGGTTCACAAATAAAAAGGCTAGTAAAGAAAAGGAAGGTTCCTAAGATCACTAGAACTAGGTGGTGGAATCTTCCGTTGAAGCAATCAAGCTTCAGAGAGAAGGTTTTAGAAGACTTATCTTGGGATTGTAGCGGTAGTGCAAACGAGATATGGGAAGCAGTAGCATCTTGTATCCGAAAGGTAGCCAAAGAGATGCTAGGCGAGTCAAAAGGAGGAGCTCCGGATCAAAAGGAGGCTTGGTGGTGGAGTGAAGGGGTGCAAGAGAAACTAAAAATTAAAAGAGCTTGCTTTAAAGCTATGTCTAAGGATAGAACAGAGGAAACTGTCACAGACTATAAAATAGCGAAGAAGGAAGCAAAGAAGGCTATAAGCGAAGCTAAGTCAAAAGCTTATGAAGTTTTGTATAAAAATCTCAACTCTAAGGAGGGTCAGAATGATATATTCAGATTGGCCAAAGCAAGAGAAAGAAAGACCAAAGACCTTTCTCAAGTGAGATGCATTAAGGACAAGGAAGGTCATGTGCTTGTTACTCAGAAGGATATAGAGACTAGATGGGAGCAGTACTTCCATAAACTTTTCATTGGAGAAGGAAATAGAGAGATCACTTTGGGTGATCTATCTAGTAGTGAAAGTTACTTGAATCGTGCATGCTATAGACGAATACAAAGAAAAGAAGTAGAGGAGGCTTTGAAGGTTATGAGACCTGGGAAAGGTGTTGGACCGGATGGCATCCCTGTAGAAGTATGGAAAGTCTTAGGTGAGCGTGGTTTGACTTGGCTTACGAATCTATTCAATGTTATTTGGCGAAGCAAGAAAATACCTGAAGATTGGAGGAGGAGTATCGTCGTGCCTCTTTATAAGAACAAAGGAGACATTCAAAATTGTTCAAATTACTGAGGTATCAAGCTGATGAGTCACACTATGAAAATTTGGGAACATGTGATCGAAAGAAGGTTGAGGCAAGTTTCCCAAGTAAAAGAAAATCAATTCGGATTCATGTCAGGTCGCTCAACTATTGAAGCCATCCATTTGCTGAGGAGAACAATGGAGATTTATAGAGCTAAAAGGAAGAATCTCCATATGATCTTTATTGATTTGGAGAAGGCTTGTGATTCCGTCCCACGAGAGATACTGTGGAGAGTTTTGGAGAAGAGACAAGTACATGTCCTATACATTAATCTCATAAAGGATATGTATGATAGGGCTTTATCTTATGTAAGGACCCCGGCGGGGAAGACTGACTATTTTGATATCAACATTGGTTTACATCAAGGTTCGGCTTTGAGTCCATTTCTTTTTACTTTGATTATGGACGAATTGACAAGTCACATTCAGGATGAGTTACCTTGGTGTATGTTATTTGCTGATGATATTGTGTTGGTTGACGAGACTAGAGATGGAGTAAATGAGAAGCTTGAGGTTTGGAGACATGCATTGGAGACTAAAGGTTTTTGTATAAGTAGGGCTAAGACAGAATATATGGAATGCACCTTTGATGGAAGCAATGGTGAAGGAATCGAGGTGAAGATTGGTGACGATAACATCCAGAAGAGAGATTCTTTTAGATATATGGGATCTATTTTGCAACATGATGGGGAAATTAATGGAGATGTTACTAATAGAATAAATGCAGGCTGGCTAAAGTGGAGAGGAGCCTCCGTTGTTCTCTGTGATAAGAAAAATCCTTTAAAAATTAAAGGAAAGTTTTACAAAGTAGCCGTGAGACCTGCTATGCTTTATGGTTCTGAATGTTGGCCTGTGAACCATAGACATGTGCAGAGAATGGTTGTAGCAGAAATGAAAATGCTAAGATGGATGTGTGGATATACACGTAAAGATCGGATTCGGAATGATGCAATCAGAAAGAAAGTTGGTGCAGCTCCGATCGAGGATAAGATGCGAGAAAACCGCTTAAGATGGTTTGGTCATTTGCAAAGAAGGTCAACTGATGCACCGGTTAGGAGATGCGAGTGTTGGGATGTTGTGCTGGCTAAGAGAGGGCGCGGACGGCCCAAGAAGTGTTGGAAAGAGACTATACGAAGGGATCTTAGTTTTTTGGATATAAATCCGAGATTGACCCAAGATAGATCTGAATGGATGCGAAGAATCCATGTAGCCGACCCTACGTAATTGTGGGAAAAGGCTTTGTTGTTGTTGTTGAATAGATAAACTTTATACCAAAGAAACATTGTCTCATTAATCATTATATACATTTGTTGAATCAAATGACTCATCTCAATGTCCTTCACTATGTGCTCGATATGATCAATATGTGTGATATAAGGATCATAGATAATTTATAAGTGTTGTCTAAGTGTATATTTGTAAGTTATTTAATGTTATAAGAACTTGAATAAATCCATTTCTAATATCTATAAGTCAGGAATGAACATTAACATCGATATGGTCGATATGACCATATGAGGTATAAATGACCGATATGTGTGATATAAGTGTATATTTGTATGTTAAATGGTGTTTTAATATCTTGGATGATCTTAATTTCAGAAAAAAAGGCAAAAAACTGGCTTTTTGAGCCATTTCTGACATTTCCACCGATATCATCGATATATCAGCGATATATCCTAATTTATCTTTTTCCGGACAAACCGATACAATATCGATATATCCTACCTTGGTAAAAATCTTGACCTTGCTATCCTGACATTATCAGGTGGTCCTACAAGTGACCATGTGTTGCAGGAGATCAATGTGGTCATTTATTCCTCCATTGCTAAGTGCCATTGAGAAACTCGAAGGGCCTCAATATGCGTGTGAGGAATAACTGCATCAGAGGTTGCTTGGGTGAATTATCTATAGGAGCCAAGTCCAGAAAAGGATATCGTAATAGAGATTAGATTTTCGTAATGTATCAAGATGGACATTGCCTTGTCCCATTCCTTAGAGCAACTGGTTGATCCACATCAGCATCTATGGAGTCACTGGTAGTACCTATGTTTGTATCCATGGTTATAGTATGATTGTTAGTCTGTAAAGCCTTAATCGAAGGACATACCTGAGGAGATGACGCCGACTCAGAAGGGGATTGTCCCTGTGGAGCAGTACTCCTGTAAAAATCATCATGTGGAATAGGGACAGGAAGTGGAGTGGTGTATGTAGGTGGTGGAAGAACATGAGAGCCGAAACTGGAGTAATATGGAAGAGACTCAAAGAATGTGACATCCGCACTAATGTAGTGCTTTCGAGAGCGAGGGTCGTAGCATCTATACCCTTTCTTATTTCTGGCATATCCTAGGAAAACAAATTTGACTGTTATTGCCGCAAACCTGTCCCTTCCAGGATCAAGAACATGAACAAAGGCAACACATCCGAACACCTTGGAAGGAACATGAAACACAACCCTTTTTAGCAAAATAACCTCAATAAGAACATATCCTAGGAAAACGAATTTGGTTGCTCTTGCCGCAAGCTTGTCCCTTCCAGGACCAAGAACATTAACAAAGGCAACACATCCGAACACTTTGGGAGGAACATGAAACACGACCCTTCCTACCAAAATAACCTCAATAGGAACATGCTCATCAATGACGGTAGAAGATATTCGGTTTATAAGATATGTAGCGGTAAGGACAACATCACCCCGATAGGTAGAGGGAACGTAATAGTCAATCAAGAGTGTACGTGCAATAACAAGGATATGCCTATGCTTACACTTAGCCACGTCTTACACTTAGCCACGTCGTTCTGTTGAGAAGTATGAGCACAAGCAGTCTGGTGTAAAATCCCATTTGTGGAGAAGATTGATTGCATGTCATTAAAAAAACTCCCTAGTATTTGGATCTCTTTAAGATCCAATTACCTTCTCTCGTGTTTAGTCCCACATCATCTATAAGTGGAACTCCGGTATGCTTGTGGGGTTGTATAAGAAGCCACACGCCCCCTGTATTCATTGAAAGATTGAAATATATGATTGGGCCCTTAGAGGCCTTCTCCCATGGCTTCATCCCGCTCCCTTACGGAGTAGGATTCAATGTAAAATCCTGAGCATTCCACCGTTTAATATTTTTACGTTCTTGTTTTGATTATTGATTTGCTTTCACTTTATTTATTTGAGCATGATATCAGAGTGGGGTTGATTCTGGATTTGTTCTAAAAGTTATATTTCAATTATTTTTTAATTCCTTGATCTCCAAGATATGTTCGAATTCTTATTGATTATATGCCATCATGAACGTTGCATTCTTAAGTTCTAGAAATTTTCAATCACCGCATATTTCGAAAGCAACTAGGTTTTTTTTCTAAAACCCTAATTCTGTGAGGTAACAACATGAGATTCAGGGATTTACTTAACCTTAATGGAGGCAATTGGATCTATTCAAAGTTGGATTTTTCTTCAACGCTTGTTCAATGCCAGCACAAGTTCCCTTGTGGCCATAGCGTCGAAGCAGTATAGATGACCTCGAGGCCCATCTGAAGAAAAATGTTAGGAAGACCTGCAGTGTTCCTCTGATCTCCAGATGCATCACACCATAACCATCTGATAACAACGATGCAACTCTACTCTATGCATGATATCTTTGGCGGAAGCGATGGGCTCTCCCTGCTGGAGAACCTTAGTTGTATCCCCATTAGGCTCCGTCGACCCTCGAGTGCCACGCAGTGCCCCCCAGGGCTCCAGGGCTCGATCCAGGCCCCCACAAGATTGCTCTCTGTCAACGCATATAGCCCTCGGCGCCATCGAGGGCCTCTGTCCTCATCTCCTCCATGAACTTCAGGCGCACTCTAGCTAACCCTAACACCAACTCCACAATGCACAACTTCAGGAAACTCCAGATGCCCTCCATCTCTCCTAGTGAGATCTCCTCTCAGCGCACCAACTCCAGCCCCTAGAGCTCTAGCCAACACCCCACTCATATGGGCTTCTCTAGGCGGCATACCTTCCAGCATCCCCACCCCGTAGATCTCCAAGCGCGGATAGGTTCCAAGGCAAGGCAGTGGCGCCTTTTAGAATTGGGTTCCTCGACCCCAACTAACAGAGAGGGAAAGGGGGAGAGGGTCGAATCTCCTTCTAAATAGAGCCCCTCCTCTCTTCTTTCTATTTCTTAAGCCCAAGTGGGCCACTGTTGTGAAAGAGAAAAGAGAGAGAAGAGATACTTTTATTTTGGGTCCAAAGAAGGGCACGACTATAAAAAGGGGGAGCATAGGTCCAGACCCAATTGAGTTACGGGGTTAAAAGAAAGGGGGAAAGGAGGATGGCATTTGGGCCCAACTAGGCTTTATTCCAAAAAAAAGAGGAGATACTGCTAAAAAAAGGGAGGCCATGTTTGAAAAAATGGAGAAGAGAGGTTAAGAAGAGATTTTTTTGGGGGGGGGGAGGCTATCTTAAAAAAATGCATCTACAGGGTATAAGCGAACTGATTCTAGGTCCCCATAAGAAAATTAGGAGACATTATTCTCAAGGTCCACATATAAGAGAGGCCCAACTCTCAAGATCTACATAAGGTACGATCATTCTACTTCTGATGTTCGACACCAGCTACTCCAGATTGACTTCTCTGCAGATATCGTCTCAAATATCTACTGCTCATCCACAACATGAAGACCAATACTCTAGATTACTATTGTTATTAACCGTCTGTACCGCGCATCGATTACTTCCGCACATTATATTATGTGACTACTCTCTACTCGGACTTCTTCTACACGATTCTACTTCATGCACGACATATTTGACGCAGCAACTCTACTACAATCACTGGACATGTCCTCATGCGAGGTCTTCTACCAGCAGTGACTACTCCAAGCAAGTCTCCTCCCATCTCTCTCAGATGTATCGAGTGAAGATGAGTTGTGTATATTTTCTTTTGTTGTAAGATATAGCTTTCTCAGCTCCGGCTTGAAGGGAAGTGTTAGAGAATGTAATACTCACTCTCATGTTTAGTCCCACATCATCTATAAGTGAGACTCCAGTCTATCTATGAGGTTATATAAGAAGCCCTACACCCCCTGTATTAATTGAGAGATTGAAATATAAGATCCGACCCTTGTAGGCATTCTCCCATGGTTTCATCCCGCTCCCTCACAGAGTAGGATACCACATAAAACCCTACGCATTATACTACTTTATATTTTTATGTTCTTGTCTAATTATTTTCCACTTTATTTATTTCAACAACAGGATTATACAACATGATACTAGAAAGTACAATAGTATTTTATAATATTCTAAACCTATAAAGAAGAGAAGAAAAGCGGAGATTATCTATATATAATTGCAATACAACAACAAAGCATTTTCCCACATTAAGTAGGGTCGGCTACATAGATTATTTCCCTCCATTCGGAACTATCTTGGGTCAATCTTGGACATAGATCCAAAAAACTAAGATCCCTTCATATAGTCTCATTCTCACACTTCTTAGGCCTTCCTCGCCTTCTCTTAGTCGACTCAACATCCCAAAACTCGCATCTCCTAACTGGTGCATTAGCCGGCCTCCTTTGCAAATAATCAAGCTACCTTAAGCAGTTTTCTCGCATCTTATCCTCGACCGGAGCTACACCAACTTTCTTTCCGATTGCATCATTTCGAAGCTGATCTTTACATGTGTGTCAACCCATCCACCTTAGCATTTTCATTTCTGTTATTACCATTCTCTGTACATGTCTATGGTTCGCATACCAACATTCAGATCCATAGAGCATAGGAGGTCTCACGGCTGATTTAAAATTTTCCTTTGATTTTCAAAGGAATTTTCTTATCACAAAGAATAGTACAGGCTCCTCTCCACTTTAGTCAACCTGCATTTCTTCTATTAGTAACATCTCCATCAACTTCCCCATCATGGTGCAAAATAGATCCCAAGTATTTAAAAGAATCTCTCTTCTAAATGTTATCGTCACCAATCTTTACCAGAACCATAGAGCATAGCAGATCTCACAACTTCTTTGAAACTTTCCTTTGATTTTCAAAGGAATTTTGTTATCACAGAGAACAATAGAGGCTCCTCTCCACTTCAGCTAACCTGCATAGTAACATCTCTATCAACTTCCCCATCATGTTGAAAAATAGATTCCAAGTATCTAAAAGAATCTCTCTTCTAAATGTTATCGGCACCAACCCTCACCTCAATTCCTTCACCATTGCTTCAGTCAAAAGTACACTCAATATATTCAATCTTAGCCCCACTTATACAAATCCTTTAGTCTTCAATGAATGACTCCATATCTCAAGCTTCTCATTTACTCTATCTCTACTATCATCAATCAACACAATATCATCAGTAAATAACAGACACCAAGGTATCTCATCCTGAATGTGACTTGTCAACTCGTCCATAATCAAAGTCAAAAGGAATGGACTCAAAGCTGAACCTTGATGCAGACCAGTGTTGATGTCAAAATAATCAGTCTTCTAAGACTGAAGCCATACACAAGATGAAACCCTATCATACATATCCTTTATGAGGTTAATGTATAGGATAGGTACTTGCCTCTTCTCCAAAACTCTACACAATATCTCCCATAGGACTAAATCATAAGCCTTCTCCAAATAAAAAAAATCATATAGAGGTTCTTCCTTTAGCTCTATAAATCTCCATCGTTCTCCTCAACAAGTGGATGGCTTCAATAGTTGAGCAAACTGGCATGCATCCGAATTGATTTTCTTTTACTTTGAAAACTTTCCTCAACCTTCTTTCGATCACACGTTCTCAAATTTTCATAGTGTGACTCATCAGCTTGATATTCTGTAATTTGAATAATTTTGAATGTCTCCTTTGTTCTTATAAAGAGGCACTACAATGCTTCTCCAATCTTCAGGCATTTTCTTGCTTTGCCAAATAACATTGAATAAATTTATAAGCCAAGTCAAACCACGCTCACCGAAAACTCTCCAAACTTCTATAGGAATGTCATCAGGTCCTACACCTTTCCCAGGTCTCAAAATCTTCAAAGCCCCATCTACTTCCTTCGTGTGCCTTCATCTATAGCTTGCACGATTCAAATAACTTTCACTACTAGCTAGATCTCTCAAAGTGAACACTCTATTTCCTTCCCCAATGAAAAGCTTATGGAAATACTGCCTCCATCTAGTCTCTGTAGGCTTCTGAATAACAAGCACGTGACATCCTCATCCTTAATGCATATCACTTGAGAAAGGTCTTTGATCTTTCGTTCTATTGTTTTGGCCAACATGAATATATCCTTCTAGCCCTCAGAATCAAGATTTTTGTACAAAACTTCATAAACTTTTGACTTAGCTTCGATTACAACCTCCTTTGGTTCCTTCTTCGTTATTTTGTAGTTTGTGACAGTTTCCTTCGTTCGATCCCTAGACATAGCTTTAAAGCACGTTCTTTTAATTTTGAGCTTCTCTTGCACCCCTACTCCACCACCAAGCCTCCTTTTGGCATGGAGATCCTCCTTTTGACTAGCCTAGCATCTCTTTAATTAACCTTCGGATACAAGATACCACCACCTCCCACATCTTGTTTGCATTTACATTACAATCCCAAGATAAGTCTTCTAAAACCTTTTCTCTGAAGCTTGATTGCTTCAATTAAAGATTCCACTATCTAGTTCTAGAGATCTTGGAAACCCTCCTTTTTCTTTACCATCCCTTTTATTTGCACATCCATGAATAACAAGCGATGTTGGGTTGTCAAACTCTCTCCTGGGATTACTTTGCAATCTTTGACTCTTTGCAACACAATTGATCTCTTCTCCTCAAAGCATGTTACCTCGATTTAAGCAAAGGACTAAGCATGCATGTTCGAGTACACGGGGATACTAGTTGAGTCGAGATATGTCCAGGTTGAATCGCGAGCAGAATGGTTTTACTCATGAATTTATAACTTCTGAAGTTAGAGAGGTTGTGTTTGGTTTGAATGTAGATGGGTATTATGGTCCATCAAGGAATTATGGGACATGATCATTTGGATGTAATGGAGATGGTTGATGAATTCAGATCAAGGTTTGAAATCTCGATTTCGATTTCGTTTCGGTCCCCTCCAAAACCGAAACTTCGGTGAAATTTCGACAGTTTCGGTGGAAATGTCGAAAATGACTCAAAAAAGCCATTTTTGATCATTCGCAAATTAGATATTTCAAGTTATTACAACAATAAATAACTTACAAATACACGCTTATATCACACATATTGCTCATATATGCCCCTTATATCGCACATATCGGTCATATCGATTAAATCGACGTTAATGTTGATTCTTGGTTGATACATACTGGAAATTGATATCCAAGATCTTAAAACAACAACAGCTTACAAATGCACACTTATATCACACGCATCTCTCATCCGTACGCATTATATCACACCATATCGGTCATATTAAACATATTGTTGAGCTGGCTGATAGATACTAGAAATGGAAATCAAAATAACTAAGTTAACAACACTTAGAAGACATCTTTTGTTCATAAAAATAGATGAGCATTTTTTATTCTAAAATGTAGATAATGATTAATTAAACAATGTTTTGTTCATAGAAATAATTGTTACAGACAAAGTTCGAATGAATTACAAAATTAATTATAGACTTACAATAAAGATGCGTCTATTTACGAAGATAAAGGCCAAACGAATGAAACGAACAAGCTATATCAGATATATAGAAGCTATGGAGTTATTCCATCTCCATTGCTTAAACGCAAAGGGGAGGAAGCTCCCCAAGTTGAATAATCGATATATGTACCCTTTTGTCGCACCATACCCTATCACACAGGGGTCTCGCTGAAACCCATGAATTTTAACCGAAATGGGTCCATATGTCGAAATATCATCGAAATTTCGGTCGAAATCAAGGAAATTTTGTATTGAACCCATGAATTTCAACCGAAATGGGTCGATATGTCAAAATATTATCGAAATTTTGGTCGAAAATCGGGAAATCGACATATATATGAGTTTCAATACACATGACCTCTCGAAACCGAAATTTCGTGAGATTTAAATACTTGATTAAGATTGAGTAATCAAGGCTTTGAGTGTGCGAATCAAATGCGTGTATTTCTTCTTCCTCAGAAGGATGTATCCTTTGAGTATTTTTGCTTGATTGTATTATTGAATGCTAATTATCTCATGGCAACAAAGTTGCTAGCTAATCGCCTTGAGACAATTCTAGATCACATTATTTCCCCATTACAGTCGTTCTTGATTCCTAGCAGGCATCTTATAAACAAGGTAGGAAATATCGATATCGACATCATATCAGTCCACCTGGAAAAGGATATATCAGGGATATATCAACGATATCGGTGGAAATGTCGAAAATGGCTCGACCGATATCCAATCTTAAATTTTATACAATTGATATCAGTATTCATATAGATAGGATATCTATATGAATATCGATACCTACATCTCGTCGATACTGATATATCAACGATATATGATCAGTTGTATGATTTCTCGATCATAAAATAGTATGATAATGACAACTGAGATGATTACGTACTGGAAGCGGATGAAGGTTAAACATTTTGTTGAAAAGTGAACTTCTCTAAAGCTTATGATCGTGTTGACTGGAGATTCATTGCAGCCTAATTACATGATGAGTTTCCCTAAAATTTGAATCGCTTAGATGAAAAGGTGCATTACAACCATCTCGTGTTCGATCCCGATCATTGGTCATCCTAAGGGTGGATTTTTCCGACCTCAAAGGGGTGTCGGGAAGGGGCATCCTCTAAGATCCTTCATCTATGTGTTTACAGGTGATATGCTCTCTATTAAGGTTGAGCAAGTTGTTCAAGGTGACTTTGCAATAACATGACTATCCATGTCATTCACTATGCGGAGGACAATATTTTTGTATTGAGGTGGCATACCAAAGGCAAGAGGTAATTCAGTGGTTCTTAAGATTTTTAAATACTTCTCAAACGTCGGAGTTAATCACAGTAAATCAATGTTTGTTCCTTTTGGTTTATCTATGTGCTTGGTAACATGGATCATCTCTTCGGCTAACCTATATGGGCTTGTGGTACTAGGCTACACTAAACTAATACATTAAACTAACTGGATGTTGTAGATTGTGAGTTTGAGAAGAGATTGGCTAGTCAGAAGGCCAACAGCTTTTCAAGAGGTGTTCATCTAGTGCTCCTCGAGGTAGTCATCTCAACTATTACAATCTTTTTCCTTTCGTCATGTCTCCAACCTGCAGGGGCACGAAAGCATCTTGCAACGCTTATGAGAGTGTTTTCCCGAGAAAGATATGGGGAGGTCTCGGGTACCCCCTTGGTGGATTGGAATGTGGTTACTTAATATAATAATCACGGATCTTGTAAGTACTTCAGCTAAAAGAAACAAACATGGCTCTTATCGCCAAGTGGGTGGCGTGAATTTAGGGATGAGGAATTAACCTATTATATTGGTTAGTGACAAAATATATGATGTCACCTCCAGTTTGGTGGGCTTGCAAGGGGGAGGGTATTTGTCTATCTATATTTTGGAAGGTTATCTACATAATGTTGCCAAGCATCTCATTCTTCAGGTTGATTTTAGGGACGACCATAGGTTTTGGTTTCTAGCAAGATGATTAAACAAAGGAGGGGGTGCTCAATGATCATTTCCCATGATTTTTTGCTTTTACCGGTATCAGTGGATGCATGTTTTGAAAGCTTTGGGCAAATAGAGAGTGGCCACCAATTTTCCTCTTCTCTCTAATCAAAGGGTGGTGGAGTTCCTCATGCTTTCAGAGTTCATGGCAATTGATGCTGGTCAGATAGGGGGATTAGATCACCGGTCATGCTTTCATAGAGTTTTCTCGGTCAAGAAGGCTTATAAAGCCCTCTCGACATTGACTATATTTGATCCTAGTATATTGTATGAGAATTGCAAGAGGATTTTGTCTACGATGTCATCATTGTAGATGAAGAATTTATTTGGATCTTGTGTCACGATCATGTTCTCACGAATGTGCATAGAAGTATAGAACTATGATTTTTCAAAGAGTAGATGATAATTGTTCATGACGTTCTAGGAAAAAAGAGGATATGATCACTTGTATTTTATTGTGATGCATCAAGAAATGGTCAGATTGGACATTTCTAGCTAACTTTTGGAATTAGAATGGTTCTGATAGGCCAAGCTCGAACAAGAATAGGACCATGGTAACAGTCCTTATATGGGCTTCGTGGTATAGCTAGAAATATGGTGGTGTTCCATCAGAGATTATATAGTGACTGTGAATGATAGAGAACAAGGTAAGGATTTTTTTTTAGTCTTGGGGTTTGTAATTAACATTTTCATGTGAATAGAAAAGGTAATGTGTGCACATTCATTAGTGCACAAGGGGAACACCTATTTTTCCTTCCCAATATGAAAAATACTTTTGGAATTTGTTTAAGTTCACAAATGACTCTCCCTAACCTATACTTACAATTCAAATACTTTAGGTGATCGACCAAGAGGGAGAAAGAATGACCCTACCGATGAGAAGGAGATTATTACGAAGTGAGGGAAGGAGAGGCATTATGAGGTTGGAGGCACTCTTTGTAGGTTCAGGTCCGATTAGGGGTGCCCCTCCTAGGGGTTCAGGTCCAGAGCTCAAAACCAAGGTCAAGGGGTTTGGTTCAAGGTCTCATGGTGACATGGTGCTATGTAGGCAGTGATAGCCAAACTCTGCCTTTGATGAAGGGAGGTAGAGCATTTGGCTTGGTCTTCCAAAGTGAGATTGTGCTTCTGATGCGGGCAAGGCCTTAAATGTCGGTTTCGGTCACCATTTCGGTATCGACCAAAACAGAATTTCGATGGAATTTCGGTGGAATTTCGACCGAAATTTCGATCATTTCGGTCATTTTTTGTACTAGGAACCCCATATTTCGGTCATTTCGGTCATTTCGGTCAAATTTCGATTTCGACTGGATATCGATATTCGACAGAAATTCGACCGAATTTCGCTGAAATTTGAGGCCATGGATGCGGGCCACCGAGGCACTAACGTTAGGTGCGTTCAGCAAGAGGGGTCTACCACAGTCGTAGTTCGATTGCAAAGGCAAAGAACGTTAGTAATATGGTTTCTCCTATGGCTGGTTTCAGGGGACACATTCCCTTTCCAGTCGATTCAGACTTGCTTTATGAGTTATTGGTGTTGGAAGATGGTACTCATGGGGTAGTGTTGGCGGTTTGGGAGCAACTGAGCTCGGAGTTCATGGGCAATTTTGAGTGGTTGGAGGGTTCATTTGTCTTAGTCAGGGTGGTTATCATCTATAGAGATTAGTTTCCTCCTCTCGGTGGAGGGGGGAGGCTTTCGATCCTTCTTTTCAATGGGGTGGGCTACACTGTGGGATGGTGAAGGTATGCAACATATCCATTGTGTGCTTCGAGTTTGAAGGGCATTCCTTTTTATTGCCGCAACTTCGCATCTGTGAATAGAATGATGGGTTCTTGAGAGGATCTTTTGGTGATGATGTCAGATGGCCTTAGTTATGGCAAGCCCTTAGATATCTTAGTGTAGATCGTTGATCCCCTATGTCCATTGATGATGTCTGTTATGATTGCTCAATTTGAAGGTTCTATGGTGGCATATCTGTCTAGGAGTGCATGGGTCGAGACTCGAGAGTCCAATAGAGTGAGAGACGAAGAGAGGCACCGATGCGAATGCCATGGTGATGTTTGCTCCTCGGTAGCGAGAGGTGAGAAGAGCTCACCTAATATAGAAGTTCGAGGAGTCATTGATTGTGACAGATTGGAGAGAACATGCCTTCAAAATCCTTGTTTCCTAAGCAGTTTCTATGGAGGGGACTTGAATATCAATATGAAGTGGGACACATTCATGAAGTCAGGTACTTGATGGCATTCATGTCGAACGAGTGATCCCATATAGGGTGGCAGATTCCCAAAGTGCATACTACAATGTTGCCATAGGTAGAAGGCAGAGTTGATTTGATTATTAATGGTGGATCTTGTTCATCATAGGAGGTATCTATGTCTCTAAGTCAATTGGAGCTGGATAACTTGTTCGATGGCTCAATGGCACAATCGTCATATCAAATAGATACTCTTAACAAAAAATATCAAATGGAATAAACAGTTCCCATACATATCTGGCCTAATTATATAATTTTCTCGACATTCTTGAAGCTGATGTTCAGTTTAGATAATATTATTGAGTTTGCATCACCGACTTTACACTTCTCAAAATTGTTAAAGTAAATATAATATACTATAATAAGTCTCTTGCATTCTCCAAAAGTTTCACTTTAATCTGTAGTGGGCCTATACAATTAACTTGTATATAAAAGGGCATGTTATCTTACTGTAAGATTAGCTAACATAAGCAAGATCAGAAGAAACTCAAGTGCATAGTAAACTCTAAACAACCTGAATTTCGAAATGAAGTGAATACCACCAACAAAGGTAACCAGTGGAGAGATTCGTTAGCCAACATGGTTGATCGTACATGCACTGAAGGTTAAAAATCAGTCAGAGGTGTGCCTTCACCATTCAAATGATTGGTTGCACTTGAGTCAATGATCCACTACGGAGAATAAGTAGAGACTACATAACACTGTCATTGGATGTAGTATCTAAGTTTTCCATAACAAAAGCTGTAGTGAAAGACTTATTCTGGAGAACATGCATCAATCGTCCATAGTCAATCAAGGATGGTTGAATAGTCTAGATATACTTATCAAACGTAGTAAAGCCTTATAGGTCATGTCAATAGCATTGCACTCGTAAGTACTAATAGATCCATGATTAACCTTAAGATATATGGCAAACTCGGCCCAACATCGATCAGAGGGGTAGTTATTTCACTAACAATGTGCATGTGGTGGATTAGTATGTCCACGGCCATGTCCAGAATCATGTCCTCGGCCTTGAACTTAGGAACTAAACATCATCGACCTCCTTGTCCATCGAAGGCGACAAGTGCAAACTCTATTAAGAAGGCACGTAGAAGAGTCACATCAAGCTATTAATGATGTGCAAAAATGACATGTATAGAAGAAACCACATCAAGAAAGTGAAATTAGTCCTTCCAGATTTGATAGAAAGAAAATATGGGAGGAAACTTATAGACCTACCATTCGGTGCACTTCTGACTTCTGAACCTTTTCAGGACAACATGCTGGTTTAAAAATAGTCACTTCCTCATATAAGCATGTTGTATACGCATGATAGAGCCTTCTCTCACTTTAAGTAGGGTCCTCTACATGGATTCTTGCTCAAATCCATGTTGAAAGATCCAAGTATTTTTTATGATGGTTGTTAGCTACCTAATGCAACCCCCACAAGGGGGGATTTGAACCCTGGTCTTTTGGATAGTAGGCATACTGCACTACCCCAGACCATTGAAGTGGATTTCATATAGGAACTTGACCAGGCATACATGTAGATATCTACAAGTCTAGATTTTGATGTTTATAGTGAGAATGCTCAAGCAAGCTCTGTTGGAATTTTATTCCAAAGATGGACTTATATGTATATATATATTCATAATCGATAATACTGTCGGTTTTAATTATATGTCCCAATAAAATAGAATCATGGTGATCAAATAAAGAATTTGGAAGTTATTGGGGCATTAATGCATTTAGGCTACATGGGAATGCATTATGTAGAGACCTAAGGTGTAATTTGCATTGCTATGATGGGTAGGGATGCAAATTACAAAAGGAAGTTATTGAATGGGTCATGGTCCCCAAACAACCAACATGCAAGTTTATCTCTTTTTTGAAATCCCATCTTCATAGGGGAAGTTATGGACCCCTTACTCTTGATATATAACTCTCTTTTGCCGTGAGAAGAGAGAGATACTATTGAGAGAAGGAGAGGCAAAGGCAAGGATTGTTGGCTTGTTTTGGAAGGCCGCCTACAAGCTTTGATGGCGTCCATGCAACAAGGTATTACTTTCTTTGTATTACCATATTTGTTATATTAACTTCTCCACCAAATATCATTGATCATCATTCATACGTCTTTTGTTTCTAAAGATCTTTATGGAGATAGCATGAACTTCATTAATTAGAAATTGACATGCGTGTAATTAAAGGATGATTCATGCATTTCCTTCTTTTATTCACACGTTATATTATCAATTGTTGTAACACCCTTTGCTATAGTTATTCTCATGTTATTAATGTTTTAGTTAAAGCTCTTTGTCATTAACTTTGTCAACATGAGAATTGGTTTATGATCGTGTTTAGTTTGTATATGCCATGCTTGTACACGCATAAGGGCCTTAAGATTCTTGTGATTGATTTAAAGTTTACATAATTATTATTGCTAAGAAAAGGAATACCCATCAAGTTTAAGAAATCAACAATGGGTTATGGGCCCACAGATTCCCATTAGGGCAATTTTTTGTTGTTAAAATTTAACAACGGTATTGAATATAGGGATGGTTTTTTTTTCATATTTCGATATACATTTGTTTAAACAATATGTCACCAAAGTGGCCAATGTTGTTGAAATTAATGTGTGATGAAATATAAACGGCTATGCATTATTAATTTTTATGGATGATATTTACCCAAAGGAAAATTGATATCCATTAGAAATTATGCATATGGTTTAGTATTAAATATGTGATGATTTTTTGGTTATCGTGCAAATATTAAATCCACCCAAAGGTAGATTTCTATTTGGCACGTTATTATCATCAATATTTATTACTAAGTCAAGGTATCGCTCACAAGTTATATTTTTGTCCAAAGATAAAACTATAATGGAGTGGTAGATATCTTGAGATGGGATGTTACCTATATTCATTTTCATTTGCAGTTATGTGAGCATTTATGTTATTTTTTTTTCAGATATGAATTCCTCCAATATAACTGCTACCATCAATTCGATTCCAATGTTAAATGGCTCCAATTTTAAGTCATGGCAGGAGAACTTGTTGATAGTTCTCGGGGTCATGGATCTTGACCTTGCGATAAGGATTGACTCTCCTCCACCACTTACGGATAAGAGTACCTCTGATGAAAAGAGGGATAAAGAAAAGTGGGAGAGATCAAATCGCATGTGCATGATGATAATGAAAAGAGCCATTCCGGAAGCATTCAGGGGCACTATGTCTGAGAAAATAAGTACTGCTAAAGAATTCCTTGCCGATATTGAAAAACGATTTGCCAAGAATGAAAAGGCTGAAATTGGTACACTCTTGGCTAGTCTGATTTCAATGCGGTATAAGGGAAAAGGTAACATCAGGGAGTACATCATGGAGATGTCTCATCTTGCTTCTAAGTTAAAAGCACTCAAACTTGAACTCTCTGAGGACTTGTTGGTGCATTTGGTTCTGATATCCCTTCCCCCTTCATTCAACCAGTTTAAGGTGAGCTATAACTGTCAGAAAGAGACTTGGTCTCTGAATGAGCTCATCTCATACTGTGTTCAGGAAGAGGAAAGGCTAAAGCAAGATAAGACAGAAAGTGCTCATCTTGCCTCCACCTCTAAAGGAAAGGGCAAGAAAAGGAAGCAGGAAAAGGAAGCTGCAGTCACAGTACCTCATAAGAAACAACAAAATAAGGAACCATCTGCTACGGGTTGTTTCTTTTGTGGAGCTGAAGGACACAGGAAGAAGCAGTGCACAAATTATCACGCTTGGCGTGCTAAGAAAGGTACGCTTCATAGTTTGGTTTGTTCAGAAATTAATTTGACTTCGGTACCACAGTATACTTGGTGGCTAGATTCTGGAGCTACTACTCATGTTAGTGTCTCCATGCAGGGCTGCCTGAGCTACCGAAAACCCAGTCAAGCTGAAAAGTACCTCTACGTGGGGAATGGTGAATCAGTAGATGTCGAAGCAATAGGAAAATTCAGATTATTGTTGAAGAGTGGCTTTTATCTTGATTTAGATGGAACTTTTGTTGCTCCTTCTTTCCGTAGAAATTTAATTTCAGTTTATCTTTTGGACAAAGCTGGTTATTCTGTTTCTTTTGGTGATGGAAAACTTAGTCTATTTCAAAATTCTATCCTCATTGGTTCTGGTTTTTTATCTGAATTTGATCGTCTTTATTGCTTGAATACGGTTGCCTCTTATAGTGAATCTTTTCTTTCTACTACACGAGGTATGAAAAGAAAATCTACAGATACAGATTCAGCATCATTATGGCACAAACGATTAGGGCACATATCCAGGTCAAGGATAGAAAGGCTTGTGTCAACTGAAATTCTAAGTTCCTTAGATTTCACAGATTTTGATATATGCGTGAACTGCATAAAAGGAAAACAAACCAATAAAAGGAGATTTGAAGCCAATAGGTCATTAGACGTCTTAGAACTTATACATACAGATATTTGTGGTCCATTCCCTACGGTTGCTTGGAATGGACAACAATATTTTATAACGTTCATAGACGATTTCTCTAGATATGGCTACATATATCTCATTCATGAAAAATCTCAATCCTTGGATGTGTTCAAAAATTTTAAGGCCGAAGTTGAGAATCAACTCGGCAAAAGGATTAAAAGCGTTAGATCTGACCGTGGTGGTGAATACTATGGCAGATATGACGGTTCAGGTGAACAACGTCCAGGACCTTTTGCAAGATACCTCGAAGAATGCGGTATCGTCCCACAGTATACCATGCCAGGGTCACCAACCATGAATGGTGTAGCTGAAAGACGAAACAGAACACTTAAGGATATGGTGAGGAGTATGATTTGTCATTCTACCTTGCCAGAGTCTCTTTGGGGAGAAGCACTCAAGACTGCAGCATATATCCTAAATAGAGTTCCAACTAAGGCAACCAATAAAACCCCATATGAACTTTGGACGGGCAGGAAGCCCAGTCTAAACCATTTTCATATTTGGGGATGTCCAGCTGAGGCAAGGCCTTACAAGCCAAATGAAAAGAAACTGGATGCAAGAACAATTAGTTGTTACTTTATTGGATACTCTGAAAGATCAAGGGGGTACAAATTTTATGATCCCACAATTAAGTCCATTTTTGAGTCTGGTAATGCTAGATTTTTTGAGGATGTTGAGTTTGCGAGGGGAGATAAAGGTAAAGACTTTGTCTTGGAAGAGGAATATGTTGACATTCCCTCAGGTGTTGTTAGAATTGATAGGGATCACATTCCTATCATTTCTGATGACACAAATATTCAAGACAATGTTACTGAATCGACCCAAAATGAAATTATAGAGGAACAAACGTCAACACCTCATGAATTTTTGCCATTAAGAAGATCTACTAGAGAGAGAAGAAGTGCAATATCAGGTGAGTATATTGTATTTCTCCAAGAACAAGATGTAGACATTGGAATGATGGAAGATGATCCAATCACCTTTCATCAAGCCATGCAAAGTGTTAACTCTCTAAAGTGGATAGATGCCATGAATGAGGAAATTAAATCCATGAAGGATAACAATGTGTGGGAACTTGTCCCATTAGCTGAAGGTGTGAAACCCATTGGTTGCAAATGGATATTTAAAACCAAGAGGGATTCAAAAGGTGATGTGGAAAGATACAAAGCCCGCCTTGTTGCAAAAGGATTTACACAAAAAGAAGGCATTGATTATAAAGAGACTTTCTCTCCAGTTTCTTCGAAAGACTCTTTCAGGATTATAATGGCATTAGTTGCATTCTTTAATTTAGAATTGCATCAGATGGATGTAAAGACAGCATTTCTCAATGGTGACATTGACGAAGAATATATATGGTGCAACCAGAAAACTTTGTGTCGGGAGACCCAAAGAATATGGTTTGCAAACTCAAGAAATCCATCTATGGACTCAAACAGGCTTCAAGACAATGGTATTTCAAATTTCATCATGTGATCATCTCTTTTGGTTTTGAGATGAATTTGGCTGATGAATGCATATACCATAAATTTAGTGGGAGTAAACATATTTTCTTAGTATTATATGTTGACGACATCTTGCTTGCTAGCAATGATATGAACCTCTTACAGGATACCAAGAAATTCCTTTCAAAGAATTTTGATATGAAAGATCTTGGTGATGCTTCTTTTGTTTTGGGTATTGAGATATATCGGGACCGTTCTCAGCATATCCTTGGTTTATCTCAAAAGATCTATATTGAAAAGGTTCTAAAAAGATATGGCATGCAAGATTGTAGACCATCTGATACACCCGTGGCAAAGGGAGACAAGTTCAGTCTAAATCAGTGCCCTAAGAATGATTTTGAGAAAAGGGAGATGCAAAGAATTCCTTATGCATCAACAGTTGGAAGTCTAATGTATGCGCAAGTTTGTACTCGTCCAGACTTGGCATATATTACAGGGATGTTGGGCAGATATTTGAGCAATCCAGGACAGGATCATTGGAAAGCAGCTAAAAGGGTCCTGAGATATCTACAAAGAACAAAAGAATATATGCTCACATATAGGAGGTCGGACCAACTTGAGATCATTGGTTATAGCGACTCCAATTTTGCTGGATGTCAAGATAGTATGAAGTCTACATCAGGCTACATCTATCTACTTGCTGGGGGTGCTATTTCTTGGAAGAGTGCTAAGCAGTCTCTTATAGCCTCTTCCATTATGGCAGCAGAATTCATAGCTTGTTACGAGGCATCCAATCATGGAATTTGGCTGCGTAATTTTGTCACTGGGCTACGTATAGTTGATGGTATTGAAAGACCATTAAAGTTATTTTGTGACAACAAATCGGCAGTATTATATTCCAATAACAACAGGAGTTCGACAAAATCTAAGCATATAGACATCAAATTCCTGGTTGTTAAAGAAAGAGTACAAAGTGGACAATTATCTATTGAGCATATCGGTACAAACTCCATGATTACGGATCCGCTTACTAAAGGATTGCCACCCAAAGTATTTCATGATTATACCATGAATATGGGTGTCGTTTCAGTTAAAGATATTCAGTTTTAGTGGGAGTTTGTAATTTTGAAATGCTTGTAAAAAATTTTGTTTGGTATTTGGGAAATTCAGTTAAGACATTATGATTATTGTTTTTTTGTAAAACAATTATTTTATGTTCACTGTATTATTCGTCAAGTCTGATCTCATTCAGCGGACCAGTTGGAAATTGATATGTTAAGATCGCATTGCATATGATTTCCATGCTACATACCCATGTTCTTATCCTTGTTATTAAGTTGTATTAACATATGTGACCATTAAAGGTTAAGTTACTATGATTGTAACATAGCCATTTTGATCCTATGCCTGATACAACTGGTAGACAGGATTTATGGATATTCATAAAATGGTGACAGAAAGGTTGAGCTCATTCGGATATTATGTGATTATAATATGTACACATATAGTCCAGGTGGGAGATTGTTGGAATTTTATTCCAAAGATGGACTTATATGTATATATATATTCATAATCGATAATACTGTCGGTTTTAATTATATGTCCCAATAAAATAGAATCATGGTGATCAAATAAAGAATTTGGAAGTTATTGGGGCATTAATGCATTTAGGCTACATGGGAATGCATTATGTAGAGACCTAAGGTGTAATTTGCATTGCTATGATGGGTAGGGATGCAAATTACAAAAGGAAGTTATTGAATGGGTCATGGTCCCCAAACAACCAACATGCAAGTTTATCTCTTTTTTGAAATCCCATCTTCATAGGGGAAGTTATGGACCCCTTACTCTTGATATATAACTCTCTTTTGCCGTGAGAAGAGAGAGATACTATTGAGAGAAGGAGAGGCAAAGGCAAGGATTGTTGGCTTGTTTTGGAAGGCCGCCTACAAGCTTTGATGGCGTCCATGCAACAAGGTATTACTTTCTTTGTATTACCATATTTGTTATATTAACTTCTCCACCAAATATCATTGATCATCATTCATACGTCTTTTGTTTCTAAAGATCTTTATGGAGATAGCATGAACTTCATTAATTAGAAATTGACATGCGTGTAATTAAAGGATGATTCATGCATTTCCTTCTTTTATTCACACGTTATATTATCAATTGTTGTAACACCCTTTGCTATAGTTATTCTCATGTTATTAATGTTTTAGTTAAAGCTCTTTGTCATTAACTTTGTCAACATGAGAATTGGTTTATGATCGTGTTTAGTTTGTATATGCCATGCTTGTACACGCATAAGGGCCTTAAGATTCTTGTGATTGATTTAAAGTTTACATAATTATTATTGCTAAGAAAAGGAATACCCATCAAGTTTAAGAAATCAACAATGGGTTATGGGCCCACAGATTCCCATTAGGGCAATTTTTTGTTGTTAAAATTTAACAACGGTATTGAATATAGGGATGGTTTTTTTTTCATATTTCGATATACATTTGTTTAAACAATATGTCACCAAAGTGGCCAATGTTGTTGAAATTAATGTGTGATGAAATATAAACGGCTATGCATTATTAATTTTTATGGATGATATTTACCCAAAGGAAAATTGATATCCATTAGAAATTATGCATATGGTTTAGTATTAAATATGTGATGATTTTTTGGTTATCGTGCAAATATTAAATCCACCCAAAGGTAGATTTCTATTTGGCACGTTATTATCATCAATATTTATTACTAAGTCAAGGTATCGCTCACAAGTTATATTTTTGTCCAAAGATAAAACTATAATGGAGTGGTAGATATCTTGAGATGGGATGTTACCTATATTCATTTTCATTTGCAGTTATGTGAGCATTTATGTTATTTTTTTTTCAGATATGAATTCCTCCAATATAACTGCTACCATCAATTCGATTCCAATGTTAAATGGCTCCAATTTTAAGTCATGGCAGGAGAACTTGTTGATAGTTCTCGGGGTCATGGATCTTGACCTTGCGATAAGGATTGACTCTCCTCCACCACTTACGGATAAGAGTACCTCTGATGAAAAGAGGGATAAAGAAAAGTGGGAGAGATCAAATCGCATGTGCATGATGATAATGAAAAGAGCCATTCCGGAAGCATTCAGGGGCACTATGTCTGAGAAAATAAGTACTGCTAAAGAATTCCTTGCCGATATTGAAAAACGATTTGCCAAGAATGAAAAGGCTGAAATTGGTACACTCTTGGCTAGTCTGATTTCAATGCGGTATAAGGGAAAAGGTAACATCAGGGAGTACATCATGGAGATGTCTCATCTTGCTTCTAAGTTAAAAGCACTCAAACTTGAACTCTCTGAGGACTTGTTGGTGCATTTGGTTCTGATATCCCTTCCCCCTTCATTCAACCAGTTTAAGGTGAGCTATAACTGTCAGAAAGAGACTTGGTCTCTGAATGAGCTCATCTCATACTGTGTTCAGGAAGAGGAAAGGCTAAAGCAAGATAAGACAGAAAGTGCTCATCTTGCCTCCACCTCTAAAGGAAAGGGCAAGAAAAGGAAGCAGGAAAAGGAAGCTGCAGTCACAGTACCTCATAAGAAACAACAAAATAAGGAACCATCTGCTACGGGTTGTTTCTTTTGTGGAGCTGAAGGACACAGGAAGAAGCAGTGCACAAATTATCACGCTTGGCGTGCTAAGAAAGGTACGCTTCATAGTTTGGTTTGTTCAGAAATTAATTTGACTTCGGTACCACAGTATACTTGGTGGCTAGATTCTGGAGCTACTACTCATGTTAGTGTCTCCATGCAGGGCTGCCTGAGCTACCGAAAACCCAGTCAAGCTGAAAAGTACCTCTACGTGGGGAATGGTGAATCAGTAGATGTCGAAGCAATAGGAAAATTCAGATTATTGTTGAAGAGTGGCTTTTATCTTGATTTAGATGGAACTTTTGTTGCTCCTTCTTTCCGTAGAAATTTAATTTCAGTTTATCTTTTGGACAAAGCTGGTTATTCTGTTTCTTTTGGTGATGGAAAACTTAGTCTATTTCAAAATTCTATCCTCATTGGTTCTGGTTTTTTATCTGAATTTGATCGTCTTTATTGCTTGAATACGGTTGCCTCTTATAGTGAATCTTTTCTTTCTACTACACGAGGTATGAAAAGAAAATCTACAGATACAGATTCAGCATCATTATGGCACAAACGATTAGGGCACATATCCAGGTCAAGGATAGAAAGGCTTGTGTCAACTGAAATTCTAAGTTCCTTAGATTTCACAGATTTTGATATATGCGTGAACTGCATAAAAGGAAAACAAACCAATAAAAGGAGATTTGAAGCCAATAGGTCATTAGACGTCTTAGAACTTATACATACAGATATTTGTGGTCCATTCCCTACGGTTGCTTGGAATGGACAACAATATTTTATAACGTTCATAGACGATTTCTCTAGATATGGCTACATATATCTCATTCATGAAAAATCTCAATCCTTGGATGTGTTCAAAAATTTTAAGGCCGAAGTTGAGAATCAACTCGGCAAAAGGATTAAAAGCGTTAGATCTGACCGTGGTGGTGAATACTATGGCAGATATGACGGTTCAGGTGAACAACGTCCAGGACCTTTTGCAAGATACCTCGAAGAATGCGGTATCGTCCCACAGTATACCATGCCAGGGTCACCAACCATGAATGGTGTAGCTGAAAGACGAAACAGAACACTTAAGGATATGGTGAGGAGTATGATTTGTCATTCTACCTTGCCAGAGTCTCTTTGGGGAGAAGCACTCAAGACTGCAGCATATATCCTAAATAGAGTTCCAACTAAGGCAACCAATAAAACCCCATATGAACTTTGGACGGGCAGGAAGCCCAGTCTAAACCATTTTCATATTTGGGGATGTCCAGCTGAGGCAAGGCCTTACAAGCCAAATGAAAAGAAACTGGATGCAAGAACAATTAGTTGTTACTTTATTGGATACTCTGAAAGATCAAGGGGGTACAAATTTTATGATCCCACAATTAAGTCCATTTTTGAGTCTGGTAATGCTAGATTTTTTGAGGATGTTGAGTTTGCGAGGGGAGATAAAGGTAAAGACTTTGTCTTGGAAGAGGAATATGTTGACATTCCCTCAGGTGTTGTTAGAATTGATAGGGATCACATTCCTATCATTTCTGATGACACAAATATTCAAGACAATGTTACTGAATCGACCCAAAATGAAATTATAGAGGAACAAACGTCAACACCTCATGAATTTTTGCCATTAAGAAGATCTACTAGAGAGAGAAGAAGTGCAATATCAGGTGAGTATATTGTATTTCTCCAAGAACAAGATGTAGACATTGGAATGATGGAAGATGATCCAATCACCTTTCATCAAGCCATGCAAAGTGTTAACTCTCTAAAGTGGATAGATGCCATGAATGAGGAAATTAAATCCATGAAGGATAACAATGTGTGGGAACTTGTCCCATTAGCTGAAGGTGTGAAACCCATTGGTTGCAAATGGATATTTAAAACCAAGAGGGATTCAAAAGGTGATGTGGAAAGATACAAAGCCCGCCTTGTTGCAAAAGGATTTACACAAAAAGAAGGCATTGATTATAAAGAGACTTTCTCTCCAGTTTCTTCGAAAGACTCTTTCAGGATTATAATGGCATTAGTTGCATTCTTTAATTTAGAATTGCATCAGATGGATGTAAAGACAGCATTTCTCAATGGTGACATTGACGAAGAATATATATGGTGCAACCAGAAAACTTTGTGTCGGGAGACCCAAAGAATATGGTTTGCAAACTCAAGAAATCCATCTATGGACTCAAACAGGCTTCAAGACAATGGTATTTCAAATTTCATCATGTGATCATCTCTTTTGGTTTTGAGATGAATTTGGCTGATGAATGCATATACCATAAATTTAGTGGGAGTAAACATATTTTCTTAGTATTATATGTTGACGACATCTTGCTTGCTAGCAATGATATGAACCTCTTACAGGATACCAAGAAATTCCTTTCAAAGAATTTTGATATGAAAGATCTTGGTGATGCTTCTTTTGTTTTGGGTATTGAGATATATCGGGACCGTTCTCAGCATATCCTTGGTTTATCTCAAAAGATCTATATTGAAAAGGTTCTAAAAAGATATGGCATGCAAGATTGTAGACCATCTGATACACCCGTGGCAAAGGGAGACAAGTTCAGTCTAAATCAGTGCCCTAAGAATGATTTTGAGAAAAGGGAGATGCAAAGAATTCCTTATGCATCAACAGTTGGAAGTCTAATGTATGCGCAAGTTTGTACTCGTCCAGACTTGGCATATATTACAGGGATGTTGGGCAGATATTTGAGCAATCCAGGACAGGATCATTGGAAAGCAGCTAAAAGGGTCCTGAGATATCTACAAAGAACAAAAGAATATATGCTCACATATAGGAGGTCGGACCAACTTGAGATCATTGGTTATAGCGACTCCAATTTTGCTGGATGTCAAGATAGTATGAAGTCTACATCAGGCTACATCTATCTACTTGCTGGGGGTGCTATTTCTTGGAAGAGTGCTAAGCAGTCTCTTATAGCCTCTTCCATTATGGCAGCAGAATTCATAGCTTGTTACGAGGCATCCAATCATGGAATTTGGCTGCGTAATTTTGTCACTGGGCTACGTATAGTTGATGGTATTGAAAGACCATTAAAGTTATTTTGTGACAACAAATCGGCAGTATTATATTCCAATAACAACAGGAGTTCGACAAAATCTAAGCATATAGACATCAAATTCCTGGTTGTTAAAGAAAGAGTACAAAGTGGACAATTATCTATTGAGCATATCGGTACAAACTCCATGATTACGGATCCGCTTACTAAAGGATTGCCACCCAAAGTATTTCATGATTATACCATGAATATGGGTGTCGTTTCAGTTAAAGATATTCAGTTTTAGTGGGAGTTTGTAATTTTGAAATGCTTGTAAAAAATTTTGTTTGGTATTTGGGAAATTCAGTTAAGACATTATGATTATTGTTTTTTTGTAAAACAATTATTTTATGTTCACTGTATTATTCGTCAAGTCTGATCTCATTCAGCGGACCAGTTGGAAATTGATATGTTAAGATCGCATTGCATATGATTTCCATGCTACATACCCATGTTCTTATCCTTGTTATTAAGTTGTATTAACATATGTGACCATTAAAGGTTAAGTTACTATGATTGTAACATAGCCATTTTGATCCTATGCCTGATACAACTGGTAGACAGGATTTATGGATATTCATAAAATGGTGACAGAAAGGTTGAGCTCATTCGGATATTATGTGATTATAATATGTACACATATAGTCCAGGTGGGAGATTGTTGGAATTTTATTCCAAAGATGGACTTATATGTATATATATATTCATAATCGATAATACTGTCGGTTTTAATTATATGTCCCAATAAAATAGAATCATGGTGATCAAATAAAGAATTTGGAAGTTATTGGGGCATTAATGCATTTAGGCTACATGGGAATGCATTATGTAGAGACCTAAGGTGTAATTTGCATTGCTATGATGGGTAGGGATGCAAATTACAAAAGGAAGTTATTGAATGGGTCATGGTCCCCAAACAACCAACATGCAAGTTTATCTCTTTTTTGAAATCCCATCTTCATAGGGGAAGTTATGGACCCCTTACTCTTGATATATAACTCTCTTTTGCCGTGAGAAGAGAGAGATACTATTGAGAGAAGGAGAGGCAAAGGCAAGGATTGTTGGCTTGTTTTGGAAGGCCGCCTACAAGCTTTGATGGCGTCCATGCAACAAGGTATTACTTTCTTTGTATTACCATATTTGTTATATTAACTTCTCCACCAAATATCATTGATCATCATTCATACGTCTTTTGTTTCTAAAGATCTTTATGGAGATAGCATGAACTTCATTAATTAGAAATTGACATGCGTGTAATTAAAGGATGATTCATGCATTTCCTTCTTTTATTCACACGTTATATTATCAATTGTTGTAACACCCTTTGCTATAGTTATTCTCATGTTATTAATGTTTTAGTTAAAGCTCTTTGTCATTAACTTTGTCAACATGAGAATTGGTTTATGATCGTGTTTAGTTTGTATATGCCATGCTTGTACACGCATAAGGGCCTTAAGATTCTTGTGATTGATTTAAAGTTTACATAATTATTATTGCTAAGAAAAGGAATACCCATCAAGTTTAAGAAATCAACAAGCTCCTCCCATATGTCCTTGCGATTTCCTTCTAGAAGAGGTCTACCATAATCGGATGTGTGCTTCCCTATCAAGGGATTCCTTCATACAGATTCGAGTTTTTCTTCTTTGTCAATGGAGGACCACGAGGAATATGCATAGTTGTCTGCACCTTTTAATTTGATTGAGGTATATTGAACAATCACAGTAAAAGTAGAGACAAGCGCATGTATCTCAGAAGAAGATGCGGAAGAAGAGTCAAAGACAATAGTGGAAACTCAAGAACCACTAAAGAAGGCAATCAATCAAAAACAAAACCTTCCATAAACAGCCCCATGTTGTAGAAACAATAGTCTAGAGATTGCCCACATGATAATGGCAGTGGTCTAACATGGGCTGGTGGTTGGAGGTGATTTGGCAATGACCTCAACTGTAGGCAGGAGACTTGCGACAGTGGCCTTGTGACTAGTGAAGGTAGTATGGAGGTCGCTGGCAGAGATGGTATGAAGGTAGCTAGTGGCAAAGGCGGGCAACTTTGTCATGGAGGTTGAAATGAGGGCTTGAGGTTGGCAACTAGGGCCTAACATGGAGATTGCAACTAGAGTCTAAATTAGAGGATGGAGGCCCATGCTACCAACAATGAAAGGGTTGCCAACTGGTGAGGCCTAACGATGAGCTACTAGAGCCAATGAATTTAGGCCTCGACGTTGCAGGACCTTAGCAAATTTAGGGCTAGGGTAGGAGGAGTTTATGGCTTATTTAGGCGAAGGTATTAGACCACCGATCTATGACCGCAATTCCCATACCATGTGAAAGGAGAGCATACTTTTTTATTATGAGATTCTAGATCCCTCATATGTTGAAGAGGAAGAGTCTAGTGTTCGGGAGAAAATTACATAAATACATGTAGGAAAAAGAACGAGAAACACATCTTTCACATATACAACTACATGTATAAGCTTTGTTCACTTAAACAACTCTTTGAACTTGTAATGTGGGGCTTCCGAGACATAGATGAAGCAATAAACCACCATTAATTGGATTTTGGATAATCCATTTATCCAGTCAACTCAAAATAAATTACCTCTCAATACAACCCTTCAAGATGAAGAGTGCAGTGCTCAACATGGTATACATTGAAGCTGATAACAATGATTCGTGCAAATAGTTTTTATAACAAGTAGTTTTTATAACACCTCCGAACCGAAGATAACTGACATATGGTCACTCAGATTTATATTTTCCGTCTAGCCACCCTTAACTAGGCATCTACTCTAGAGAAAGCATCTGTTATGACATAAGGTACAGTTTGCACATAGCCACGGAAATACAGAACTAATATAATGGGGCCATGCATCTTGGCAACTGTGTACAACCCTTGAAGAACCAGAATCTTCATAATGAAAATATAACATGAAGATCAAGATGAAGGAATCCCACAAATATTCCGCCTTGATGATGTTAAAGATAATAAAAACAACTGGAATAGCAATATGAATACCAAATTCCAATTTTAATCAACTCATATAGTAAAGATGGCAATTACAGGCTCTAACAAGTCAAACGTTCCTTATACAGATGATGGTGTACTTAACACATGACCGGATACTACTTCTATTTCAGTCTTGGGGGAGATCTGATTATCTAATTAACCCAATAAAGTACAACAACAACAACAAAGCCTTTTCCCACAATTAAGTAGGGTCGTCTACATGGATTCTTCGCCTCCATTCAGATCTATCTTGGGTCATTCTCGGACTTATATCCAAAAAACTAAGATCCCTTCGTATAGTCTCTTTCCAACACTTCTTGGGCCGTCCTCGCCCTCTCTTAGCCGGCTCAACATCCCAACACTCGCATCTCCTAACCGGTGCATCAGTTGACCTTCTTTGCAAATGACCAAACCATCTTAAGCGGTTTTCTCGCATCTTATCCTCGATCGGAGCTACACCAACTTTCTTTCTGATTGCATCATTCCGAATCTGATCTTTACGTGTATGTCCACACATCCATCTTAGCATTTTCATTTCTGCTACAACCATTCTCTGCACATGTCTATGGTTCACAGGCCAACATTCAGAACCATAAAGCATAGCAGGTCTCACGGCTGCTTTGTAAAACTTTCCTTTAATTTTTAAAGGAATTTTCTTATCACAGAGAACAGCGGAGGCTCCTCTCCATTTTAGCCAGCCTGCATTTATTCTATTAGTAACATCTCCATCAATTTCCCCATCATGTTGCAAAATGGATCCCAGATATCTAAAAGAATCTCTCTTCTGAATGTTATCGTCACCAATCTTCACCTCGATTCCTTCACCATTGCTTCCATCAAAGGTGCATTCCATATATTCCGTCTTAGCCCTACTTATACGAAAACCTTTAGTCTCCAATGCATGTCTCCAAACCTCAAGCTTCTCATTTACTCCATCTCTAGTCTCGTCAATCAACACAATATCATCAGCAAATAACATACACCAAGGTAACTCATCTTGAATGTGACTTGTCAACTCGTCCATAATCAAAGTAAAAAGAAATGGACTCAAAGCTGAACCTTGATGTAAACCAATGTTGATATCAAAATAGTCAGTCTTCCCCGTCGGGGTCCTTACACAAGATAAAGCCCTATCATACATATCCTTTATGAGATTAATGTATAGGACAGGTACTTGTCTCTTCTCTAAAACTCTCCACAGTATCTCTCGTGGGACGGAATCATAAGCCTTCTCCAAATCAATAAAGATCATATGGAGATTCTTCCTTTTAGCTCTATAAATCTCCATTGTTCTCCTCAGCAAATGGATGGCTTCAATAGTTGAGCGACCTGGCATGAATCCGAATTGATTTTCTTTTACTTGGGAAACTTGCCTCAACCTTCTTTCGATCACACGTTCCCAAATTTTCATAGTGTGACTCATCAGCTTGATACCTCTATAATTTGAACAATTTTGAATGTCTCCTTTGTTCTGATAAAAAGGCACCACGATACTCCTCCAATCTTCAGGCATTTTCTTGCTTCGCCAAATAACATTGAATAGGTTCGTAAGCCAAGTCAAACCACGCTCACCTAAAACTTTCCATACTTCTACAGGGATGTCATCCGGTCCAACACCTTTCCCATGTCTCATAACCTTCAAAGCCTCCTCTACTTCTTTTCTTTGTATTCGTCTATAGCATGCACGATTCAAGTAAGTTTCACTACTAGCTAGATCACCCAAAGTGATCTCTCTATTTCCTTCTCCAATGAAAAGTTTATGGAAGTACTGCTCCCATCTAGTCTCTATATCCTTCTGAGTAACAAGCACGTGACCTTCCTCGTCCTTAATACATCTCACTTGAGAAAGGTCTTTGGTCTTTCTTTCTCTTGCTTTGGCCAACCTGAATATATCCTTCTGGCCCTCCTTAGAGTTGAGATTTTTATACAAAACCTCATAAGCTTTTGACTTAGCTTCGCTTACAGCCTTCTTTGCTTCCTTCTTCGCTATTTTATAGTCTGTGACAGTTTCCTCTGTTCTATCCTTAGACATAGCTTTAAAGCAAGCTCTTTTAATTTTTAGCTTCTCTTGCACCCCTTCACTCCACCACCAAGCCTCCTTTTGACCCGGAGCTCCTCCTTTTGACTCGCCTAGCATCTCTTTGGCTACCTTTCGGATACAAGATGCTACTGCCTCCCACATCTCGTTTGCACTACCGCTACAATCCCAAGATAAGTCTTCTAAAACCTTCTCCCTGAAGCTTGATTGCTTCAGCGGAAGATTCCACCACCTAGTTCTAGTAATCTTAGGAACCTTCCTTTTCGTTACCAGCCCTTTTATTTGTAAATCCAAGACTAACAAGCGATGTTGGGTTGTCAAACTCTCTCCAGGGATTACTTTGCAATCTTTGCAACATAATCGATCTCTTCTCCTCAACGCAAAGTAATCTATCTGTGTTCTAGTTGAGCCACTCTTATAAGTAATTAAATGCTCATCCCTTTTCTTGAAAAGAGTGTTTGCTATGAAAAGATCATATGCTGTTACAAAATCCAGAATGACTTTTCCCTCTTCATTTCTATCCCCAAAACCATGTCCTCCATGCACACTTGCATACCCTGAAACATCTTTTCCCACATGTCCATTTGCAAACCATCTCTCTTTGTGGGATTCCTTGTAAAATCTTATCTAGATCCTCCCAATTAACCCAATAAAGTATTTTAATAAAATCGGCATTTCCAGATATTTAATATTTAAGATGTCATTTCTTACAGTCAAACATGATAACCTGAAATAAAGGTCATTTGATCAAAGATGAACTAGTCCATTGCAGCAAGGGTCCAGATTCATATGAACCTTATTCAATATCCTATATAACGTGCCCACATATTCAGAGCAACTATGTGGCTTTTTTATGTTATCTCCATTTTAGAAATGTAGGACTTAGGCAAGGTGGAGTAACCTTCAAACTTTAAACATGTCAACAAACATGGGAAAATCACAGACGAGACCCTCATCTGATATTTTAGTTTCCCTGATACACAATAAGTTAAGTAGACAACTGTGCATCTGAGAAGATAGCAGTTATCACAGGTGTACAAACACGGCCCAAAGGACGATATAACAACTGATAGGGGAAAACAAGAGAAGATGAAAAGAGGATTATGAGAAACATGCTTCAGTAAAACAGTGTATTAGCATTAGACTAAGCAAGTCCTTTTCTTGTAATCGTGACTATTTTATATTAAAAGTGCGATCTATTAATAATCGTAAAATGAAGTCATGGCATTACACTATCAAAAAATATTGTAATCATGTGCATTTTTGTCCTAAGAGTGTCACGTATCTACATGTACCTACAGGCGTGTGTATTTTGTGTGCATAAATACAACCATGCTGAAAGTAAAGATGAGCATAAGTCCCAAGTCTAGCCAACATACCCATTATTTGAACCTTTACACTCACCAGAAAAAACACTTTCATCTTGAGAGTTGATTTATTCATTTGGCAGTCGATTTAGTCCTTGAACATGACCACACAAGGAAGCCCAATTGTGCTTCCCTTTTTAACAGGACTTCTTAAGGCATTCATGCCACTGGACTAGCAAATCAAAATTCGTTTATCAATTTGAGTAAAAACACACCCAAAACTCACCACACCAGTATGCTCCCTCAATTATTCATCAAATTTTTAAGGTCTGTCTTCTTCGGATTTAATTTTGCTGCATCCTTGCTAGGAAAAACATCTAACCCACTCCACCATAAATTGGCTAAGTATACAGTGCAATCATTTGAAACGGTAACCTAAACAAGATCAAACATTACTGTCCTGTTTATGTTCCTTTGGTTGTGGGGCTGGAAAAAGGTATTTGATTAAGAATCCAACAACACGTTGTACTTTTCCCTTTTCTTAGTCCATGAGTTGATTAAACGATTGTTGACGCTGATTAGAGAGGGACACACAGTTCTTGACACTTACAGATCCACTACTTTCTGCACCAACTCGCAAGGCCTATTTTTTTCCTTTTATAATTTTTTTGTTTTTTAAAAAATAAATTTGTTGTTATTTAGCTTATTTTTTCCCCAATGGATTCTTGTTGTTTTTTAGTTGCACATTTATTGAAAGGATGCATCCAACTCCAAAGACCTGATTCTCACACAAACCAACTAAAATGCAGTTCAGACCTAAACATATCAACCAAAACCAAGTCTTATATCATATCAAAGCTAGAACCAAAGTACAAGTAGAAATTTTTCAATTCAATTGTGTGGCATCCAGTTAGATACACACATGCAGTAACTGCTGAAGAAGCCTCAATATAACAGAAGAGAAAGTAAGTCGGCAAAATATAATCCGACCAACATTCTAAGCATAAAAAAGATCATCAAAGTAATTATAGAAGACAAAATCCATATCATCCTCTTCCTCTTCTCAAAAAAAGCATATCACCCACTTCTTCTATTATTTTAAGCTACAGTGTAATGAAAAAAAACAGCAAATAACTGAATTTCGATTCCGTATTCTTATCTCCTTAATAATTACGCCAATCATGTAAACATTTTTTCCCGTTAATCTAAGTACTGCCAAAATTATCATCTAGTTATGTAGCTACTTCTAAGGGAGCATCGAATGAGCTAGGCAAAGTTTGACTGCCAGCAAATACCAGTCAAGAAAAGAGTCAGAATATCTTACTAGACCTTGGAAAAGAACTTCTGAGCATGACTTCTAATCTGAATAGCAGTCTTAGTACCAATATGCTCTGTTTAAAAATTACAGAAATATAAATGCTTAAGAAAATATGATCCCTCTTTATGCAACAGTAGAGATAAAGACTAACAGAAAGAGAAATAACCACAAGAAAATGATGCCAAGCTTCTGACAAGTTAACCAATCGAACGAATTCGACAAGAAATAACAACAGAAAATAATAACCTTCGATGCGCTGCCAGGCCCTCCCGTAAAGCCTCAAAGCCTTTAGGAACCGGTTATGTTCTTCGTCTGTCCACCTTTCTCGCTGCTTTGTTATTGTATACGGCTTTCTCGCCTGCATTCCATTCCGAAAGCCATAAGCGGGTCTTTTCGATCCTCAAATCTAGATAAAAGACAATTTAAGCACTTGCAGAAATCACCTTCACGAGAACTTCTTCCCCCGAGGAGCAACTCTCCATCGACGGAGCTCGAAATCCCATTCACAGATGAGTGCAAGAGGAGGCAATTACTTATGATCCTCCACGACGAGTATGAATCCCCCTTCCGTGTCTCCCGCCATCCGCTCCACCCGATGGAAAGAGTACCTCATGTCCACTGAAATCGACTACAGCTACAAACACGACGATCAAACGCATCCAATTACGAATCCACAACCGATCCGGCACGCACCGTGATTCAAACCAAACGCCATATTTCCCGCGGAAAAGGAAAACATCTGTCCGCAACCGTTATAAAGCATTAAGTAATTAAAAGGAGTGGAAAAGGAAGGCGACTGACCGGAATTGGAGCAAGCATCGAGACTTCCCCTATAACACAGCTAATCAAACATGACTTCGAAAGATCCGGATTTCAATTGCCCAATCCCTATCCAAAAAACACGGGGATGAAAAATCGAGCGACTCACTCCGCGCCGCCGCAAACGGCACGGTGCGCGATCCTCCGGCAGCAGCCGGGCGCTCACGCCGCGCCTCCCCTCCCCCTCGTCCTCCTCTGCCGCCGCCGGCGCTGCTCCTTCCAGATCGGGCGCTGCTGAGAAGACGAGCGGAAGAGCTCCACAAGAGAGCGCCGTTCTCGACTTATAAGCGGTGCTGGGGCGTTGGAATATGGGCTGCGTCGCCTTCTCAGAACGAAGTGGATTAAGCACAGCCACTATAATTTTCCTCATGTATCACCATAGCCCTTGCTTTATTTGAGGCAAAGGGGAGATCGAGCCTCGGATGCCACGTGGTGGAAACCTAGTGGCTCGGGACGCCCCTCTGGGGTGCGCTTTTTGGAGGGAGGAGAGAGAATGGGGAGGGATGTTAGAGAGAGAGAGCGTTCTCGGCCACAAGGAAAAGGGTCAGGTGGGGCCCACCGGTGAGGGAGGTGGTGAGGGTGGTGCTTCGCTTTGGGAGGGGGCGAGGGTGAGGACTGAGGAGGGGAGCCCGATCTGACGTGGGGCCAGTGGGAGGGGAGCCACAAGGGACCCCGGAGCTCGGAATACGGTGGGCGGGAATGTGTCCCGTGCACCCCGGGATAGGACTCGTGGTGGGGAGGGAGCCACGTAGAATGCAAAGCCGCAGCAAGAAGTTGTGAGCGGCGCGGCTTGAGCCGAGCGGAGCCGATTGGGGGAATTTGTGGGTGGTGGACGCGGGAGGGTCATGGCGGCGCGCGTGGTTGGGATCTCGCGTGGCGGCTTTAATGTGGTTGCTTTGTTCGACGATGCTCATGGGTTTGGACAGGTTTTGTTGATGTTTTTGACCTCTTTTTTTCCATGCGTTGCAGAAGAAAGGGGTGCATTTCGTGTACTTGGATTGTGCATTTAGGATTTTCTTAAATACTTTCCGCATCTTAAGATAAGCTATTACGATTAGATGAGGGCTACTTTTTACTATCTCGTCCGCCCTCCAACACCTAATAAGAAAAGGGTCCTTTTGGGACGAGAGAATATGAGGATGGGGGAAGGATATTGGGAATTTGGGAGTGAGTCGGAGAATATAAGTGAAGGGAATGGAAGCGAAATGGAGGGAGTTGAAGGGATAATAGAAATGATTTTTTCATTACTAATTGGATGGATTGAGAGGGAAATTGAACAAGTCCTTTATAATTTTGTATGCGGCTTTTTTCCTTCCTTTAGGGGGTGTTTGATAGTGGGTTTAGGTGGGTTAAACTGGTTGCACGTAACCCATTTTTGGCCTTTGGTGTTTGGATAAAGGGTTAAACTGGGGGTGGGTTAGAAGTGGGTTTGGGGTGATGTGATTGTATTGGAGTTTGAAAAAGTGAGTAGTTATTGTGATGTGATTGTATTGGAGTTTGAAAAAGTGAGTAGAAGTGGAGTAGTTTATATTTTTTATATGATATGATGGTATAATATATTATTTTTTGATAGGATTGATGATGTAAAATTTATTTATTTAATTTTTTAAAAAAGGAATAAAGTGGGGCCCACGTGGAGGGAGAAAATAAGGGGTGGGGGAGTTAAACCACCCCTAGGGTGGTTTAACCCGGTATCCGAACAACCCCTTAGGGTGTGTTTGGATAGAGGGTTTAGGTGGGTTAACCTAGTAACAGGTAACCCATTTTTGGGTTTTGATTTTTGGATAGAGGATTAAACTGGGGGTGGGTTAGAAGTGGGTTTGGTTTCACCCGATACACGAACGGGGTCTTAGATTAGAACAAGCTATTTATATAAGAAAATTGTTTATGTTGATAATGACACCAGCATGATATCAACATTCTTGTAGAGAGTTAATAATTAAATCGACATGATTTACTAGGTCTGGCCAGTGGAATCATTTTCCAACTAGAAAAAGTCGCAGATATAAAGAATATATATGATTATATACAGCAGGTGTGTACTTAGCACGGACATTTCGTGTCTTAGAGTGATGTATATTGAATAGGAGGCACTTGCCAAGTTTATTACTACTAAGGATAGAGCTTGCGACTCGTGAAGTAGGATAGATAAGGTGATGACAACCGCAAGGCACATGAAAAATGTTCAAGCTCTCAAAAAACTGGTGGCTACGATGCTCGAGTTTGTATCTTGAGGGGCTATCTCGATTGAGTCAGGACAAGAAACATTTAAATTGGTGTCCCTAGCTCAAGGCGGAGTGGGCACAACTAGTATGCTCGATGGCCATTGATGAATATGTTTAATGAGTTCAATCGGAGAGTCGCCTCTTCGAGTTGCAACATTTCTCCCCAGATGGAGAGTGTAGCTCATCTGCCTCGTCAACCTTAGGTGGCATTTCTTGTTGCTTTCTTGGATAGCTCTTCAAATGGGAGGTCATCCTCGGATTCACCACTTATAATCTATCTACGTGTTTGATTGAAATGAAAGTACAAGTTTTCCATTGAGGCCATTATTTTCTACGATGATTTGTCTAGCAAATTACATACGATATCTCCATAGGTTGACGCCATGTCATGTCCTTGGGACCAACTAGGCGACCATCATAAATAGATCGAAGCATCTTGTGCACTAAATAGGATCCTTCCTAGTGTGGGACAAGTTTTAACCCTTTTGAGGTATAGTCTCCTCGACTCTTGAGATGGCAAGAGAGCATTTTGTGATGCTCTTGGTTGAACCTTTAAAATGCAAAACCGTGACATGGGCACCTTGTAAATTTTGATGTGCTTAGCATCTTCGTTACTTATGTTATCTAGCAGTTCTACTTGAACTCATTGAGCTACCTTGTTGGTCTATGGTTCAAATAATTGTGTTAAGTAGGAAAGCATGTCGACTTTGATCAAGATGTGAGCTTTGCATATGTATGCTAGTTTGAAGGAGGTGTTCTGTAAGGTGTCGTTCGACAACCAGGTTAAACCACCATCGGGGTGGTTTAACTCCCCTACCCCATATTTTCTCCCTCCACGTGGGCCCCACTTTATTCCTTTTTTAAAAAATTAAATAAATAAATTTTACATCATCAATCCTATCAAAAAATAATATATTATACCATCATATCATATAAAAAATATAAACTACTCCACTTCTACTCACTTTTTCAAACTCCAATACAATCACATCACAATAACTACTCACTTTTTCAAACTCTAATACAATCATATCACCCCAAACCCACTCTAACCCACCCCCAGTTTAACCCTCTATCCAAACACCAAAACCAAAAAATGGGTTACCTGCAACCAGTTTAACCCACCTAAAACCACTATCCAAACACACCCTAAATGTCCTTTAAATTATTTAGTATCCCATAAGACATAGTCCAATTCATCCACTTAAATTCCCTTCATGCTTTGCAAGGACCACGTTTTAAGTGCATTGCCGTTTGGTATGCCCATTTAGTTAAGGGATGAATAATCGATGTATTTTTTTAAGTAATCTCCTAATCTAAGCAAAGCTTCTCAAACTCTTTGCAAAGAATATCTTCTTTATTTTATAATCTTCAAAAATATGTACTTGTTCACAAGTTGATTACCATCATTGGTTCATTTTCCCTTTAGTTTTGGCTTCCACCCACTTGACAAAGTAGTCCACTAATACTAGGTCAAACCAACATGGTTACGTATGATGAGTTTCATATTCATTTCGTTAACACAATCGGTGATTAATATGAGCTTTGCTTCATCCAAATCTTATGTTAAGACATTAGCTCAAGACACATATGTTTAAATTCGAATTAAATGAGGTTAATAAGTGGTTTTTAACCTAAGCTACTCTCACGAGAAGAAATCTGGCTCAACCCAAACTTAGCTATCCAATCTCACAAATTTCCTTGTCTCTCTTCACAAATCACACAAAACATAAGCCGAACTAGAGTTAAGACTCAACCTTAACTAACCAAACTTGCCCAAAAATCTAACCATATATTAAAAAATATTAAACCTAGGTTTAAACCCAAACCCCATAACCCTCATGAAAACTTATGTAACAAGCTCAAGGTCGATAGATCATGTTTGAATGATCCTATGCATGAAGTTAATATTCACCAATCAACCCCAAAATCGAGTCATCTAGCATCAAATACAATCATAACCAATCATAATAAATTTCATTACCATATGCAACATGAAAGAAGATGGCATGATATATAATAATGTCTCAAAAGAAAAGGTGTACTCAGAAATATTTTATTACATTGTGTCGAATATACACCCTAATTATAATAAAAGCAATTTACATTAGGGGAAATCGAAGCAATGGATAACCTCTTTATTAAAAATGCACAATTCTCCTAATAGTCACCGAGTCTCTCCTCGTGAACAATCCTTTTACATGTATCACAAATTGAAAGGTTTGGGTAGAAATTGAAAGGTGGGCTAACTAACCCAGTGAAGCAATAATGCATATAGTGTTGACATTTAAGCATACTGGAAATATTAAGCATTTGTATTGTATCAATAAGCATAACATACCAGCATATAACAAGAGGAATAATCAACTTCTATTTCTATTCCAATTTCTTCATTTAAAAAGTTATTGATCATACTTTGATCGCTACGTATGAGAGAAGAAATTACAACCGGATTCCTATTTCAATAAGAATCTAAAAGAACTCTCACCCCTTAGTATGCATGATTGAGTGTCTACTCTTGAACTTATTTCCATACTAAAGATACACCAGTATGAATATAAAGTATTGCTTCTCACTACGAGACTACACATGGTGATTGGATAAGAAATCCTTGTCATGTGAAAGATACACGCAATTGTGACATGTATAATGTAATATTAAGCCCCTATAGTATGGCCTAATTTATTTTCATTCCCTTAAGTTCAAGTTGAGTCACCACATAATCTATCCAAAGCATCGGGGTTCATAACTACCTTGGGTTATTATCTTCATATTAGTTCGGGTACTTAAGTGGAATATCCCAACTTGATTGCAACATCATTTAATATTTCTAATTGGTTGATTTTATATAATATAGTGGAAGATTAGCCCATATTTTTAAAGAACCTATTTTATAAGGGACGAAGGTCCTCCTGTGTATTACTATTGCAACACATCTATGTTATTGCATATGTTTCCAAATTGCAATTCGACAGTTGTATTTAAGTTGGAATATTTAACTAAACACACAATATTCATGTAGTAATATGACATTAATAAAAAAGGACAACAAAGCATCTCTAATCTTAGCATTCTATTTAGAATATTTGAGGCATTAAGAAGATCACGGAGCACTCTAAGCCATTATCAAGTTAAACATATTTACATTTGCACTAATCATCACAAGCATGCTAGATAAATTTTAATGTTGTAGCCACAATCATTAAGTTAGAGAAAGGTATGGCATTCTTAAAGAAAATCTATATCCAAAATAAGATAATTTTGAGGTCCAAACATCATGTAATAATTTAATTATACCTCAATAATATCCATATTGAAATCACAAATTGAATGCAATTTATAACCCAATCCATGCTTCAATCGAAAGAAAACATTCACTACAAGCATAAATAAGCACAATTAGAGTACAAGGACATTTTCATATTTTTCCCAACTCTCAAGTTTTCTCAAATAAAATCTAAAAATAATTGTTATTTTATAGTTTTTTCTGGAATTTGTTTGACCTCCAAACACTAATATATGTGAAAAGTATACATTTAGTGACCTTTGTGCAGTTTAAAAAAATCTAGCAAGTTAATTAAGAATAGTGCAAATTACTTTTCAGAAGTTAACAGGTACTTTTAATAATTTTCAAATATGATTTTCATTCTAGATGTCCTTACAAAGTTCAACCTTTAATCCTCTTTTCATATAATACGTAAAGGAATGATTCTAAATATGATCACAAAATGCCAAAAGATAGTACTCCCCACCTTACAAAATCTTTTTAAATCAGTCTTTGTGCGATTGTAAGGGAGAATAAATTTGACCCGTCAAATGATATACGATCATCACAATACTTGGATTGTAGATAAAAAAATTAGATGTTTTACGCAAACCATTCCTCAGATTTAAAATTCAACGATCGGATCTTCTAGAATAATTTTAAGTATATAAAAAATCTAACATGGTTTCCTTCTGGATTGTCCTAATTTGATCAAATCAAATTCGATTCATCTCAAATTTACAGTGTGCATTATAAAACTTATATATCTAAAATTGTCAACTTCTGGATTTTGATTCGAACGCAAATTTTTCAATCATGATCTAACGCTACTTTATATGATTTAGAAAATCAACACAACAATAAAAAAACATACATAATTATTGTTATGCAATAGATATTCATATTGCATCAATTTAAAAATCATAAAATGATTCAATGATTAAAAATAGATGAGAAGTAATCAAAATCTACTCTCAAACATGTCACAAAAAAAGAGGGATATAGAGTCCTTCAATGTTGCCTTGAGCATCCCGATGAACCATCGAACCTTGAGGCCTCATCCCACATCTTGAAGCACTTGTATGGGGATAGGAGATGGATGTCTTTAGGGTGCAAGATAGAGTTATGAATTTTTTATTATTCTATGGCTACACACCACCATATAAATTAAAGGAATTGATAATTATAATTATCCTCAATTTTTATCTTTATCTTTATCTCTTGTTAATTTCTTAATTTAGAAATTCAATATCAATTTATAATTATAATTCCATCAATCTTAATTGATTAATAACTAACTATCTCATATTATCCAATTATATAACTCCTATGATTAATTGGTTTGCAAACCCAACCAATTAGATGATGTTTTATTTTGTACCAAAAAAATAATTGGTAACTGGTTTTTTGCTCTTCAATTTTAACAACCAACAAAATAAAATATTGCCCAACTTGTATTAATTCCAAATAATTAATTAGTTTTATTATTAAACGTATTATACAAGGTCAAGTGTAGTCGACTAGGTCATTTTTTAAAATGGATTCGAGTTGCCTAAATATAATCCAGTAACATTTAAAAATATTACACTATAATAATCTTAAAAGAAGTTTATCCCCGAACTTAGGTTATTTACCAGTACATCCTAGTTTGCAGAGCATTGCTGGCATATAATGGATCCTCTAGACTGGACACATATATGATGTAGGAAAGGAATAATGAACAACTTTGATATTAGAAGTTGCTTGGAAGTTTAATGCTTACAGGAGGACCACAGGACTTTTGTAAGCCAACAGGAGTGATTGACCTTCTATCTAGCGACCAGCAACATCCAAGATAAGAGCGTGATTCTCTTCTTCGCCCTAGATCTCAGAAACAGCAACTATAGGAGATAAAACAAGCCTTTGCTCCTCTAGTGGAGTGCTTAAAATAGTAAGGGTGAGTCGATGAGTGGGAATGGGGGGATGTAGGGTTGGCGAGGGGTGTCAAGGGAGCGGGAAAGTTAGATGGAGCAAGGTCTTCAAAGGGTTCCTCTTCTTTTCAATGGTCAAAAGTCATCAGTCATATAAAGGGATATGCTCGCCATTTCATATGTATCAAAATTCACATATGGAAGAATCAGAAGAAGAAGACGATGAGATCAGGTGGCAGGTTGTTGTCTAGGTAACATAACGGAAATGAACCGTCATTGGCCTCGGGGAGTGGCGAGCAGCATAACACTTATTCCAATAAAATGCGAACGGGACACTATCTATGCTATTCACGGGCTTCTTTGTTCTAAAGTCCTCGGTGTCTTAGATGTAGTACTAGCTTGGCAAAAACGTAAAAGTATGTGACATTAATTTGGTATGGTTCATAAGTTTCATATTCAATGGGATGACCTTGCTCTGATACCATTGTTGTAACATTCCAATTTTATTAGAATTTTGTATTCATGAGTTTTGTATTAACTGAGTTACATATTCAATGGAACGACCTATCAGAATGTTCTCCGGACATGGATGTTACAACTTAAGTAAGATCACTTAACCCTACCTTATAACATCTACCCTAAAGTTAAACCCTTGAAACCTAGGTTTAGAAACTAAATTTAGTTTATTTATCACCAAAGGAAACCCTTATATCACTCACCATCCTAAACCTTGAACCCATTTTACCTTCATCAACTCCTTATCCCTATAATACTTGATTAAACCCTGCCCTATACCCATTAGCCCTAAAATAAATTAAAACACGTTAGTCCTTAAATAAATTAAATAAAACCCATTAGCTCTAAAATAAATTAACTAAACTCCACGTACATGAGTTAACCAAATTTTGGTACCCAAACCAACAAGCATATTGAGTTTCGACATGGATCAACAGAACTCTTTGCATGTCCACATGTGCACACAGAGGCATGCATGCGTGCGCACATAAGTACACCCAAGCACCTCAATCTTTCTTGGTCACCTTGCCTATGAAGAACGCTCATAGCCATTTCCATTTATACATGTGAAACATCTAAAGAAGCACCAACGTGGGAGTTTGAGTCGTCTTCATTTTTCTTCACAAGATTTATAATTCACATGATTATTATTCCCTAAAGACATCTCTGAGTTCCCGTTATTTGTTAAACCATCAAGAAGCAATAACTTATCTTTTTTCTAGTGAGTTGGTTGATGGAAATTACCATGCGAACTTCATCTCTGAATATCGAGTATTAAGCATGTCAAGAAGCTGCATATAGCTTATAACAAGCTTCTCTTAGATAGAACCTCAAAGTTGATGAAAGTATGAAAAGTTATGATTTGTTCCAAACGTTGATGAACCATGTGTATATAAGAAGCTTAGTTGGAGTGTTGTTTTGATCAGTATGCTTTATACAAATGGCATTCTACTCATTGTAAATGATGATGATGACAAGTTTGAAAGTTTGGTTATACCAAATTCAAGAGATGAAAGATCTTGAGGATACCTTTTGCAACTTGATCTAAAGTGTTTAAAAACGAATATACTATATTGTGATTATCATAGTAAAGATACATCAAAGGCATCTTGGAAATTTTCCATATTCCAAAGGCTTCGTTCCATGAAGCATGGTATTCATAAGTTGATAACTGTCCTAAAAGATATGCTAAGAATGTCTAGTTGCGATAGCCAATTAGACTCATTAAACGAAGAAGATTTATTTCAACATTTAATTATTGCAAGGTAAATGTACATTAGTCAAACACAAGGGGGCACTCGCTAAGCAAGTTAGGTCAACACATAAGTCTAGAAATCGCACTTGTTTTTATTGGTTTTTAAATTTTTAGGGGTTTTCAGATATTTTTACTATTTTTTATTTACAATATACCTATAGAGAATAATAGTTACACTACTTTTATACTTTTTATGTGGTTTTAATTTTGTATTTCTTTTTTATTTCTAAAATTTCAATTTTTGAGATGATAAAATAAAAAGAAAAAGATTATCATAGAAACAAATAAAAGGAGAAAGAAATGGTTTTAGTTAAGATTACATATATTTTGGGTATTTTCAAGAAATGGAAATATATAAAATAAAAAGAGAAAAATATCTTTTGAAGATAACTTTAAAAAGAAATAAATCACCAATAGATTGTTAGTACAAAATATAGAGCTTAAAATAGGCATGTATTTTCCTTATAAAAGAGACAATACATGTTGCACCCCAAACATAATACCACATCCCTAAATATAGTAGCACATCTAGTAAACAAAAAGTGTGGTAGTAGCTTATAAGTAGTGGGGGCTACTACTAGACACATACGCTTAAGCATTTTGGGTTGTGGTCAATGGCTTTAGTTTATCTCAAGCCCAACAAGTTGTCTAGACCAATAATCCCCATTAACGGACCGAGTCTAGGGCCCAAGACATTACAATACAATTACCCAAAACATCCTTTTTATTTTTTTAAAGAATTTTTAGTGATTTTTGTTAGGTTTTCAATGTTCTTATGATCTTAGGTGATAGAAAAAATATCTCTTAAAGATTTTTTGGTATCACGAGCTCCAAGGCAAGAAACAATTGATTGTAATTTTTCCATAATTTTTGGCACTAATACGAATAAACTAAAAATAAAATAAGCACAATGTATATAAATGAGTTTTAGTTTTTTTATAAATAAAAACACTAAATAAAAATTCTCTAAAATTCCTCAAATGCTCAAACTATGGCCTATAAATACCTATTTTGGTTTTCAAGATATTCAAAGATGTGCTGAAAAAATTAGATAAGTCAAAACTCTCAAAATTCTAGAAACCACACATTGTAATATCTCAAGAAGATTATTAGTATGCAATTTGGCTCTAGAGGGTTACACCAATAGTGTAAAGCCTTGAACTGGTCACCTCTCGGATCCTATATAATAAGATCCAGCTCGTCAAGAGGAAACCAACAGAATTTTCGTATGAATCAGACTTTGTTTCGATTTGTTATGATTTTCGGAAGAAAGAGAAGTGAGGAGGCTTAAGATGTCATTAACCTGTAATGACTGTCATTAAGAATAATTAAACATAATTAAAGAAACTAATGATAGATTGAGGATCGCTAATGACTATTTACGAACACTAATAAGTTGTTAACAAAAGTTAAGCATGAGCTGCGAAAGATAGCGATTAGTGAAAGTTAATAACGATTAGCATTAATTAAGCATCATTAATGAATCTAGAATACTCTTTCTAACTTAAGACTTAAGTTTTGGATAAGACTTGGCCAAAATCATGGGCCTCTAACTGCGGTTAAGGTCAAAATCATGGTTTACTAACCATGGTTAGTGGTTTTCTGGAGCCTATAAATACCCCCCTACCCATTCATTATCTACAATTTCCACTACCACCACTACCCCAAGGGCTAGGGTCGAGAGGTCGGGAGGAGGAGAGGGGGACGGGGAAGGAATGCTAGCGAAGCGCTACCGGAAGAACGAGGAGAAGGAAGGTATGATCCTCTCTTATTTTACTTCGTAAGCTAGGTTTTCGATTCATCTTCTTTTTCCAAGTTTGTTTTCAATTCGGCTTTCTTTTCGATTCATTTTCTTTTGTGGTTGGAGGAGAAATTTATCTAACACCTTACTTAGGTGTGGGAAGCTATGCGCGTCAGTGAACCCTGTGATTTTTCACACTTTCACTCACCTAAGATGCGTGGAGTCTACCGATTCTCCATCGCTTATGGTTCTATTCTTTTGATTCCGCTTTTATAGTTATTTTGATGGAGAAATCTATGTAATACCATACTTAGATGCGGGCAGCTATGTACGTCAGTGAATATTGTGATTCATCGCACCTTCACTCACCTAAGACGTGTGGTGTCTACCGATTCTCCATCTCATGCAGTTCAATTGTATTCTATCATATTTGTTGTTGTTTCCCTCTCGATGATTTTATAGAGGAAACTCTTTCTGTTTTTCTTTTAAAATGTCCTGATATAAGGGAAAACTCTGCTGAATTTTTTATAAAAATATGTCCCGATATAAGGGGAAACTCCACCGAAGTTTTCATAGAAATATGTCCCAATATAGGGGGAAACTCTGCTGAAATTTTCCTAGAAATATCATCCCATATAAGGCAAGCTCTGCTGAAATTTCAAGAGAAAATATGTTCTTCGTGTTCTTCGTGTCTTCTTCACGTTCTTCGTGTTCTTCATTCGTTCTTCACGTTTTTGGCACGTTCTTAGCATTTTTTATACGAAAATGAAATTCGATTATTTCAGGAGCCGTAAATCATCCTTTTTGAAAAAGAATGATGATAAAGCACTGCATACGTGAGAGAGAGCTTAATTAGGTAACGAAATCCTTCCTTTTCATATGAGATCGGTGAGATTCCTGATTTTATGTTCTTCGCTATGAAGAATCCTAATTTGGCTACTTTTGAGAAAATATGAAAAGTTGCTTTGTGATTTTAACTAAAATAAGATCTAAGAATCGAATTGATGCAGTCGCTTGGAAAGTTACAGTTTGGAAGTTAAAACGAACATAAATATGGGTATGTAAATATTATGAATTAATATATATATGTGAGGTTATACTCAATATTGATGATTATGCAAATCGAAGATTTAATGAAAGAATTACATCATGGGAATTGATGTGTATTAAGTTGAATCCTGAAAAGGATCGTGTGTTACGTTAAGAATGATTAGGAATAGAACTACAGGTCGCATTTGATAAACGTCAAATTCGCCTCTTTAAGAATGGAAAATTAGTCGTAGTACAGGAGGCGAATTTGGTTCAGCAAAAACCACAATCTTTGAATGTTGTGGAAGATTTTAACTTGGCAAGTCTACCAAGGTCAAATACAGGGACACAACTGCCTAATATGTTTATTGAATTTCGATTCGTTAGGCACAATGTGAATTAATTCCGATTTCAGGTCCTCATGCAAATTATGCAAATTACAAAGCAATGCGAGGATGCATGCATTTTTTATCGGTTTTTATGCAAGTTAAAGATGATGCTTGAGCAAATATGCAAGAGAACAAGTATGCTAAATAAAAGCCTACAATTATACCCTAAAAATACGAGCAACAAAATATAATTTGAAGTCAGAGTCAATTTAATCCATCATTGAAAACGGTCAGCCAATCATAGCAAGCATGAGTAGAACAGGGTCTCAATTACCACATAAAAATCACTTTAATTAAAACAGGAGCAAATGAGATAATTAAGCATGCTAAAATGTAGAGGACAAAACAAGGATCAAAACGACACTAAAATCATGCAATTTGGACCTATGATGTTCAAGTTATGCTAAAAACAGTGCAAGGGTATAATTGTAATAAAAATGCAATAAAAATAAAGGATAAATATTGCATTTAGGTCCCTGGAGGGACCTAAATGCAATTAATGAAAACCGCCTGGGCCCTTATGCAATTTTTCCATGCGCGCAAGGACATTTCTGTAATTTCCAAAAAGTTGCGGGACTTCCCTGTAAATACCCCAGGCGCGTACGTAACGCACGCGTATGGAGGACCAAAATACAAATTTCATTTCTTCCAGGGTCTTCTCTGTAAATAATCCAGCACCACACGTGCTATGCACGTGCAATGCTAGGCTCGGGAGGCGGGGCTGCTTCGGGCAACGTGGCGGATATCGGTAGCTCGGCTTGAGGTTTGGACGACCCGAGCCTAGTCGTTCGGAGAAGAGGCTCGGGACGCCACGTGCCTTCACGATCGGACGGTATCTGCTTTGTCTTCTTCCGTCGTGGCCTACCGGAGGAGGCGGGGCTCCGTCGTGTTGGATGGAGCTCCACCGCCCGCCACAGGCTCGCCTGAAGGTCGGTGAAGGTTGCTAAAGTCATGGCGAAGCCCGTGCAGGCCAGGCGAAGCTCCGCCGACGTTTGGGATGGCAAGGCGGAGGCAGGTGATCGGTGTGAAGCTGGAGATTGGCGAGGTTGCTAGAGCTCCGACCATTGAGCTTTGATGTAAATGCAAACGTTAGACAACAGAAGAGGGAGTGTGCGAGTTAGGTGAAGTGAATGGAAGGTGAGCGGAGGTCCGGTGGAGCGGAAGGAGCAGAGGACCTGGTCTTCATCTCCGGTGAAACGGAGGGAAGTTGGAGCGAGGTGGAAGGGGGTATGGAGAAGGGAAGATGGAGTCGGAGGAGGTTGGCGTGGGTGATGGTGTTATTGCGAAGCTGATGAGCTGGTCAGATGGAGATGGAGATGACGATCGGCGGAGGAATAAAATCAAGAAAATGAAATAAAAAGCACCTCGTCGGAGCGAGGTGTGGTGGAGGGAGCAGCTTGGGCTGAGGCTCCATGGGAGCCTCCGGTCGTCGCCCGCGAAGCCAGCTGCGGTCCTCGGAGCTCAATGGTGTCCTGAGATCAGTGATACGCGGTGGAGGCGCCGCGGGTCGACACCGGATCAGCACCATCGTCGCCTCGACATTCCGCCCCTCCGCTGTCACGAAGGGGCGGAGGAAGCTAGGTGAAGACCCAATAATGGTGGACAAGGGTCTCGATGGACGGAGGAGGGCTTAAATAGGCGGAGGTGGTCAGGGGTTACGGTGGTGCGAAGCGTTTTTGCGGGGAGGTTTAATGGCGAATGGATTAATGGAGGCGAGTGATGAAGGTCCTGTGAGAAAGGTGGATCGAAGGGTGACGTCGGGGAGGCATTAGGAGAGGAGGAAGGAGGCTGGAGCGTCGGCTAGAAATGGAAGGGGGCGGAGGGTGCACGAGGTGAAACGGCTGGGGAAGGGGGGGTTACGGAGGTTGACGATGGTAGAGGATCGTTGGATCTAACGATCCAATGACTGTGGTTGGAGCGCTTGCGGAGGGCCACGATCAGATCCTTAGGATCTGATCGTGTGGCTAGGAGAGAGGTGGGCGTGAGTGGTTAGGATCAGTTGATGGGAGAGATCCAACGGTGGGAGATAGCAGGGTGACGTGGAGCATGGAGGACCATCCGATTTGGACGCGATCGGGTGGCTGAGGTGAAGGCGACGTGGCGCAAGGAGGGGCATTAGATGGAGGAGAGATCGGACGGCTGTGGATTAGGCGCTAGTGGGCGACCGTGATTTGATCTGAAGAAGGATCCGGGGGCGGAGAAGAGGAGCAGGGTGGACGGTTCAGATGAAGGCGGAATCGGAGTAATCCAACAGCCCAAGAGGCCGCCGGGTGGCGCGAGAAGAAGCGGGCCGCGTGGCGGCTCCAGAGAGCGCCACGAGGCCCAATCAGAGAAAATCAAATAAAAATACAAAGAAAAATAGAAAAAAAATAGTTAGAGGCCGAATTAGGAAAAAAATCAAAACATGAAAGTTGCTCGTCTCAACGAGATCTACAACTTTCATGTTTGTCAAAAGCCAAAAGAAGTCAACTGTACAAAAAGTATTTTTGGGGGTATTTTTAAGGGATAAAAATACCGATTTTTATGGTTTTGAGATTTTTTTGTATTTTTTTATCTTTTTAAAGGGTTAGTGAACTATAGACAACTATTCTACCTAATTTTTAGGGGTTTTTAAGGATAAAATAATTACAAGAAAAATAGAGGAAATTAAATACAACAAATTAATGGTAAATTATATACAATATAATACAGGATAAAAATAAGGAATTAGAGGGTATTTTTATTGGAATGATTTAGCAGGGGTTTTAATCTGCGGCTTTTAGCATGATGAATACGAGATTCATCATACCCCTATACTTAAACCATGCTCGTCTTAGAGCATCTAAATAATGAAGGAGCCTGATTAATTCCTGACAGTGCGCGTGAAATTTTCAAGGCTTGATCTTTCGAAGACCCTTGACCTAAGTGATCCTAAAATTCCGGGTTTATCCAAGCCTTAGTCAGAAGGAATCCAACTTCTCTGATTATCAGACTCTCTTTTTGTACATAGAATATAAGGATATGACATTTAGTGTACTGCATTTCATGAGAGCTGAATCGATGCATCACTCAAAGTTCCAGTCCTAAAGACTCTCCTATAGACCTAATCCTCAATACTAGGGAATAAGTCTGTTCTTGCTTTATTCAACCGTCTCATTAGTTTGTCAGACTTAAAATGTTGATGGACGACCAGATGATGGAGGTAATTGGATTGTGTCTATTTTTCTCACCCTCACATTGGAACAAGGGGCCTCTCGTGTGCCTTTTTAGTCAACATTTGTAAATTATTAATATTGTTGATCAATGTGTCCGTCAAGAGAGTTGGAGTCGTCTGCACTTGTTTTTCTGGGAATACACCGGGGTGTGTCTCTTTTGAGTATCTAATATACCTTCGACACACAAACTTGTAGCATTTACGATGCAGAGCCCTTTTTTGGTGACAGCCCAACTCCTTGGTCCTAATTAACTCTTGGTCCAAGTGGATACTTTGAAAATGTTTGGGAGCGCTCGCCATTGGTGGAAGCTCATTTGTATTTTGACTTTGGTATTCAAAGCTTTTTCTTTGATATTTCATTTCTGTTGTTGGCTAGCTCCACTGCTTTTACCAAAAGTTGGTGCACACTGATCAATAATTTCCATTAAGTTTCATCACACCCTGGCACATAGGTAAATATCAAAGAGATAGCATATGAATCTTGTTCACATACTGGCTAGGGTTTTGCTGACACTCAGGTTTTCTGAAGCCTTCATTAACTTTATCCCATCCTCGAATATCATAAGATCGGGTCTAAACTCAAATCTTTGGTCCTAGTCCCTCAAGTGATATCTCAACTCAACTCATCAATCATGCAGTTGTGGAAGTGACTGTGCCGATCATATTTTTCTTGAAGGTAGAGATGAAGAGTGTAATATAGCACTCAAATCTTTCAAACCAGGGGAGTGTGGATATTTAAGTCATAAAAACCCTAATGGCTAAGGCATGTTAACTAAGACTCTCAAGATCACAGAAATCTAGTGTCCTCAAAATCCTCAAGCCTTGAGTGGGTGGTGGATGTGTCAGGAATACACCAACTCCTTAGGTTAGTGAATTTTTGTGTGATTTTTGGCTTTTGCAAATTTTTATGGGTTTTAATTTTTTTGATTCCTCGGAGAGACAATGACTGGCCCAAGCTCAAATAGAAGTATCCACTCTCAGTCAGTATGGGTGTAAGTACGGGCTGAGACCCGTGTTACTTGAGGACGGGGCCAATTGCGATGTCCTCTAAACCACCCACTCTGCTAAGGGAGACCGAAGTTCCCTCACTGAAAATGTCTACTAAACCTAGTAGTTAGAGTAAAAATCCAAGAAAGATTTTCAATGTTTCAATTTTTTAATACAGGAAAATTTACAAAAATAATCCATCAATTTTTAATAAACAATTTTTACAAGGTTTTTTTACTCAGTTCACAAGTTTACCACAACCCAGCCCGAAAATAAAATTTTAAAAGAGATTTAAAATACGAGCTAAGGCTAAAGTAAATATACATTAATATACGATATACCACCCTATACTTAAATTTTGCTATGTCCTCATAGCACAAGTGCCACGAAGCCAAGGCTCGGTTCAAATATAGGGTGATATAAGGGAACTGAGGAGGAGGGTCCTCCTATACTTAGGCCAAAATTGACCTAAGTACAAGAAGACTGAACAAGGGAGGGATGAGCAGGAAAGCCCCCCTATACTTAGGCTACAAATAGCCCTAAGTAAGGTCTGCGTTAAGGGGGGGGGGGGGGGTCTATGATACAAGGGTGAGGGGGAGGGGTTCGTGAAAAATATACACACAGAGAGAGAGAGACAGAGATAGAGAGAGAGAGAGAGAATGAAATATACAGGGGAAGGTGGGAGTGAGTATGTGCAAGTGTAGGTGTGTGTGTGTAGGGGGGGTAGATCATCAAGTGATCTACTCTTTTTTTTGTACAACATGCAATACTGGCACTAAATATGCAGATGCAAATTTTTTTTACAACATGCAATGCAAGTTGTCTGATCTAACTCCTAAAATTCTTCTCGAATTCTTTTGCGCCTCTTCAGCGGAAGCTCTCGACTTCACGCCTCCATGAGGATAAAGTGTCCTCGATCATCATGGGCCCTGCCACAAAAGATAAAAGTTAGCCATACTAAGAAATTAAATCAGCAAATATGATGCAAAAAAATATGCATGAAATGAGGACCTAAAAATGAAATTAATCAATAAAAAATCAAGATTAATTAATTAAACAAAGCCGTGTCCCCGGCAACGGCGCCATTTGATGAACGTCAAATTCGCATCTTTAAGAGTGGAAAATTAGTCATAGTACAGGAGGCGAATTTGGTTCAGCAAAAACCACAATCTTTGAATGTCGTGGAATATTTTAACTTGGCAAGTCTACCAAGGTCGAACACAGGGACACATCTGCCTAATATATTTATTGAATTTCGATTCGTTAGGCACAATGTGAATTAATTCTGATTTCAGGTCCTCATGCAAATTATGCAAATTACAAAGCAATGCAAGGATGCATGCGTTTTTTATCGGTTTTTATGCAAGTTAAAGATGATGCATGAGCAAATATGCAAGAGAACAAGTATGCTAAATAAAAGCCTACAATTATACCCTAAAAATACGAGCAACAAAATATAAATTGAAGTCAGAGTCAATTTAATCCATCATTGAAAAAGGTCAGCCAATCATAGCAAGCATGAGTAGAACAGGGTCTCAATTACCACATAAAAAATCACTTTAATTAAAATAGGAGCAAATGAGACAATTAAGCATGCTAAAATGTAGAGGACAAAACAAGGATCAAAACGACACTAAAATCATGCAGTTTGGACCTACGATGCTCAAGTTATGCTAAAAAAGTGCAAGGGCATAATTGTAATAAAAATGCAATAAAAATAAAGGATAAATATTGCATTTAGGTCCCTGGAGGGACCTAAATGCAATTAATGAAAACCGCCTGGGCCCTTGTGCAATTTTCCATGCGCGCATGGGCATTTCTGTAATTTCCAAAAAGTTGCGGGGCTTCCCTGTAAATAACCCAGACGTGCACGTGACGCACGCGCCTGGAGGACCAAAATGCAAATTTCATTTCTTCTGGGGTCTTCTCTGCAAATAATCTAGCACCACACATGCTATGCACGTGCAATGCTAGGCTCGAGAGGCGGGGCTGCTTCGGGCAACGTGGCGGATATCGGTAGCTCGGCTTGAGGTTTGGATGACCCGAGCCTAGTCGTTCGGAGAAGAGGTTCGGGACGCCATGTGCCTTCATCTTTGCCGTCCGATCGAAACGATCGGACGGTATCTGCTTCGTCTTCTTCCGTCGTGGCCTACCGGAGGAGGCGGGGCTCCGGCGTGTTGGATGGAGCTCCACCGCCCGCCACAGGCTTGCCTGAAGGTCGGTGAAGATTTCTAAAGTCATGGCGAAGCCTGTGGAGGCCAGGCGAAGCTCCGTCGACGTTCGGGATGGCGAGGCGGAGGCAGGTGATCGGTGTGGGAGCTGGAGATCGGCGAGGTTGCTAGAGCTCCGACCATTGAGCTTTGATGTACCTGCAAACGTTAGACAACAGAAGAGCGGAGTGTGCGAGTGAGGTGAAGTGAATGGAAGGTGAGCGGAGGTCCCGGTGGAGTGGAAGGAGCGGAGGACCTGGTCTTCATCTCCGGCGAACCGGAGGGAAGTTGGAGCGAGGTGGAAGGGGTATGGAGAAGGGAAGATGGAGTCAGAGGAGGTTGGCGTGGGTGATGGTGTTATTGCAAAGCTGATGAGCTGGTTAGATGGAGATGGAGATGACGATCGGCGGAGGGGATACAATCAAGAAAATGAAATAAAAAGCACCTCACCAGAGTGAGGTGTGGTGGAGGGAGCAGCTTGGGCTGAGGCTCCATGGGAGCCTCCAGTCGTCGCCCGCTGATGAAGCCACATTTCATCATCTTTATTCTATCATTTTGGCACCTAAAACCCTAGCAAATGCCTGTAAATAGCATTAAAACCATCATCTTAGCATCCATGCATGTGCATCTCAACACTGTATAAAATACTGTAATTAAGGCCAAAATTATAGAATAAATAAAGAAAAGAAAAAGAATAAAATATTGTAGATATTTTATGACCCAAAACCCCCGAGACCTAGGCATCTTGATGAATAGGTCGACAAGGAATAAAGTAGGGGGAGATAAGGTCAGAAACACAGATAAAACACCTATACATTATATTCATTCTTTATTCATTTGGGACCTATTTTTGGTTCCACTTTTTATACACCAAATAAAGAAACTCTGTACATGAAAGTTGTAGATAAATTAGTAAAGAAAAATACAAAATTGATTTCACAAAAAAATAATGTACAGATAAAAAGTTATGGTCTGAATAAGAATCCAGAATCCCAACTTCCCAGACCCGTATCTCACAACTGTCAACTCCAAATGCAGCATACTCACCTTTAATTGTATATAGAATAAAATAAACTATTTAGTGGTGGTGGTTTCGCATTTGGCGGAGCTACGGTTTGAAAGTTGACTTTTGGACCCACATTGTATACTTGTACATATTAAAATATTCAATTTATTCTTTATTATTTACTCATTTTTTATACTTTTATAATGTTGTAAATAATACTTATAATAATTATGTACATTAAAAGAAGAATAAAAACCTAAATAAAAACAAAAATAAAAATACTTGTATATGTTCAATACATATATACATACCTATGTAAAATATACTTGTATTTTATTAAATATACAAAACATATCAGAAAAATAAAATAAAAATATATTTGTGTATATAAAAGTATGTTATAATCTTAGAAAATAATAAACAAAAATAAGTAAATTAAAAATACAAAATAAAAATAAAAGTATTAAAATACATAGGTAATATACCTATATAAGGCTAAAAAGTAAACTTGTAAAAATATGTATCATAAAAAATAAATAAAAATCATAATAAAATACTACGTAAAATAACAAATAATTTTCATTTTATAACTTTAAATTTAATTCGACTTATTTCTATTTTTAAATGAAATAATAAAACATTTTTATTCTCTTTCTCCTGGTTGGTCCACGTGGACCAACCAGGAGCTTGCGACTGTTGACCGGCGGGTCAACAGTCTGTCTTCTTCCTCCCAGCCCGTAGCGCGCGTCGTTTTCCCCCTGTCTTCGCGCCTTTTTCGAGGGTGCGCCGCTCATCCTCTGCGGCCGCTTCCTTCACGAAACCTCTTCCTCGATCAATCACCTCCATCGCCGACTCCTCAGATCTCCCCAGATCTGCTCGATTTGCTCGTGATCTTCCCCTCGAAGTCACGCACTCCACCATCTACTTAACCAGACCCACCTCTTCCTCCCTCCGGTTGAACACCTTCGGTCCACCCTTCCTCGCTCCGCTCGTGCTCCAAGTCTTCCTGGAGGTGACAGCTTCAGCAGCATTCACTCAGCCAGAGCAGAGAAGTCGGAGGCGTCTCCAGTACCTCCCCCAAACCAGGCGGTCGAGGTAACCTTCCCTCCGATTTATATCGTTGAGGATGCCATCTCCCTGTTTATTTTGCTTTAGTTAGCTTAGGTTCAGTCTAAGGATCAAAAACCCCAAAAAAATCTCGAGTTTCCTCGCTTCAATCACCGATTCACCCATTTGGCCGGAACGCATCTCCGGCCGACCATCGTCCCGACACTCCACACACCCCCGCTTCCATCCAGAGGTCCAGGCAGTTTGCCCTGGACCTCCTAATCGTTTTTGCAGGTCAAAGTTCTTCGATTCGCGCCTGGAGGCAGTTTTGGAACCTCGCCGGAGCTCGCGAAGCCCCCAGCTCCGCCGACCGCCAGCGAGTACCTCGGCCTTCGCCGAGGTGTTTTGAAGCCACCAGGAGACAGAGACAGACCTCAGGAGGTCGCAGCCCCATTTTGAAGCTTCCAGATCGTCGGAGGCCCGAACGAGCTCGGGGAAGTTCGCCCTCGCCGGCGCTCTTCCCTGTTCTTCCTCCGAGCTTCCCCGCCGTCCGATTGGGGCACCCCTCCAGATCAACCAGCCACCGTCCGATCTCCATCTGCCTCAGCCGTCCGATCTTCATCGCAGCATCTAATCTGGACCACTGAATCGAAGCGGTATCGGCTGATCAGGAGCGTCCACGTGTTTAAGTGAAGCTACTTACGCCGTTGGATCGCGCCCGGCGTGGGTATTTTGCACCCTCACCCCTGCCCTCTTTGCATTTACATTTAGTATTTAAAGTTGCAGATGTAGTTTAAAAACTTCGGGACTTATTGCATGTCTACCCTCAGTGTTTTGTAATATTACAGGGATACCCCTGCCAGGTCACGTGTGCTCACGCACGTGTCTTGGCAATTTTGCAGGGAACCACCTCCGGGTTTGAACATTTATCTTCAGTACCTTAAATTCCATATTTAGTATAATATTTCTTGGACATCTTGCATACTGAACCCCCTAGCTTCTGATATTTGCAAAAATACCCTTCCCAGGCGCGTGCAAGTCACGCGCCCTGGTGGGTTAATTGCTCAAACCCCCTTGCGGGTTTTGGTATTTAGACTTGATCCATTAAATGCAAAATACTGTTATATAATTTGTGGAAACTTTGCATATTTGCCCCTGGATGTTATGATATTTACACTTATACCCCTGCCAGGCCTTATTAATATTTGGAAGCTTGTTCTAATTATTTAAAATACCTTTTAGCCTCCTAAAAATCCACAAAAATAGGATTAAGTCCCTGTTGCATTATAGATTCACACTACATTTTTGCATTGCATATTTATTGCATTTTCATATTTATTAAAAATCAAAAACATGCATTTATTTCCCTGTTTGCATTAGAAAACCCATAAAAAATATAAATATATTTTGAAAAATTCCAAAAAAATCACGTAGTGTCTATTTTATTATCTTTTAGTGTCAGTCCAAAAATCAGTAAAAACTTCAAAAGAAAAACACTAAAAAAAATTAAAAACTCTTAAAAACTTCAAAAAATCATAAAAAATAGCAGAAAAACCCAAAAAGTACAAACTCAGCTTCTGTTTCTTCCTTATTTTGTTACTTTTATTTGAAAAATAGTGTGAAACATTTTTGCTACTGGTTGCTAATTTTAAATTGCATTTTCGTCACAGCCAGCCTGATTTCTACTGTTTTGCTTTATTTTAATATTTGAAAATCCCAAAAACATCTTGAAAAATCCCCAAAAATCATAAAAACAGAAAAAAACCTTAAAAATACCAAAAACATTTATTTTCTGAATTTTGGAGCATTTTTGTGCATTTTTATAAATATTCTACCTTGCCTTTTACTATATTGCATTTACTTTCCAATATTGAAAAAGAAAATATAAAAAAAAATATAAAATATAAAATCTAAAAATCAGAAAATCAAAAAGCAAAATACAAAATTAAAAATTAAATAAAAAAATAAAAAAATTAAAAATTAAAAACCCACAAAAATTGTAGTTGCTTGCTTGCTTAGTGTAGACACTTTACACACACATTCACTTGAGCACAATTTTTGAATTACCCTGTTTGCTCCCTGTGTTCGAACTCTCTACGTACTTGCATCTATACATCTTTTATGTAGAGTTAAAAATAAATTTTAACTCCACATTGTTTCTAATTTATTGATCTTAGTGTGGGTTAATTGTTGATCAAATACGGATTTCATTTGAGAGTCGCAACAGCGACGGTTATCTCCGCCTTGTGTGAGATACCAATTTAGACCCTCGTGAGATCCGCGTTTATCACCCGCAAAGCCAGCTGCGGTCCTCGAAGCTCAATGATGTCCTGAGATTAGCGATACATGGCGGAGGCGTCGCGGGTCGACATCGGATCAGCACCATCGTCGCCTCGACATTCCGCCCCTACGCTGTCACCGGAGGGGCGGAGGAAGCTAGGTGAAGACCCAATAATGGTGGAAAAGGGTCTTGGTTGACAGAGGAGGGCTTAAATAGGCGGAGGTGGTCGGGGGTTACGGTGGTGCGAAGCGTTTTTGCGAGGAGGTTTAATGGTGAATGGATTAATGGAGGCGAGTGATGAAGGTCCCGCGAGAAAGGTGGATCGAAGGGTGATGTCAGGGAGGCGTTAGGAGAGGAGGAAGGAGGCTGGAGCGTCGGCTAGAAATGGAAGGGGGCGGAGGGTGCGCGAGGTGAAATGGCTGGGGAAGGGGGGGGTTACGGAGGTTGACGATGGTGAAGGACCGTTGGATCTAACGATCCAACGGCTGTGGTTGGAGCGCTTGCGGAGGGCCACGATCAGATCCTTAGGATCTGATCGTGTGGCTAGTAGAGAGACGGGCGTGAGTAGTTAGGATCGGTCGATGGGAGAGATCCAACAGTGGGAGATAGCAGGGTGACGTGGAGCATAGAGGACCATCGGATCTGGACGCGATCGGGTGGCTAAGGTGAAGGCGACATGGCGCAAGGAGGGGCGTTAGATGGAGGAGAGATCAGACGGCTGTGGATTAGGTGCTAGTGGGCGGCCGTGATTTGATCTGAAGAAGGATCCAAGGGCTGAGAAGTGGAGCGAGGTGGACGGCTCAGATGAATGCGGAATCGGAGTAATCCAACGGCCCAGGAGGCCATCGGGTGGCGCGAGAAGAAGCGGGCCGCGTGGCGGCTCCAGAGAGCGCCACATGGCCCAATCAGAGAAAATCAAATAAAAATACAAAGAAAAATAGAAAAGAAATAGTTAGAGGCCGAATTAGAAAAAAAGTCAAAACATGAAAGTTGCTCGTCTCGACGAGATCTACAACTTTCATGTTGGTCAAACAGCCAAATGAGGTCAACTGTACAAAAAGTATTTTGGGGGGTATTTTTAAGGGGATAAAAATACCGATTTTTTATGGTTTTGAGATTTTTTTTGTATTTTTTATCTTTTTAAAGGGTTAGTGATCTATAGACAACTATTCTACCTCATTTTTAGGGGGTTTTGAGGATAAAATAATTACAAGAAAAATAGAGGAAATTAAATACAATAAATTAATGGTAAATTATATACAATATAATACAGGATAAAAACAAGGAATTAGAGGGTATTTTTATTGGAATGATTAAGCAGGGGTTTTAATTTGTGGCTTTTAGCTTGATGAATACGAGATTCATCAGGCATGCAACCTGTAGTTTGTCGGAAGGAACCCGTATTGGTGTGACCCTACCTAGGTGGTATACGGTTGACTTGTTTTAATAAGTGTGTATGAAATGAATGATTTGCAACGCGTGGTACCGAGTGCCAATATATTCGGGTTGAGCGACGTAAGATGTTGTCGTGCCATATGGAGGCACGGGTGGTTTGATAGCGATGGGTTACGATAACATGTTTTTAAAGTCGCTGGTTTATGTGATTAAAGGTTAGCATGAGGTTTTAAGCTACTGAGTCCTCGAGGATGGTGTGCTTCTTTATTTTCCAGGCTGAGGGTTGGAAGCCTGGATAATAAAAGAAAAGGAAATTTTCAGCGTAGTATTGGAGGATTATTTGAGGCGACGTGTTGTGACATAAGCTCACAAGATCAACGCAATCTTCAATCCCGAAGTGTCTACAGCTTCAGAGTCCATTAATGGTGGGGTTCCCCGGAACTAATCCCTGATGTGAAATAGAAGGAATAGGTCTTAAACTAATGAGAAGAATAAAACTTTTTGTGATAACAAGTTTTATAAAACTGCATTACTTGTTTACTTTTCTCTTCTTTGTTACTTAGCACTATCTAATCTTCATCCTATTATTTATGGAAACCCAACATGTATCGGTGAGCAATCATAAGGACTTTAATAATCCAACCATCTAACATAGTCATCCATCCAACCATTCTGTAAGGTAGTTAGTAATCTTTTTTTCTATTTCCTTTCCAGCTGATGTACATGTAAATGGTTATAGTGGGACAATGTATCATGTGGACTTTATTTGTGAATGGAAAAGTGTTTAAATACTTTCTTCTGAGTATTTTTAATTGTAGTCTGTTTCTAAATGTTAGTTGTGATTGCTGAATAAATTATTGCTGAGTAACCAGATCCAGATATGGGAGGTTCCGACAGCTCGAAATTAGGGTCGTGACAGATTGATATCAGAGCTCGGTTACTCTAGTAATTTACTTAGTAATTGATAACTATGAGCGGTATTTGGAAAGTAAGGTTTTTTTAATATCTTTTGATCTTAATAAGTGACTGCAATACCATTCACAATTCATTGTCCCTTATGTACATCATGCTAAAACGTATAGGACCTAACCTTTGACCTTGATTCATCCCAGGATCACGGCAGACCAGACTTGTCTAAGCAATTAGCGGCTATGATGACAATGCTCCAAGAAATGGGGTAGAAGTTGCATGCACTAAAGCGGAGACTCAATGTCACAATGAGAGATCAAAGTCATCCAGACCCCTGAATGCTAGAGCTAAGGGTTATGTTCATCCATCTTAGGAAGAAATTAGTTACGTAACTTCATGGAGTAGACCTCTACTCCTATCGAAGGAGCTATGTAAGAGGCCCTCCTTAGGCAGAAAAAAATTGCTCAAATCCTACCAAAAATATAAGATTTCGACAGAAGTATAAAACCATTATTTAGTTAAAGGACAAGGAGGTAAAGTATTTATAATCGAAGAGATCTTAGATGACTATGTGATATAGATTGTAGGACATCATTTATAAACTTCTCTACTACTTATTGAAATATGAATAATTTTGATCTCATCCTAGGGATGGACTGGCTAGAAAGGCATCATGCATGCCTTGACTATTTTCAGAAGATAGTAAGTTTTCACCTTCCTAACTCGATAGAGTTCTAGTTCATTGGAAAGACAACCAATGATGGTGTCAAATACATCTTTACTCTGAAGGCACAACAATTGCTAGAGCAAGGGTGCCGAGGCTATTTAGCTTATGTATCCACTACATCAGGGCCAAACAGAATGATAGAAGATGTACCTATAGTATGTGAGTTTCCTGATATATTTCCAGAAGAACTACCTAGATTAACACCTGAGCGAGAGATTGAATTTGAAATCTTTTCACACCTAATACTCAACCTATCTCTATTCCTCCATATAGGATGTCACCAACTGAGTTACAATAATTAAAGGTACAGTTACAAGAACTGTTAGATAAAGGATTCATTCCTCCTGGTACTTCACCATGGGGTGCACATGTCTTGTTTGTAAGGGAAAAAGATGGGTCAATGCGGTTTTGCATTGACTATAGATAACTAAACAAGAGGATAATAAAGAACAAGTATTCCATGCCAAGAATAGATGATCTCTTTGATCAGCTACATGGTCTAATTGTGTATTCCAAGATTGACATAAGATCTGGATACCATTAGTTGAAGATTAAAGATGTAGATATCTCTAAGACAACCTTTCGAACTAGATATGGACATTATGAATTCTTAGTTATGCCCTTTGGACTGACAAATGTCCCAGCAGCTTTCATGGATCTCATGAATAGATTATTCAGGGAGTTCTTAGATCATTTTGTAGTATTCTTTATTGATGACATGCTTATTTACTCCAAGGATAAGTACCAGCAAGAACACCATCTCCCGCAGGCACTTGAAACACTAAGGAAGAACAAATTGTATGCTAAATATAGCAAATGTGACTTCTGGTTATCCGAAGTATCCTTCTTAGGCCATGTTATTTCTGGGGAAAGCTTATCAGTTGATCCTACAAAGGTTAGTGTGGTGATGACTTGAGAACATCCGAAAAATGTCACAAAATACGATCTTTTCTAGGTTTAGCTGTGTATTATAGAATATTTGTAAAAGACTTTTCATGAATAGCATTGCCAATGACTGGGCTGACTCATAAGGAAGTTCCATTCATATGGTCCGACACATGCAAAGCTAGTTTTCAGACATTGAAAGAATGCATAACATATGCACTTATCCTTACTCTACCCTCTGGGAGGGAAGGAATTACAGTGTACACTAACGCATCTAAAGAAGGACTTGGGGCAGTTCTTATGTAACATGGTAAGGTAGTTGTTTGTGCATCACGACATCTCTGAACACGTGAGAGGAACTATTCGACACATGACCTTGAATTAGTTGATGTAGTCTTCGCTTTAAAGATATGGAGACACTACCTCTATGGTATTACTTTTGAAATCTTCACCGATCATAAAAGCTTGAAATATCTTTATGATCAGAAGGAGCTCAATATGAGACAGAGACGGTGGCTATATTTGTTGAAGGACTATGATTGCATCATATCCTACTTACCTTGGTAAGGAGAACGTCGTAACAGATGCCCTTATCAGAAGAACTTATTCACTTGGATTGGTGAGTGCTATTCACTTCTAGGGTTTACCGTCAACGTTGAGTAAATGGAAACCATTTGATAGTAGTGTCGATACTATAACTATTCCTCACCGATACAAACAAGAGATATGGGATAGAATAAAGAAAGGACAAGAGGATGATCCAACCCTTAAAGACTTGAGACAACAACTTGAGAAGAATGAGATAGAGGGATTTCATATACAAGCATGTTTATTGTATAACCATCATAGAGTTGTGTACCAAACACACCCGAACTGAGGAAGGAAATCCTACATGAGGCGCATTGTTCTGGATTATCCATTCATCCAGGAATTATGAAGATGTATAAGGATCTTCGGTCAAACTTTTGGTGGCCATGAATGAAGAAGGAAGTTGCTGAGTTTGTGAATTCATGTTTTACCTGCCAGCAGGTAAAGTCTTCACACCAAAAGCCACCAGGATTGTTGCAACCCCTACCTATACTTGAATGGAAATGGGAAAGCATTTCCATGTACTTCTTTACTGGCTTACCTCAAATGACTGATGTTAAAGATAGTATCTGGGTTATAATAGATCGTCTGACCAAGGTAGCACACTTTATTCCAATAAATTTATCATCCACTCCAGACCAGCTTGCTGAGTTATATATTATGCATATGATTCATTTCCATGGCATCCCAAAGGATGTAGTTTCCGATCGAGATTCACGATTCACATCACACCATTGGGGAAAACTTTGTGAAAGCCTTAGGCATACAACTATGCTTGAGCACGTCATATCATACACAAACTGATGGGCAATCAGAACGTATGATTCAGACTTTAGAGAATATGCTACGAGTATGTGACTTAGATTGGAAAGGATCATGGGTGAAATATTTGCTAGTTGCAGAATTCACATACAACAATAGTTACCATGCAAGTATTGGCATGACACCATTTGAAACACTATACGGATGAAGGTGTACTACCCCTTTATGTTCGCAAGAGGTCAGGATAAAGAATCTTTACTATTCAGATAGACTCCAGGAGACACGGAAAGCTGTAGAGCTTGCTCGAAAAAGACTAATAACTGCTCTGAATCGCTAAAAGGTTATAGTAATACCAAACGAAGAGACCTTCAATTTGATGTGGGTTATTTCGTATTCCTAAAATTATCACATATGAAGGGAGTTCGGAGGTTTGGCTTGTGTGGGAAGTTGTCACCTAGGTTCGTAGGTCCCTTTGACATTATTCGACTGATTGGGAAAGTCGCATATAGACTTGCACTTCCTCCACATCTTTCGGCAATACATGATATTTTTCATGTATAAAATATGAGAAAGTATATTAAGGATCCCGAGCATAAAATAAGCTATGATGATATGCATGTTGATCCAAACTTGACATACTTAGAAATACCTGTGCAAATACTTGACAGGGATATCAAGAAGTTGATGAACAAAGAGGTACCTCTAGTTAAAGTGTTGTGGTGCAACCAAGAGTTTGAAGAAGCCACAAGGAAACCTGAGGTAGAAATGAGAGAAAAATACCCGTACTTGTTTGAATGATAACATTATGTACTGTGTATATCTTTATTATAAATGAAATGATGTTCATTCTCTTTAAGGTTGTTATAGTTTCAATCCTCTTTAAGGTTGTTATGCCTGCATTTCTAGTCTCGAGGATGAGACTTCTTTTAAGTTTGTTATAAGTGTAAAGTCTTGAATTGGTATCTCTCGGATCCTATATAATAAGATCCGGCTCTTCAAGAGGAAACCAACAGAATTTGTTTCGTATGAATCAGACTTCATTTCGATTTGTTATGATTTTCGGAAGAAAGAGAAGTAAGGAGGCTTAAGATGTCATTAACATGTAATGACTGTCATTATAACTAATTAAACACGATTAAAGAAACTAATGATGGATTGAGGATTACTAATGACCATTAGCGAATACTAATCAGTGGTTAGCAAAAGTTAAGCGTGAGATCCGAAAGATAAAACGTGATTAGTGAAAGTTAATCACGATTAGCATTAATTAAGTATCATTAATGAATCTAGAATCATCTAGAAAGTTCAAACTTAAGCCTTAAGTTTTGGATAAGACGGACAAAATCATGGGACAAAATCATGGGTCGCTAATCGTGGTTAAGGTCTAAATTATGGTTTACTAACCATGGCTAGTGGTTTTCTGGAGCATATAGATACCCCCTACCCATTTATTCTCTACAATTTCCACTACCACCACTACTGCAAGGGCTAGGGTCGAGAGGTCGGGAGGAGGAGAGGGAGGCGAGGAAGGAATGCTAGCGAAGCACTACTGGGAGAACGAGGAGGAGGAGGAAGGTACGATCCTCTCTTAGTTTGCTTCGTAAGCTAGGTTTTCGACTCATCTTCTTTTTCCAGCTTTGTTTTCGATTCATCTTTCTTTCGGGTTCATTTTCTGTTGTGGTCCGAGGAGAAATATGTGTAACACCCTACTTAGGTGCGGACAGCTATGCACGTCAATGAACCCTGTGATTCCTTATACTTCCACTCACCTAAGACACATGGTGTCTATCGATTCTCCATCGCTTACGGTTCTATTCTTTTGATTCCGCTTCTATAGTTGTTTTGATGGAGAAATCTGTGTAATACCATACTTAGGTATGGACAGTTATGCACGTCAGTGAACCATGTGATTTGTCACACCTTCACTCACCTAAGACGTGCGGTGTCTACCGATTCTCCATCTCTTGCAGTTTGATTATATTCTTGCAGATTCATTGTTGTTTCCCTTTCTGTGATTTTATAGAGGAAACTCTTTCTGATTTTCTTTTAAAATATGTCCCGATATAAAGGGAAATTCTGCCAAAATTTTTATAAAAATATGTCCCGATATAAGGGGAAACTCTGTCGAAATTTTCATAGAAATATGTCAAAATATAAGGGGAAACTCTGTTGAATTTTTTTTAGAAATATCACCCCGTATAAGGGGAAGCTCTATTGAAATTTCAAGAGAAAATATATTCTCCGTGTTCTTCATGTTCTTCATGTGTTCTTCATGTTCTTTGTGTTCTTCGTTCGTTCTTCACGATCTTGACATGTTCAAAGCGTTTTGATACGAAAATGAAATTCGGTCGTTTTAGGAGCCATAAATCATCCTTTTTGAAAAAGAATCACGATAAAGCATTGCATACATGAGAGAGAGCTCAATTAGGTAACGAAATCCTTCCTTTTCATATGAGATCAGTGAGATTCCTGATTTTATGTTCTTCGCTATGAAGAATCCTAATTTAGTTATTTTTGAGAAAATATGAAAAGTTGCTTTGTGATTTCAACTAAAATAACGTCTAAGAATCGAATTGATGCGGTGGCTTGGAAAGTTATGGTTTGGAAGTTAAAATGAACATAAATATGGGTATATAAATATATGAATTAATATATATATATATGTGTGTGTGAGGCTATACTCAATGTTGATGATTATGCTAATAGAAGACTTAACGAAAGAATTACATCATGGGAATTGATGTGTATTAAGTTGGATCCTAAAAAGGATCGTGTGTTACGTTAAGAGTGACTAGGAATAGAACTACAGGTCGGGCATGCAACCTGTAGGTTTTTCGGAAGGAACCCATATTGGTGTGACCCTACCTAGGTGGTACACGATTGTCTTATTTTGATACGTGCGCATGAAATGAATGATTTTCAACGCATGGTACCGGGTGCCAATATATTATGGTTGAACGACGGAAGATGTTGTCAGGCCATGTGGAGACACGGGTGGTTTGATAGAGGTTGGGTTACAATAACATGTTCTTAAAGTCGTTGGTTTATGTGATTGAAGGTTAGCCCGAGGTTTTAAGTTACTGAGTCCTCGAGAATGGTGTGCTTCTTTGTTTGTTAGGTTGAAGGTTTGTAACCCTTGATAATAAATGAAAAGGAATTTGTCAGGGTAGTATTGGAGGATTGGTTGAGGCGACGTGCGACAGCATAAGCTCAACAGATCAACACAATCTCCAATCCTGAAGTTTCTATAGCTTCAAAGGCCATTAATAGCGGCGTTTGATGAATCCACATTTCAGCATCTTTATTCTATCATTTTGGCCTCAAAAACCCTAGTAAATGCATGTAAATACCCATAATTCCTGCATTTTAGCTGCATGTTTGTGTAAATAGGGTATAAAACACTGTTTTAAAGCCAAAATAATAGAATAAAGAAAAGAAAAGAAAAGAAAAGAAAAGAAATAAAATAGTGTAAATATTTTATGACTCGAAACCCCGAGACTTAGGCATCTAAATGAATAGGTCGACAAGGAATAAAGTAGGGGGAGATAAGGGTCAGATACCAATAAAAATCCCTTTTATTTAATTCATTCTTTATTCATTTTGGGACCTATTTTTAGTTCCACTTTTTATACTTCAAATAAAGAAACTTTGTACATTAAAGTTGCAGATAATTAAATATAGAAAAATACAAAATTGATTTCACACAAAAATAATGTATAGATAAAAAGTTATGATCTGAATAAGATTCCAGAATCCCAACTTCCCAGACCTGTATCTCTCAAATAAAAACTTGAAATGTATCAAAATTACCTCTAATTGTATATAATTTTCAATAAGCTATTTAATGAAGGTGGTTTCATATTTTCTAAGTTACGGTTTGAAAGTTAGGTTTTGGACCCCTATTGTATAGCTATACTGATTAAAATATTCATTTTATTTATTATTCTTTATTTTTGTAATTTCATATTTTTATAATTTTGTAAATATTATAATATATGTGTATATTAAAACATGAATAAAAACCTAAAGAAAACATAAAAATAAAATACTTGTACAAAACCCATAGGTATAATACATGTACATATACCTATATACTTAATACATCTACTTATTTAATTGTACAAAATACATCAGAAAAATAAAATAATATATATTAAGTTTATAATATTAAATTATAAATTTATAAAATAATAAACAAAATTATTAAAATTAAATATACAAAATAAAAATAAAATATTAAAATACATAGATATATATACCTATATAGGCCATAAAAGGGAATTTGTAATTTAAACCTCTAAAAAATAAATAAAAATTGTAATAAAAAATTTTATAAAATAATAAACATTTTTTATTTAATAACCTAAAAATAATAAAATCATTTGCTATTTTAAAATGAATTTATAAAACTTTTTGCCAAGGAATTTTCTGGTTGGTCCACGTGGACCAACCAGAAGCCTCTGTTGGTTGACCTCGTTCAGCTCTCTGATCGAGGTCTGGCCGTTGTTAGACCTGCATTTCTTCCCATTTTATCGATTTTTTTGAGGCCTAGTCTTGCATCTTCTCATGTCGATCCCTCTTTGACTGTTGTGCCTCGTTCATTGGTCTTACACGCCCAAGTCTCTCCTTGGGTTGTGGACCATCGATTCGCCCGATCTCCATCGATCTTCCCAGCCGCTTGTCAACTCCTTCATATACTCCCCGACCTTTCCATTCGAATTTGAACCCTTTTGACCATTGTTCTCTCCGCTTATCGTGCTCCAGAGCAAGAGGGAAGTGACAGCTCCTTCTCCCGACCTTCAGGTGGATCGAGGAGACGGTCTAAGGGCGGTTCCACCCATCTCCAGCGACCTTCGCCGTTGAGGTTCTTCCTCAGGTGACACACACCTTTGAGGTTCATTTTTCTTCATTTTCTTTTGCATTCTTTATTTACCACAGTCGTAGGACTAGACCCCCCCTCTTCCTTTTCGTGTTTCACCCATCGAATCACCTCGCAGCCACTTTGCCGAAAGCTAGCTCCGGTCGTCCTCCACTTCACCATTTCCGCCACCCCACGCTCCCATTACGTCGCTGAGGGGTCGAGGCAACTTGCCCTCGACCCTTTCACCCCTTTTCTTGCAGGTCAATGCACCCAGACGCCCAACTGGACCATTTTGTTCCCTGCTGGAGATACCTGGAGGTACTCAGCTCCACCACCTTCGTGGATGCGCTACGACGCATCTCCGGCGGTTCTGAGGGCACCAGCTTCGAGAGGACACCTGCAGAAAGACGCTCGACCCATTTTGAAGCTTTCATCGTCACGGAGGAGGTGGAGCGAGGCCGAGGAAGTTCGCCGTCCAGGGCCTTCTTCCCCCTTCTTCGTCATTGCCTTCCGACCGTCGGATCATGGGCCCTCTCCAGATCGCATCACCACCGTCCGATCTCCACCAGCCGCTACTGTTCGATCAGCCTCAGAGATCTAATCTGGGCCATCCGTGCGAACCGTCATCGGGCCCGCTCGTGCTGCCACGTGTCCTAAGTGAAGCGTCGCCTGCCGTCGGATCTCGCCCGCCTGGGTATTTTGCATTTCTAACCCCGGTTGTTTTTGTATTTGTTCAATAGTTCATAAACTTTCATCTGCAGTTCATTAGTTTTGTGAAATTTGTAAAAACATCCCTGTACTTTTTGGTATTACACATTGGCCCTAATCCACATCACCTCATGTGACTTGTGCACGTGGGGGCGGGGAATTTTACACAGGGGCCCTCGCACTTTATTGTATTTCTATTTAGTCCTCAAACATTTGCATGCAGTTACATATTTTCTGGTAATTTTGCAAGGTAGCCCTCCAGGTTTTGGAAATTACAGAACAGTCCCCGCCAGGTCACGTGCTGTGTGCACGTGACGTTGGCGATTTTGCACGCACACCCCTGGGTTTTTCGTGATTTCGATTTAGTCCACAAAGTTTTTATTGCAGTATATATTTTGTGGAAAAATTGCACTTTGACCCTGATACTTTTGCATATTTACAAAAATACCCCTGCTAGTAGTGTAATTTCTTTTTATTTCTAGTATTTATTTCATGCATCTATAAAATCCTAAAAAACCTATAAAAATTAGCATAGCTTCTTGTTTCATTGCTATTTAATGCTATATTTTTATTTTGCATTTTTGTTGCATTTTAATATTTATAAAAAATTCAAAAACATGCATTTCCTTCACTGATTGCATTAGAAAGAACATAAAAATTAGAAAAACTCTTTGAAAAATTCCAAAAAAAACAAATTTTGTTTGTTTCTGTGCGTTATAACTTCAGACCAAAAATCACTAAAAAATACAAAAGAAAACTCCTAAAAATAACAAAATCCCTAAAACCTTTATAAAAATCTTAAAAATCTCTAAAAAAATCCTAAAAATATGATTTACAATTCTGAATCTCCTTTACTTTATTATCTTTATTTTAAAATTAATTTTGAGAATTTTGGTTCTATTTGCTATTTTATTTCTCCAATTTAATTTTGGACTTGTATTTTATTCATTGTTTTAGGGTTTTGACTTTAAAAATACCAAAAAAATAGAAAAAAATAGAAAAATCACAAAAACATTAAAAAATATAAAAAGTCTAAAAATATTTTATTTCCTAAATTTTGACTATTTTTACTTATTTTCATAAATACATTATCTCTCTTTTCTTATTTTGTATAAATACTTTATTTTATAATTCAAAAAAATATATTAAATATAAAAAGAAAATAAAAATCAGAAAATTAAAAATCAAAATATAAAAATATAAAATCAAAAATTAAATAAAAAATATATAAAATTAAAAACCCACAAAAACATCATTCATATAGACAAATACATCACATTCATTCTTGTGCATTGATCTTGCTCGATCTATCCTGCTTGTTCCATGTGTTCGACCTCTACATACTTGCTTCTAAGCACATCTTTTATGTAGAGTTATTATAAATTTTAACTCCACACTTTGATTTCCATTGCTTGATATTATTGTGGGTTAATTGTTGACTTAACCCGGGTTTATTGAGGGTCGCCACAGCGACTGTGTCTCTGCCTTGTGTGAGATACATTTAGACCCCCGATAGATCCCGGTTAATCAACGTTCTCTGGGACTAATCCTTGATGTGGAACAGAAGGAATATGTCTTAAACTATTGAGAAGATGAAACTTTTTATGATAACAAGTTTTTATAAACTACTCTACTTGTTTACTTTTCTCTTCTTCATTACTTAGCACTAGCTAATCTTTATCCTATGATTTATAGAAACCCAACAGGTATTGGTGAGCCATCACAAGGACTTTAATGATCCAGCCATCTAACATAGTCATCCATTCAGCCACTCTATAAGGTAGTTAGTAATCTTTTTGTGTATTTCATTTCTAGCCGTTGTACATGTAATGGGTTATAGTTGGACAATGTATCATGTGGACTTTATTTGTGAATGGAAAAGTGTTGAAATACTTCCTTCTGGGTATTTTAAATACAGTTTGTTTCTGAATGTTAGTTGTGATTGATGAATAAATTATTATTGAGTAACCAGATCCGGATATAGGAGGATCTGACGGCCTGGAATTGGAGTCGTGACAAATAGCTCCTATGTTGAGCGCATCATTGCTCCATGACACCAAGGCTATCACTCGTACTTTCAAAGATGGGGCTCACATTGCATATAATAGCGAATGAGGCTTGAAATTTGAATGCAAAGCTTCTTTTATGGGAATTAGATTATATCGAAGATGATCCAAACATGCAGTCAACCACAAGCAATCGACCACGAAGAATGTACGTGCTTTTACATGGAAAAGCGTCGTCGGTATAGTGGAGAAAAATCACGGGCAAAGAAAGATTCCACTATTAGAGAAAATAATACATGTACAAGGCACCTCAGACTTCTCCATTAGTCAAGCAACAAAGATCCATTTATGAAATGTACTCGGATCCCAATCAGGTCAACGTTCAAGGCATATTTCAACAAATCTCCACCTCGACTTGAATTCCACCTGGGATGTTGTGAGGGAACTCTCTATTTGTTGATCAGGGACTTTACTCTCTAGAAAGACTAACCAAGCCCACACAGGTTGTGAACTTAGTTAGTGGCACTGGCTTCGTCATCATGTTCGTAGGATTGTCTGCACTAGCGATCTTCTTCATATGAATGTCGCCCTCTGTGAGTATGTCTATGATGAAGTGGTAGTTAACATCAATATGCTTTGTTCTTTCATGGTGCATGTGGTCTTTCATTATATGTATAGCACTCTGACTATCATAGTGGATGACGATTGTCATCTGACTAGGAATAAGCTCGCCTAATAATCCTCTCAACTAAATTGCTTCCTTGATTCCTTCGGTTGATGTCCTTTATTCGGTCTTAGTGGTAGATAAGGCCACAATGTGCTGCAATGTTACCTTCCATGAAACTGCACATCTACCAATAGTAAATACATAGCCTGTCATGGGTCTTATTCTGTCACGGTCACCTGCATAGTCAACATCAACAAAGCCAACTACTCTATCCTAACTTCTCCCAAACTCAAGGCAAAACACAGTGGTACCTCACAGGTATCTAAGAATCCACTTCAATGCAAAGCCAATGATCCTTTCCTAGATTTGACATATATCTACTCACAACACTGACTACTTGGGCGATGTTTGGGCATGTGCATATCATGGCATAATGATGCTCCCAACATCACTGGTGTAAGGAACTTGTGGCATGTATTCGTGCTTGTCCTCTGTCTATGGTGACAAGTCTGCAGATAACTTGAAATGAGAGCCAAGTTGTATCTTCTCTGGTTTGGCATCTGACATGTCAAAATGCTCTATGACCTTCAGCAAGTATCTCTTCTGAGTCAAATGTAGTGTCCTAGCCTTGCGAACTCTATGTATCTCCATGATAAGTATTTTCTTGGTTGTACCAAGATCCTTCATCTCGAATGCTCTACCGAGTAGGGACTTTAATATGCTCACCTTTGATTTATTTCCAGATGTTATCAACATGTCATCAAAAATAATAACAACAAAATAAAAGAGTCATTAGAAAGGTGTCTAAAGTAGACACACACACATCATGACGACTCCTGGTAAAATCTTGTGCAAACATGGATGAGTTTAAGTGTTTGTACCATATATCGTAGATTGCTTCAACCCATAAAAAGATTTCCGCAACAGGAAAACATGATCTTCCTTCCCATGCACTGCAAATCCTTCGGTTTGGCGCATGTAAATCTTCTCTTCAAGGTCTCCATGTAAGAATGATATCTTTACATCTACCTGCTCAAACTCCATGTCACTCACAACAACAATATCTAGTAGAACTCGCATATATGTGTTCTTTACCATACATGAGAATATATCATTGTAGTTGATACCCTCTACCTGGCTAAAGCCTTTGGCAGCTAGTCTTACCTTGTATCTCGCATTGATAGATCCATAGATGCCTTCTTTCTTCTTGTAAATATGTTTGCAATCGACGACCTTCTGTTAATGTGGTGGTGGAAAAAGGGACCATGTCTGATTTTTATGAAGAGAATCATTCTCCCCATTCATTGTTGCAAATAATTCTGTAGAGTGCTGTGATGAAACAGCTCATTCAATATATTTATTCTTTGTACCTTTCAAATTCCTTTATTTTTACAAAATTCTATATATTATTTAAAACATATGTACATAATTAAACTAAAAGAAAATCATCAAAAAGATAATAAAATAAATAAGTCTATTTTCATACATAGATGAAATATACTTGTATATACATATAATGTATATATACATAATTAATTAAGTATACAAGTAAACATAGAAAAATAAAATAAATACACCAAAATGTGTGAATAAGTAAATTAAAAATATATAAAATACTTGTATATAATAATAAAATATATAATACAAAATAAAAATATCAAAAGCACTGGTATTTTACCTACATTTTACATTTAGGTATAAACTTATGATAAATAATCTCGAAAAAATAGATAAAAATGCCTATAAAATACTAATAAACTTAAAACCATTTTTTTATTTTATAACCTAAAACTAATTAATTCATTTATTATTTTTTATCAAATTTACAAATAATTTCCACTTTCCTTTTTTCTAGTTGGTCCTCGTGGACCAACCGGAATCCTTCGACAATTGACCTCCGGTCAACTGGCCTGCTTTCTCTTCTGACTTTTGTCAGAGGTCACGAACCGGCAGCATTCCCATTTTCACGCTTCCACTATATCCCTCTTGCCCTCGAGCCTTACACTACTCCATGCCCTGAACATCTAGTATCTTCGGTGACCATATCTCCCTCACCTTCCTCATTTCCCTCGCACGTAATCTCGCATCGAACTTCCCCCAATCACCTTCTATAAACTTCCACTCTTCATCGCCATTTTGCTCTTTGATCCATCTTATTGGTCTTTCAGCCCCTCAGATCTCCTTCATAGCCTATTTGTTGGTGACAAGAGCAACGAGGCGGCGATTTGCAACGAGGAGAAGGTCGAGATTAGGTGATCCAGCTACCGTTGAAACCCGACTCTAGTCGGTTCAGCCTCTCTGGTTTCCCGACCAGATCGAGGCCCCTTTCATTGAGTTCTAGGTAATCTATTTCTATCTTTTGTAGCTTTAATTTCATAGTTAATCACTTGGTTTAGCTTTAATCAAAGTTCCCTAATTTAACCTGGAGCTCGCGCTCCAGGCTAATTTGATTGTTTCCTACCATTCCTTCGCTCGATCTCCATCTCATATCCTTCCCCTATGTCTGCTTCACCTTTTCCTCCATCCAGTCACCCCAGATCCATCTTGGATCTGGGATCTGAGATCCATCGTCGCCCCCTCGCTACAGCTTCATCTACATTCCACCCAGACATGCTTTCAACTTCATTCAAAGGCCGAGGCTATTGCCCTCAAGCCTAGGAGTTTTTTGGTGCAGTAGATAGGACTCGAGGATCCCTTTAAACCATATGGAACACCTGGAGTATCTCCGGATGATCAGGATCGACAAGAGCTACCAGAGCTCCCTCAACGCCATCTGAACCTTCTTACACGCACAGAGGAGCCCCTGCAACAACTGGTCGTCCTCAGATCTGAGGAAGTAGACATGCGAAGGAGAATGAACCAATCGAAGTTCAACGCGGTTGTGTTCTTGCGAGTTCTTGTAGACAACCCAGTTGCCATTGGATCTAGCATGAATGCCAGATCTAATCATATCCCTCCATTCCATGAGAGGCGATACGCATCTCCGAGTGTCAGATCTGCCCTGTGTCATCAAAGCGGGTGGGTAGATAAAGGGACCTTAAGTGGTATAATTGCATACAACCCCCTCTGTTATTTTGCATTTCAAAAATAGTGTTGTAAGTATTTTATTAAAGTCAAAACTTTGTAAAAAATTGCAACAAAGTCCCTAGAATTTTATTTAGTTACAAGTAGGTCCAACACCAGCTCAGCTCACGTGGCCCCCCACGTGAGCTAGGTAATTTGCCCATTCATGCCATATTTCATTTTGCATTTCACACATTTTCTATTTTTCAAAAATCAATAGAGTGTATTTTAGTCCCTATTTGCCTTAGAAAAAATTATAAAAATTCTCTTTAAAAATTCCAAAAAAAATACCTACTATTTTATTATACAATCTTATAGCTATAGACCAAAAATCATCAAAAATATGATAAAAGAAAACCCTAAAAATCACAAACCCTAGCTAACCCTAAAATAATTGTAAAATATTTTTGAAAACCTTAAAAAGTTAGTTTTATAATATTTTTATTTATAATATTATTATATAGGGATTTTTACACCCATAACTCTGAGTAATATCGTGACGGGTCCGCAATAGCCGCGTTAAGAAGTTGTTTTTAATGTTTGCTCGTGGTACTACTTATGAGTCGTTCGTTGTAGGCGGTGATCGGAAACAGTCAAGAAATAACCACAATTTTTAATCAAATTCAATCAAGTGGTTTTTATGTTTATTTTACTTGGGCAAGTCCCAAGGTCGATCACAAGGAGGCAAAGGAACAACCTAGAGCTGTGTCTATCCAATTTTGAGTTCGGTTTTCAAGGCGGTCTTTTTTTTGGAATTTTTCAATGCAATATGAGATGCAAAATGCAAATTCGGCCTATTTTAGGGACTAAAATGTAAATTTCAATCAAACGATGTCCGAAAATTACGAAACTTGGCCGAGATGTAAAAAATGATGAAATAAGTGCACAGTAATTTTTTTGGAATTTTTAGATGCTATATGAATTTTTTTATTAATTTTTAATCGCAAACAGAATGATTTTCAATATTTAATTTTAATAAATATTAAACCTACTTATTTTCGAGAACTAAAATTATCTAAGATCTATCACTAGGTGATGGATCCCAAAAAAATCCTAACCCTCGAAAATGTGGGGTTTAATACCTATTAAAAATCAAACATTGAAATGCACAAAATGATTTTTACAGGGCAATAATGCATGCAAATGCAATGATTTTTGGGCACAATGTTAATCAAAGTAATCTCTACGATATTTGATTTTTGGGGAATTTTTAAAGCCACGGTTAATTAACTATGAATTTCAGAGCACCGATTGGGCAAAATATTCCAATTTTCGTAAAACAATTATTTATTAATCAACCGTAAATCACAAAAATATCCACGACATGTCAAAATGTAGAGAATTAGTCAATGAACATCATGCTATTTTTAAATAAATAAAATGAAGTCTAGAAGAGGTTCAAAACAGAGGGAGAACACAGGGGTATGAATGCAAATGTAATAAATAAAATAAATGAATAAAAAGTGCAGTGGGGGGCCTAAGTGCAATTACCAAACTTAAAGGGGTGAATTCTGTAAATTTCCCAAGGGATCACGTGCAACGCACGTGACCTTGGCCTGAGGAACTTGGCGCGAATATGGAATATCCTCCGGGGCCTTTGTGCAATTTGCCCCTAGGTCACGTGCGGCGCACGCGACCTGGGGTGCTGACGCAAGGCCGACGTCCCCCCGCACGCGCCTCGCGCGTGGGGGGGTCTCGGGCTTCGAGCCCGGCTGCTGGAGTCGAAGGCGGAGGCGGCCGATGGGGCGGCGTTGACGGAGTTGCGGCCGGTGGCAGGAGGTTGACGATGACCGGAGCTGGTGGCGATGGATCTGGCGTGGGCACGGCCGAAGTCGCGGCCAAGGCGGGGAAGCGGAGGAGCCTGGTGTCTGATGGTCGCGTAGCTCCTGGCGGGTGTCGATGAAGGCGCAGCTGGAGGCGTTGATAGTTGTCGTGGGCGGCCGGCGAAGCGTCTGAGATCGGTGGCGTTCGTTGTTGACGATGGCGATGGAGGAGCTTCTGAAGGTTGTCGAAGTTGGAGGAGGTGCGAAGAAGATGGCGATGGTAGTCGGAGTAGTTGGCTCGACGCCAAGGGCGGAGCGGGGCAGTACGCGGCGGAGGGCGAACTCCGTGGATGCAGCGGCGTGGAGTTGACGCCGGATCTCGTCGGAGACAAAGAAGAGGGGCTCTGTCACCGCCGCCTCTTCAAAGCTCTCTCGGCGGATCTCAATGAAGCGGGGCGGCGAGGCACTATTTATGGGCGAGACGGGAGGTCGGAGGTGGTTGCGAGCGGGGCGGCGGCCGTTGCGGGAGTTGAGGAGGTCAACGGAGAAGAACCCGGGGCAGTTGGGTGGCGCGGCGGTTGCGGAGGGGGTCGGTTGCGAGGATCGGGGGAAGGGCGGCAGGCGCGAGTGGAGCGGGAGGTTGAAGGAGGGGTAGGGGCCGTTCGATCGACCGCTGATCGAACGGCCCAGAATCGGCCACGTGGCGGGAGCCTGGGGACGGGGTGCGACGCACGTGCGGGTGCTTTAATTTTTTTTTATAAAAACTAAGATTTAAAAGGCTAAAAAAACAGTGACACGTGGTGGCCTCTGGGGCTGCCACGTGTCAGCACCAGAAAAATTGAAACAAAAATCTTTTGTAAAATCAATAAAAATTAGCAAATGACCTCGGATCGAAAAAGTTCCTTCACGAAAAATGCTCGTCTCGACGAGATATACAACTTTCATGAAGACATCAAAGCCAAATTCGGTCAAATGTAAAAAGTGAATTTTTGGGGTATCCCATGTACATAGAATACCTTGATTTTTGGGTTTTCTAATTTTTTTTATCATTTTTTTAAACAAGATAAAAAATCCGGGAAAAGATGGAAAACTCAAAGATAAATAAAAGAGACCTTAATCTAATTTTTTTGGATTTTTATTAATAAAGAAAATAAATGCATAAAATACAGGTAAGCCGCGAAAATATACAATGTACAAAAGAGGCCCAAAACCCAACTTTCACATACGAACTCCGATTCACTTGAACTTGGTCTTGTTTTGAAGGTAATTGAATGTGCATTAGTTCAAAAGTGAGTAGGATCAAATCGGACACTGGATGGGGAAGATATGGGGTTTTTAGTCCACTTAACAGGGTTAGTGATTTTTTTGTATTTTTTATTTATTCTTATTAGTGATGTGTACACAGTGGAAGTGAGTTTGTGGTATGCGGTATTAGCATGAAGGAGTTAAAAATAGGGGAAGTTAGGCTATTTACAGGTCAATTTTGGCTTGGATTTTTGGCTTCTTATTTTATGCAGAAATTAATGCTAAAATGCAATTCTTATGTAATCATGCTTGAATGCTAATTATGCAGAATAAATGCAGAAATATTGTCGATTTTGAGGGACTTGAGCTTAATTAATGAGACCTAGAATGGTGAATCCGAGATTCATCATCCCCCTATACTTAAACCATGCTCGTCCCTGAGCATAAAAAAGAAATGCCATGAAGTGAAATGAGACTGGGTTCCATACCAAGACCATGAACTGAAGGTGAAAGTGAAACTAAACTTGGCCTTTGGATTAATAATGTGGCGGAACTTCTGTAAGACTTAGAATTTCAAAATCAACAGCCCTTAAGTTCTACACATCATTGACACAGTTTCGGCTCAGAAGTCATCTTAGATCAATCCTCTTCCCAAAGTATACCCTATGAACATTGAATAACCGACTCATGTGTGTGAAGGTTTTAGCTCTTCCCATTCAGAAAGCCAGACTACCATGCTCCTCTCCTCTCCAGTAACTCATCCTCGGGGAGTCAGGTATTTCCTTCTAAGGTCTGTCGCGCTGTGTTCACAATCGAATGAGGGAGAAGATAGAAGAAAGAGAAAAGAACTGGAGGGTGGCCAGTGTAGTCACCTCTCCTTGTGGAGATAGCCAGTGTAGCCGAGTCTCCACCAAGATCTGCAGGTTTCTGAAGCTTGGACCTTTTTGGTCGTATTTTTATTTGGTAGAATGCTTCTATGTATTTGGAATTTTCGGTGGTTCTGCTTGGATCTTGTTGTGCCCCTACGGATATAGAATCTTTTGTTCCGTACATTTTTTTGGGGTCTTAGAAAAATTGTGCCCAGCCGTCCATCCCTTTTCCGAAGCTTTATTTCAACCCGTACTCCGGTCTTTAGATTTCCACGCTACCAGAAAAGAGACTCACACAGTTTTCCAACATCCCGTTTGGGTTGAGCTAAGTGCATAGTGCGAGAGTGCGAATTAATTCCCTATTCCAAAGTGGTATCTAGAATGAAGAGACCAGGTTAGACACTAAGAGTCAAACACTGTACATTGTCATGTGGAACTTAAGGAATTAAGTCACAAAGACCTGAAGCTCTTAAAATTCTATTTCTCGGTGAAGTTCCTCTGAAAATTAGGTGGATTAAAGTCAAGCCCAGACCACTCTCGGTTTCGGCTCATATCTCGGTTCAGAACCCAATGACTTTTCACAGATGCAAATGCATGCGGTGATGGATGAAGTGCAGGTGCGTGAAATGCAGACATTTTTTTTATTTTTTTTGACATTTTATGCAAGGGATTTTTTTTTATGCAGAAAATGGAATAAGAAGCCTCTTTTTTTTCACAAGATATTGGGCAAGTCAGTGTTAATAACAAAACTTTTTTTTCTTCTTTTTTTTTCAAGTTAATACCCACCCCGTAAATAGACTTACGCGAAAGTACGAGATATGGGTAAAATATATACAAAGTATATATACAGACCCCCCTATACTTAGCGAGTGTTGTGTCCTCAGAGCACAAGAAGCGTAAAGAAGACATAGCTCGGGCTAAGCGTAAGAGAGTGAGAAAAAAAAGAAAGAAAAAAGAAAAGAAGAAAAAGAATGAAAAGAAAAGCGGTCAGGAAATGAGGAGAGTATATACGGGTGGATGTCGGTTCCCCCTATACTTAGGCTCTGGACAACCAAAGTATGGAAGAAGGGTGGAAATGACGCGATCAGGAATTAGGAGAAGAATGGTATATACAGATGGCATTGGTCCCCCTATACTTAGGTCTTGGCCTAAGTAAAGGAAGAAGCTGTACAAGGAGACCAATGTGGTCGGGAGGGAGGGTGGGTAGCCGATGATTAAGGCGGTTTTCGGCTGATCTTTTTGTGAGCCTGTGGTGGGAGATCGTAGTGATGAGTCGGCGATGAGGCATATGATTCCCAACAATTGTCAGTGTCATCCTCAGACAAATTATGATGGATAGTGGATGAATTGTTTGAGTCAGATGAAAGATATCCATCATCGGAATTATCCTCAGAGGAGTAGTAATTGAAAGTGGGCATACTCCAAGTATTCTGGTCTTTTTGTTTTTTCAATTGTTTTCTCAGGATTCGTTCCTTCTTGGGGTCAATCAGTTTGTCCTCGGATGAATGCTCAGCAGCACCGGTCTCAGACAGCTCATACGAAAGAATTCCAGTGTACTTGAAGAATGCAGGAGCATCAGCTTTGGATGAGTAGTAGTTAGGAACGGGAGTTGTCCAACGCGGATTGAATTTTGGATCCTTACGAAGATATGGCTTTAGGGCTGCCGAACAGACTTCACTCATGTAAACCATCTTTTCCGGACCTGATGAGGGATCATCTACTGATTCCTCTTCCGAAAGGTTAAAGGTGACTCTCTTTTTATTTTATCGTGAAGGTGTCGGTTCACTTGAGTATCCAGATGAATAGCCATTTGAATTCTCCTTGGTCGGTGCTTGGTCTGCGTGCTTTCTCTTAGTCTTTTGAATGTTTGAGCACTCTCGATTTGGGATGATTTGTTCAAGATATTCAGAGAATGTTGCTCCAGGGTGTGACCATGCATATGTCTCTGGATCGTAGTAAAAAGATTTATCTATTTTGAGATCCTTGGGGATTTGAATATTGAGGAGATTTTCTAAACCAATAGTCTCATCAACAACTGCTATCTCAGGTGTGGTTGCGGGGTAGGGCTCTTCTACCGCTTCATGGTTACGGTTGTTGGGGACTTCGTGGGTTGCCTCAGAAGATCGTGGTTCCTCAAAGATAGGGTCAGATTTAAGTGCTTCCAATGCTGTGAAATTGATTTCCCGAGTCTCACAATCGATACTCGCCTTGGCCAATGCCAAGAATGGCTTTCCGAGAATGATTGGAGACTGGGTAAATTCTCCTTGATGCTCAATATCAATGATCGTGAATTCTACCTTGAACGGAGCACCTTGGAATTTCATGATGACAGAAATGGTTCCTCTCGGCCGTTTTATCGATCGGTCCGCTAATTGTACAATCTCTCGTATCTTCCGAATCGGTCCGAGTTTGAGTTCATGGAATACAGAGGTCGGGAGGATATTAATTGGTGAATCATCATCAATCCGAGCATGGGTGAAATTTGTGTCTTTGATTTTGCAGTCAAATCTGGGCAACCGCTTTACTATGCGGCTCTTGGTTTTTCTCCTCAACACCAAGGAGGAGGCCATTGACAAAATATGTCTTTCAGTCTTTGTTCGTATTCTGCCCGACTTTTTGTTCATTAATTTATCTGTTATAAATCTTTTAAGGTCGGGGAAGTGTTCAATGGCCTGTATAAAGGGAAGTTCAAATATCAAGCGTTTTTCCAGTGCTTCCCGTACAGTTGGATCCAAATTCCTCAGATCATCTTCAGTTTTAATTTTTATGAAATTTTCTGAATTTTCAATTTTTTTTGACATTTTCTGGGTGGTGTGGGGGTGTGGGGTGTTCTTCAGACGAAGAGGGGCTCTGGTGTTCAGGGTGAAGGTCAGCAGCATAATCATTTCCAGAATTATCCATCGGTCCCTGAATATCCTCAGAATTTTCAATCTCAGATCCAGTTATTTCCTCATTCATTGTACTGTCCGAGCCACCATAGAATGCGATGAATCGATCGGTAAATTTTTGAAATCTCTCCTCTATTGAATTGAATTTCTTATTTATCCTCGAAATATCCTCCTCAAGATTTGGTTCATGATTAATTATAGGAGCAGTAGGTGTATATTCGATAATTTCATCTTCCATTTTTCTCTTTGTGCTGAGAGGAGAGCTTCTTGGAATATCCGAAATATGCTCAGTATTTTCTGAAAATTTCTCCTCAAAAATAATGGAAGGAGGCTGCTCATAAGGTTCAGACATGTGTCGTTGATTGGTCAGACCTTCATATTGCGGAGTCAACATACAGGGTTTATGTGTTTCTAAGCGGTCAATCCAGTCCTTTGTATGAGTATCCTGTCTGACGAGGGGTCTATCATGGTCAATCCAATGTTGATGATTATTCAGTGCATGTCCATCCATCTGAGTTTGGTTTCTCTGCCAGTCATGAGGTTTGAAGGGATTTTGATCTTGAAAAGTTTCATTGGCGAGAAACTGAGAATAAGACGATTCGGTCCAAGATGGTAGGTGGTCATTTACGGTTGGATTGTTCGAATAGAAATTTAATGAGGAGGCCGAATTTATATGCGGGTGAAAGCCTCCAGCAAATGTTGGAGGATTATTGAAATAAGGGGATTGAGTTGATTTGGGCTTAACCGAAACAAATTCATTTTCATAGTATAGCTCTGATGGGTGTTCGGTCATTTTTGAGAGGAATGGGGAGTCGGATCTGTGAGAGTTTTTGGACAAGAGTTCCATTATGAGGTTTAAATCAAGATAGGGAAGAGATGATTGCACGGGATAATCAAGAGAAATCAAATGTGCGGCTATTGATCTTGAAATCGGTTCACGCACACCAATGCAAACACAATTCAAACCCCGGGTTCACCGACTCACACAATGAAGCCGTAAGGGTTCGGCTATTATCTTTTCAATTTTAGTTGGTGATAAATTCAATCTTGCAAGCCGTTTAAACGAGATGTTAGGTTTGGAGCTGGGCACTATCCTAGTGTGCGTCTCTCTCCTCGCTGCAAGATAAAATCAAACAATGTCGGGGTTGCTCTCCCGCAGAAATTCCTGATTTTATGGATTTTTTTAGATCGGCTATATTTAGCAGTCCCAGTTTTATTAAGGCGATCACTGTAGAATTTAGGTGAACACAAATACACGTCTACCGTCCAGTCCCAATTTCCTTTAGATTTATGTGATAAAACAAGAGAGAGGAATTCGGGAAAAGCCAATGCACGCGGAAAACTTATGATGAATGCTCAGTTAGAAGACTTACAGTGCCTCCTCGCAATCTCCATGTGGGATGCAATACAGAATTGAAAATTTATACTAAATGCGTGCAAGCCGATGAAAACCGCACCTAAGCAGAAAGTTCTATTAGCGGGAAGAATTGAGTTGAATTTGGCTAAGTTGAACGATCTAATGTGCGTCTCAGTTAAAGTGCAGTGTGGCTTAAGATCCTACGAGCACAATCAGAAATAAAAAATGCTCTAAGAGCCGTATGTGCAGGTCTATCCTAATCGCCACTCAAGTCGGGCCCCACCCTCTCCGGAGAGTGAAACAGGCCACGACACACCACAAATAAAGTTCAATGTCCTTGTACACACGCGAGAGTCCAAACGGACACCGCTATAAATGAGCAGAAAATAAAAATGCAGAAATTAAAAACCTAGACTCTACTCTCTCTCACGACTCGACTCGATCTTAATTTAATTGCGGTTTCTTCGGGTGTCGGTGAAGATGCGTCGGTTCCTTGAAAAACCGCTCCACGTGCGCTGGGTACCTCGCAAGAAAAATAAGAGAGATAATGTAAGAGAGTGACTCAGAAAATAATCAAAAATGAAAGAAATGTTGAAAAATAAATACAAGAAATAAAATGGGGTTTACAATGAAAAATTCGAGGGTCAGACTACCCGAATTCAGAAAACCGAACAAAAATTTTTAAAACAAAAACTAAGCCGTTTGCCTCCCCGGCAACGGCGCCATCTGACGGGTCCGCAATAGCCGCGTTAAGAAGTTGTTTTTAATGTTTGCTCGTGGTACTACTTATGAGTCGTTCGTTGTAGGCGGCGATCGGAAACAGTCAAGAAATAACCACAATTTTTAATCAAATTCAATCAAGTGGTTTTTATGTTTATTTTACTTGGGCAAGTCCCAAGGTCGATCACAAGGAGGCAAAGGAACAACCTAGAGTTGTGTCTATCCAATTTTGAATTCAGTTTTCAAGGCGGTCTTTTTTTTGGAATTTTTCAATGCAATATGAGATGCAAAATGCAAATTCGGCCTAATTTAGGGACTAAAATGTAAATTTCAATCAAACGATGTCCGAAAATTACGAAACTTGGCCGAGATGTAAAAAATGATGAAATAAGTGCACAGTGATTTTTTTGGAATTTTTAGATGCTATATGATTTTTTTATGAATTTTTAATCGCAAACAGAATGATTTTCAATATTTAATTTTAATAAATATTAAACCTACTTATTTTCGAGAACTAAAATTATCTAAGATCTATCACTAGGTGATGGATCCCAGAAAAATCCTAACCCTCGAAAATGTGGGGTTTAATACCTATTAAAAATCAAACATTGAAATGCACAAAATGATTTTTACAGGGCAAATAATGCATGCAAATGCAATGATTTTTGGGAAAAATGTTAATCAAAGTAATCTCTACGATATTTGATTTTTGGGGAATTTTTAAAGCCACGGTTAATTAACTATGAATTTCAGAGCACCGATTGGGCAAAATATTCCAATTTTCGCAAAACAATTATTTATTAATCAACCGTAAATCACAAAAATATCCACGACATGTCAAAATGTAGAGAATTAGTCAATGAACATCATGCTATTTTTAAATAAATAAAATGAAGTCTAGAAGAGGTTCAAAACAGAGGGAGAACACAGGGGTATGAATGCAAATGTAATAAATAAAATAAATGAATAAAAAGTGCAGTGGGGGCCTAAGTGCAATTACCAAACTTAAAGGGGTGAATTCTGTAAATTTCCCAAGGGATCACGTGCAACGCACGTGACCTTGGCCTGAGGAACTTGGCGCGAATATGGAATATCCTCCGGGGCCTTTGTGCAATTTGCCCCTAGGTCACATGCGGCGCACACGACCTGGGGTGCTGACGCAAGGCCGACGTCCCCCCGCACGCGCCTCGCGCGTGGGGGGGTCTCGGGCTTCGAGCCCGGCTGCTGCAATCGAAGGCGGAGGCGGCCGATGGGGCGGCGTTGACGGAGTTGCGGCCGGTGGCAGGAGGTTGACGATGACCGGAGCTGGTGGCGATGGATCTGGCGTGGGCACGGCCGAAGTCGCGGCCAAGGCGGGGAAGCGGAGGAGCCTGGTGTCTGATGGTCGCGTAGCTCCTGGCGGGTGTCGATGAAGGCGCAGCTGGAGGCGTTGATAGTTGTCGTGGGCGGCCGGCGAAGCGTCTGAGATCGGTGGCGTTCGTTGTTGACGATGGCGATGGAGGAGCTTCTGAAGGTTGTCGAAGTTGGAGGAGGTGCGAAGAAGATGGCGCTGGTAGTCGGAGTAGTTGGCTCGACGCCAAGGGCGGAGCGGGGCAGTACGCGGCGGAGGGCGAACTCCGTGGCTGCAGCGGCGTGGAGTTGACGCCGGATCTCGTCGGAGCCAAAGAAGAGGGGCTCTGTCACCGCCGCCTCTTCAAAGCTCTCTCGGCGGATCTCGATGAAGCGGGGCGGCGAGGCACTATTTATGGGCGAGACGGGGGGTCGGAGGTGGTTGCGAGCGGGGCGGCGGCCGTTGCGGGAGTTGAGGAGGTCAACGGAGAAGAACCCGGGGCAGTTGGGTGGCGCGGCGGTTGCGGAGGGGGTCGGTTGCGAGGATCGGGGGAAGGGCGGCAGGCGCGAGAGGAGCGGGAGGTTGAAGGAGGGGTAGGGGCCGTTCGATCGACCGCTGATCGAACGGCCCAAAATCGGCCACGTGGCGGGAGCCTGGGGACGGGATGCGGCATGTGCGGAGCACGTGCCTGGTGGCACGTGCGACGCACGTGCGGGTGCTTTAATTTTTTTTCTTATAAAAACTAAGATTTAAAAGGCTAAAAAAACAGTGACACGTGGCGGCCTCTGGGGCTGCCACGTGTCAGCACCAGAAAAATTGAAACAAAAATCTTTTGTAAAATCAATAAAAATTAGCAAATGACCTCGGATCGAAAAAATTCCTTCACGAAAAATGCTCGTCTCGACGAGATCTACAACTTTCATGAAGACATCAAAGCCAAATTCGGTCAAATGTAAAAAATGAATTTTTGGGGTATCCCATGTACATAGAATACCTTGATTTTTGGGTTTTCTAATTTTTTTTATCATTTTTTTAAACAAGATAAAAAATCCGGAAAAAGATGGAAAACTCAAAGATAAATAAAAGAGACCTTAATCTAATTTTTTTGGATTTTTATTAATAAAGAAAATAAATGCATAAAATACAGGTAAAAGCCGCGAAAATATACAATGTACAAAAGAGGCCCAAAACCCAACTTTCACATACGAACTCCGATTCACTTGAACTTGGTCTTGTTTTGAAGGTAATTGAATGTGCATTAGTTCAAAAGTGAGTAGGATCAAATCAGACACTGGATGGGGAAGATATGGGGTTTTTAGTCCACTTAACATGGTTAGTGATTTTTTTGTATTTTTTATTTATTCTTATTAGTGATGTGTACACAGTGGAAGTGAGTTTGTGGTATGCGGTATTAGCATGAAGGAGTTAAAAATAGGGGAAGTTAGGCTATTTACCGGTCAATTTTGGCTTGGATTTTTGGCTTCTTATTTTATGCAGAAATTAATGCTAAAATGCAATTCTTATGTAATCATGCCTGAATGCTAATTATGCAGAATAAATGCAGAAATATTGTCGATTTTGAGGGACTTGAGCTTAATTAATGAGACTTAGAATGGTGAATCCGAGATTCATCATATCGCAATAGAATTCATAACCCTGTATAATCGCGAAATACATGGGGAACCTCGAGTAATGCTTAACTCTTACATGACATAACCCCGTGTCACATTCCGTTTGGAACGTCTGTTATATTTGACGGTGTCAATTAAAAAAAGACAAAATTGTCCCTAAAGCTCATTCTTATTTGCAAAATATGCCATGGATGTCTCCTCCCCTGCTTGGAAAAGCCCGAGCAGAAATAGGTATGCGTCCCACCACAGCACCGTCCCCCGAGCACCCCCCCCCCCTTGCAGCGTCGTCCCCGAGCATCCCACCCACCATCGTCCCCCGAGCAAACCCCCCTACGCATGGAAACTCCCCCCGCCACCCCCTCCCCTGCAGCGTCGTCTCCCGAGCAACCCCCCCCCCCCCCCCGCGCGTCGTCCACCGAGCAACACCCCCCCCCGCAGCGTGTCGTCCGCCGAGCAAACCCAACCCCCCCTCCCCCTCTCCAGCGCGTGGAGTCATCCTCCGAGCAAACCCCCCCACCCTGCAGTGTCGTCTCCTGAGAACCAAACCCTCGCGCGTGGAAGCTTCTACCACCAGCTCCCCTACAGCGAGAAGCCACCCGACAAGCCCCCCTCCCCCCCCCCACCTGCTCGAGCCCCCCCCCCCTCCCCCACCCCAGTCGCAGCGCCACTCCTCCTCCCCCCTGCCAAGCTTCTCCCACCTCGCAGCGCACCGTTCTCCCACCTTCTCCCTCCCCCCCGGGCTCGCGCCGAGCTTCTCCCACCTGCTCGAGCCCCCCTCGCCCCAGCATTCGATCTGGAGCAATGAGAATGAACATATGATTGGCTTTTGATCGTGCGGTGGAGGATGGATTTGGTATGAACTGTTGTTCTTCCCCCCCAAATCTCTTCGGCAGTGGTCAAGGCAAATCGAAGGTTGGTGTTCCTCAAGACATTTCGACCTACAACAATGGAGTCTCGCAGCAAGTGTTGAACGAATGTCTGCTTCATTCTCAAGTCACACGGTTATGCTCCGATGCGGAGGTCTGTTCTCAACAAAGTTCCTCACTAAGGCTTCGGGTTTCAAAGCGGTTCTGTCGTATTCTTCCCCAAAACGGCTTAGCTCCAGGCAATGAAGACGGTGGCAGTGATGATCTCATATCAGAATAGGTGCTTCGCTTCAGGACAATGGTGCTACATAATGATCAATATACAACAAACAAACTAGATTTAGAATGATATAACAGAAACAAAAAAAAATTACCCGCATGTGATGTGATTTTCAGAGGAGATTCTGATGGATTTTTTCCTCTTTTATTAATCCTAACAGTTAGATCATGGCAGGTTAGATTAACTCAATGTCTGGTTGAGTTAATGAACTCAACTAACGGAAGGTCATGGGTGTAAAACGGAGCATTTATTCAGGGTCTTAGGTGTAATTCACGATTATGCAGCGTTATGAATGTTATTGCGATATTACTCAGGGTTATGGGTGTAAAAATCCCTATTATATATTAAAATTAGTTTTGTGAAATTTTGACCATATTAGTATTTTTAAATCTCAAAACAATTCATCATTTTTTTAAGTCCTTGATTTTATATATTTTGAACTTTAAAAATACATAAAAATATCAAAAAATACCAAAAAAATCACAAAAACATCAAATAAATATTTAAAACATAAGAATATTTTATTTTTAAAATTTTAATTATATAAATTTATATATAATACCCTATATTGTATTATACTCGTATTTATAGTTATATATAATAAATATTAATATTTATAAATACCTTATAAATATTTTAAATCCCTTTAAAAAATAAAAGGAGTGTTCTTAAGGTATTTTTTGATTTTTGTATCTTTATATATATTGTGTTATTTGTTATCTATATTATACATATTACATATATATATATACATTTATTATATATAAAAAAGTAAAAAAGGAAAAATAGAAAATATAAAAAATTAAAATTTAAATAATTTTTAAAAATAATATATATATATATAATTAAATAAAAAACTAACGAAAACATATTAATTAAGTGAATATTGTACAAATATACATTATTATTTATCTATTATTTATTTTCAAATTATATATTTGATACACCGACTTGTTCCCTAAGTTCGACCCCTACCTGTTTGTCCACTAAACACACTTGTCTGTAGGGTTATAATAAATTTTGATTCACATTTGTCTTTGTTGATTGCATATTATTGGGTGGGTTAATTCTTGAATTTAGCTTGGGATTCTTGGGAGAGGTCATCACATCGATTGTGTAGCTCGCCTTATGAGAGCACATGACCTCCTCCCTTGGGTAATGGCTATTTCAATGCGCAAAGGCGAAATCTACAAATCTAGATGGTGGCTTGATCTGCCTCTATCCTCACCTCTTTGCAATGTATTCAAATGTTGAACTTCCCTCTTCTTCTTTTAATTCAGAGAGGTGACCATGATATGGTTGGACTGGCTCAACCTCAAGCTCCACCTGCTTGTCGGTATTCATATTCTCTATATGCATTAAAAGAACTAACAACAAAACTATGCGCGAGAGATAAAACAGCAGACTCATTAAATATAACATTTTTCCCAATCATCAACTTGTGCGACTTCATATCAATACACCAGAATCTATATCCCTTCACCTCTGATGCATGCCCAAGAAATATGCACTTAAAGGATCTAGGTTCCAGTTTTCCTTGAATAACTTGTGCATATGTAGAACAACCATAATTTTCAAATCAGAATATTCAAGAGGGTGTCCAGAACATACCTCCTATGATGTCAAGTTGTCCAGAACCGATGAGGGAGATCGGTTCACAAGAAAAGTCTCCATTGTAACTTCTTCAACCCAAAAATCCTTCGTCAATCCAGCATTCAACAACATGCATATGGCTCTCTCTAACAAGGTCCCATACATACATTCTGCGACTCCATTCTGTTGAGGAGTATGACTGACTGTATGATGTCTAGTGATGCCTTCATTCTCGTAAAAGTCATTGAATTCTGTTGAATAGAATTCTAGGCCATTATCCATCCGTAGCCTCTCGATGCTTTTCCTAATCTGCTTATCTAGTATTGCTTTTCACTGCTTGAAGTGTGTAAACACCTCATATTGGAATTTAAGGGTATACATTCAAACCTTTCTGGAGTAAGCATCAATTAAAGTTAGCATGTATCGTAGACCACCTTTGGATGGACTTAAGGCAACCCCCACAGATCAGAATGAATATACTCCAGGGTGCCTTTTGTTCTATGTTTAGCAGCACCACAACTCTTCCGTATCTGTTTGCCAAGAATGCAATGCTCACACAAGTCCAACTTGTACATGCCTTGAATATCAAGTAGTCCTATTCTGATGAGGGTACTCATGCTTGTCTCGCTTAGATATCCTAATCTAAGATGCCATAATTTGGTGTTGTCAGCCCATGAACTGGTGGAACAGATGTGACACATGTATAATACATCCTTATAATGCATGTAGATTCACAAACCTCTTCACAGACATAACAAAAAGTCCATCTTTAACAATTGTTAGAATGCCACCCTTTGTAGCATGCTCACACCCTTCCTCTTTTAGGGTACAAAGAGATATCATGTTCTTTATCATATCTGGAACATGGCAAACATCTGTCAATGTGACAGATGTCCCATTGTGCATCTTCAATTCCATGCTTCCCAATCCTACAACCATGAACTACGAATCATTGCCCATAACAGCTCCTCCATCAACCGATATGTACGAGGAGAACTAATGGAGGTTTGACGTGATGTGGTAGGAGAAACAAGAATCGAGGAGAAATGCATCCTTCGATTCTTTGGTGTATTAACCATCAGAACATATCCGTCATTTCTGCATTAAACTTCCAGATAACTCACTTTTGCCACAAAACCATCTTTTTCAAGTTCTTTCTGGTCTTTCTCTTTGTTTTGGAGTTTCTAGCACTCCTCTTTCGTATGTTCTTTCTTCTTGCAGTATCAATAAAACTTGTATTCCCCTTTTTCTTTTCCTCTTACGGCTTGTCAAACTTCTTTCGCTTCGTGTATTTTCCCTAGGCATGGAGGACCTCGATCTTCTTATCGCTTGATGAATGTCCCGTGAGTTTTAGGTCCAATAACTCCTTCAAGAGAAGGGATGATTACACATAATCTAGTGTGATCTTGTCCTTTCTGTAAATAAGGATTTCACAAAAGTGCTCGTATAAGGGCGGTAACGAACATAGAAGTAGTAATGCTTGATCATCGTCTTTAATTTCTTCGTCCATGTTTTCCAACTTGGAAATAATCGAACCAAAAACAACTGGATGAGATTTAATTGATGTACCTTTGGGCATGAAAAGCATGAAGAGTTGTTGCTTGAGTTGTAGATGATTGGTAAGAGTCTTTGTCATGTAACGACTCTCAAGTTTCAGCCACATAGATATTGTGAAGAATTTCTTCATAACTTATTGAAGAATGTTGTTCGAGAGGTAAATCTATATGCTTGGCGTAGCCTTTATGCCCATGTCTTCCTTCATGTCAAGAATTAGCATCACATGCATCTTCTCGATGCCCTTCAATGCCTTTGCGATGCCTTGAGGGATGAGGATCGACTCCATCTTGACCTTACATAGGCTAAAATTAATGTTGCGATCAAATTTCTCGATCTCAAACTTCATAATCATCATGTGTGTTGTATAGGATTGAGTGATGATCTGTTGTGGAAGGCTTCAACACCATGGTGGAAACCGTCAACCGAATAGATATTTATAGGACTCTTACATGAGGCAGAGAATCACAAAGATGGCTCTAATACCAATTTGTCAAAGACGATCCGAACACACAATCAACCAAAAGAAATCAACCACAAAGACCATGTGTGATTTTATGTGAAAAGACCCCACCGATGTAGCGGGGAAAAATCATGGGAAAAGACAAATTCCACTATGAGAGAAAATAATAGTTATATAGAAGAACCCTGGTGATGAATCCCCATTTCATCATTCTTTCATTTTGGCCTTCATTCCCTAGCTAAATCATGTAAATATAATTATTTTGCCTAAATTAACATTCATTATTTATTGTATAAATATTGTATAAAATACATTATTTCAAAATCAAAAGAAAAGAAAATAAAATAAAATAAAATGCCAAAGGTATTTTATGACCCTAAACTCCAAGGCATAGGCATCATGATGACTGGATCGACAAGGAATAAAGTAGTGGGAGGTAATGGTCAAAATGCATTAAAAATCCTATTTATTTATTCTTCAATAATGCACTTTTGAGACCTATTTTATTCTTTATTATTTATACATCAAATCAATAAACATTTTACATGAAATTGTAGATAAAAATACAAAGAAAATGCAAAGTTGATTTTACATAAAAATAATACACAATGTTCATTTTACACTCAGAATAAAAAGCCAAAACCCAAACTTCCAAGACACATATCTTCTCCATAAAACTCAAAATGCACAAAAATCACCTTTAATTATATATAACTTTTTATTAGCAATTGAATGAAGTATTCCATTTAATTTGGAGTTAAGATGCAAAAGTTAGGTTTTGGATCCCGATTGTACAATATACTTGAATAAAATATCCATTTTATTTATTCTTTATTTTTTCCATTATTTTATATTTTATAATTTTGCAAATATTATTTATATTATATGTACATAATTAGAATAAAAGAAAATCATTAAAAATGGACTAAAAATAAATAAGTGTATAAAATATATAGATGAATTACCTAAACTTATACATATATAATAAATATATATATATATATTTAAGTATACAAATAACATCACAAAAATACAAAAAAATATATTTAAGTGTATCTAAATAAGTTATAAATATATACATTATGTATATAAAATAATAAAATCTAAAATACAAAATAAAAATAAAATACATATATAGGTAAATATACCTATAACTATATATGTAAATAATAACTTGTAATAAATAACCTTATAAAAATAAATAAAAAAGGAAATAACATACTACATAAAATAATAAAAAATTATTTCATAACCTAAAAATAATAAATTCATTTACTAATTATTATTCATTTTATAAGGCATTTTCCCTTGCATTTTTCTAGTTGGTCCACGCGGACCAACCAGAGCCATTCTTTTGTTGATCCAGGTCAATTGCCCCTTTGGCGCCTCGGATTTTTTGTCAAAACCTCGAGCCATCTGCTTCTCACCATTTCCCATTGTGATCTAATGAGGGAATCACCTTGAGCCTTGAACAAGAATTACAGAAGGGATCTCTGTGATTCACGCAGGATCTTTAGATCCCATCAATCCCCCTCGAGTCAACCTCCATTTGATTCGCAAGTCAGTCTGGACCTTTGTCTATAAATAATACCTTCCTCCTCCAAACTCGATTTTGATCCTTCTTCGAGCCCCGATTCCCCTTACCTTGTGCGCGAGTGTGTTCCTGGTGACAGATAGAATACCCTTGAGGTGTTGGAGCAGAGCAAGGAGGAGAGGAGGCGGTCCAAGGCATTGCTCTGACGGGGTCTCTGCTCTTTGATGCAAACCAGGATCGAGCTACGTGTTTTCTTCATTTTTAGATAGATTTAGTTAGGGTTAGTTTATTCCTATCATTTATTTATCATGTAGATCCTTATTTTAGCGTAAAATTCAAAATTTGGATCGCTGGAGCTCGCTGCTCCGACTATTTTTCACCATGACTTTGCCACGTTCTGACCCACTTATCATGCTCATTATATTCCCCATTGCCTGATGCATCTTTTCCCCGCTTTGATCCAACCTGGTCCTCCGTGGATCAGCGAATCAAATCTCCTCTGCCACCTCTTGCCAGAGCTCCTCCCTCTCGCTCATTCCCCTTGCGCAATAGCTTCATTTTGGCTCGAGGCGACTCGCCTCGAGCCCCTGAGTCTTCCTCTGCATGTGTGCTAGAGACCCATGTAGGGTCGATTCCACAACAGAGGAGGCTCTTAGGTGCCCAGGTGCCCCATTCTTTCCCGAGCTTCAGGCATCTCCCCGGTGAGGCCCAGATTTTCTTGATGTCACCAATCGATGCGAGATGCTTCCAGGAAGCTCAAACGACCATCAGCAAGCCTCCAAGTGGCTGGGACAAAGTGAAATGCATGATTGAAGGAGAGACAGGGAAGTGTTCTTTCATGTTCTTCCACATCCCTCCAAAGCCGTCGGATCTTCAGCGAGGCCCAGATCTAATATTCGCCATTCACATCAGATGAAGCGATGCGCGCCCCAGTCGTTGATCCACTTAAGTGGCACCTATGTGGCTCCACCACAGTTGTCCGTTGGTGCGCAGATTGGGTAAATTGTACACATGCCCCCACATATTTTGTATTTTTTATTTAGCATTTAAATTTCGGTCTAAAGAGTACATAATATTAGTTATTTTGCATGGAGCCCCTCACTTTTTATGTATTTACATCAATGTCCATGCTAGCTCAACTTATGTAACCGCCACATGAGGTGGTAGTTTTGCAATTATACCCCTGTGGTTTTTTGTATTTATGAATAGTCCAAAATTTTGTATATTCAGTGTCAACTTTTTTGTGGAAAATTTATAAAGAGTACATTGAACTTATTATATATTGCAAATATGCCCCTGCTAGACACTTTTTAATTTAAACATTCATGGATAAATTGCACATTTGCTTGTGGATTTTGTATTAGGGTTCTTGAATGCATCTAAAATTTTTCATATTTGCAAAAAGGTTCCTACTAGTGTTCTTTTTCATGCATGATTATTTAATTTTTATAGATATCATTCGTGCTCCAAAAAAATTGCAAAAATAGGAAAATGTACCTGGATGTATGTTTTTTCACATCGTATATTTGATTTTACATTTATGCACATTTCCTATTTATCAAAAATCATAAAGAGCACATTTTGCCCTTGTTTGACTTAGAAAAAACCTAAAATTTATAAAACCTTTTTGAGAAATTCCAAAAAATTATATTATATCTATTAGATTTTTTCTAACTTCAGACCAAAAATCCTTAAAATTGGAAAAATGATAAAAATTAAAAATCTTCAAAATTTAAAAAAAATATAAAAATTCAGCAAAAATGTTTCTGTTTTATAATTTTTTATATATTATTACATATGAAAATTAACTGTGGGAATTTTTGACTTTATTTATTACCTTTGAATCTCAAAGCAATTTAGCCTATTTTATTTAATCCATATTTTGGGATATTTTAAACTTTTAAAAACCTAAAAATTAGCAAAAATATCTAAAAAATCACAAAATAGTAGAAAAATATGGAAAACTCAAAAGCATTTTATTTTTAAATTTTGACTATTTTTAGCTATATTTATAATTATAGTGCCCTATATTGTTTTATATATTTGTATATACCTATGCATGGGTTATATTATTATTATAATTATTATAATTACCTTACAAATATTTTAAACCAAAAATATATATAATATAAAATGGGATATATTTCTTAATATTTTCTAATTTTTATATTTATTATATAATATATAGATGTACTTTATATCATATCTTATATCTATTTATATACCCTTATATACATGTATATACTATTTAAATTATAAAGGAATTAGAAATCAGAAATTTAAAAATTAAAAAAATATATATTATAAAAATCAAATAAAAAATTAAAAACCAAAAACCCATATAAGAAAAGATACGGGTGTACATAATTTATTCTTGATGAGCAATAATCATCAGGCTGCCTTGTTTGCTCTCAATGGTTCAACCTTTGCATGATTATACACTGTACATCTTTGTTTGTAGAGTACAATAATGTGCACTTCATATTTTTGTCATTTATTGATTAATTATATATTGTGGGTATTTATTGTTTGGATTGGGATTCGTCAGCGGTCGCCTCAGCAACACTCTATCTTCGTTATTCTTTTAGTGAGGATAATTTTTAGATCCTCACGAAACCAAGTCAACAAATGGCATTGTTGTTGGGGAGCAACATGTTGTAGCCTAGTTCGTATAGTTTTATCTTTTCTTTTATTTTTCATGTACATATTTTTACCTATCTTTTCTTTCTCTTACTTGTGCATATTTATAGCTCTTATTTCTTTGTACAAATTACTTGGTCATTTGTGCTAATTTCTCTCTTGTTGTGTTCAATGCAAGGGCCCACCATGCGAGGACAACTTCTTAGGGAGTCGATGCAATCAAAATGGTGGAGACTGGCCTTTTTGCCCTGGCCAATAGGAGAGATAGCAAGCATAACAATAAGAAGATTAAGCATAGATTTTAGATTACAATTTTATTTTATTTTTGGTGAGAGAGTGATTCATTATTCATTTATTCATTATTATTTGTAATAATACAAAGACTTGGACATTACTCTACTTAACTAGGTCCATTGCCCGGGTGATTGTTCACCTGGGGGCCTTGTCGTGGCTTTTTCATGTTTTCTCGCTTTTATTTTACTTTGTTTCATAATGTTTTGAGGTTTCCGCCTTTGTTTCTATTTGTTTTGTGTGCATGGAGCCCTTAGATTTTAGGATTGCTTGTATTGATAATTAGGTCCAAATCCTAACAAGAATCATGTTCTTATAGTCTCATATGTTTAGATATAGATAAATTAATAATCGTTAACTATTTAGATTTGAACCTGCGTACCAAGAGAGGTACTATGCAATGCTAGAAGTAACTGTTGTGGCGGGCACCGAGGTATCTCCAAGACCGGACTCTCAGGTTCATTTCTGAATAATTAACATATGGTTATTCAAGGCTAATAGCAATTACTGCTTGGGTCAATTTTGTTGATTGCACACCATAATGTAGATATGTTTAAAAATTCTATTTTGCATACCGCATGCACAGAGCTGGCAAGCATTGTAAGTCCTCTAACTCTGCATGCATCATTAGATTCTATGGTGAGATTCCATCAATGAATCGACTGGCACAGCTTTTTTGCTATCTTCCTCTAATTTTGAGCACCTAGGATTTAAATAAAATTCACAAAATTATTAGGAGCTTGTATGCAAAATATCCCAAAAAAGTTAAAACCAAAAAACAAAACAAGGGGGCTGATAAATAAACTTTGACCTTAATTAAAATATGTCATGGATTGCATTGTTTGGGGTTCATAAAGCCATCATTGTCTTCAGATACCTTAGGAAGGGACCAAAACCCCTTCCATGAGTGAGGCGTGACCCGTTAAGGATTAGAGCCAAAAATCCAGTCCGTAACCGCGTTGTCACATGAATTTCTGAAGTATTGGTGTTTCTATCATACATGGACGAGTAGGACATGGTCAACGATGGTATTCTCGCCTTGTGTAGAACGTCGACCTTGTCTAAAGTAATGAGCTTAGGCCACTCTCTCACGGGTGTGTCTGTCTGATCGTCTTGCGTTCGAGTAGGTCCTTGCATGCTCATGGGTGATTATATTGCGAGTGGGATTCAAAGTAGCGGTTTTGCCTATTGGCTTCCTGTATCTCATTCTTTGGTTGAGTAGGGATTCGGAAAGGGTTACGAGGACCTCAAAAAATGCATACTACAGGTTACAAAGGAGGAGGACAAGTACTGAATACTTTTCCAGCACTACTATCGCTCCTATAGGGTTAGCGTCTAAGGACTTGTTAAAAGATATGCCTGAAATAACAACTCCAAAAATGAAAAGATAAAAATAGATGATCCCTTATAGCTTCACATGTGTTGAGTTGGTGAACCCAATGTTGTATTGTGTATTGTATGGATCTACACTAAGGTTCAAAGATCAAGTACCGTGCATTTGCACAAATTTTGTCTTATGTGTTTCATCTTTGACCCCATGCTCATTTCGAGCCTTTCTACGGTTTTACATTCCTTTTATTCCTCGTTGGCCATCGTATCCTTCTTCCTGCATCGATCTTCCTTTTCCTCTACAATGATGATCCATGGATGGTCCAGTTGGGACTCTGCCGACACCTACATCGATTCCATGGACTCAACATCGTCAATAATTCGAGGCGATTCCCGAGAATCTGATTCAGACCATGCAAATCAATCTCCAGACTCCTCATCTTCTTTCCATCCCTTTCTATTTCTTAATAAATCGGGACCACTCTTGTCCCATGTTCGCTCATTGCAAATGGAGGTCAATTTCAGTCTACATCTATTACTCCATTCATAACTATTTGGGATTGACCCTAATCTCATATCCATCACTTCAACTGGTTGTCAATTTCACAATTGATCTGATTGAGATTCCTCTTACATTGTAGATAGACGCCAGTCCTAGATCCTAGTGTAGAATTCATTTCATCAGATTCAGACCTTGAGATGGCTCCTCCTGATGGAAAGGGAAAAGGATCAGGACAACCATCGCATCAGACAGAGCAAGACTCGGTGCCCGGCTAGAACCAGATGAATGTTCAGTTGCTGGCTTCCTTCCAAGCCATCCAGCATCAGCCGACTGAGCAGGAACTAGTGCATACTGCATTTCAAGACATGTTGAACAATTTGAGGACCATACCAATAGGAAGAGGAGGAAGAGACGGGGAACCACCCCATAATGATCAAGAAGAAAAAGAACCAAGGAATGAGAAACAACCAGATGGCCGAGTGGATTCGCATCCCACCGATGCATGCTCACTTTGAGCTAAAGTCTCAATTCGTTGTTCTTCTGCCCACCTTCTATGGAAACACTAATGAGGAACCATACATTCACCTACAACAGTTCTCTCGCATCTGTAGAACTACACACTACCCTAACATCCTGTTAGGTGTAGTCAAGATGACTGCATTTCCCTTCAGTCTCCAAGACAAGGCCCTATACTGGGTCAACCATTTGGGGAAGGTCATGATGACCTGAGAGGAACTTAAGTCTATGTTCCATCACAAGTTTTACTCTCTCGGTCAGCTCCACCAGATGCGAGCCAGGATTAGCAACCTCTCTCAAGCTACCCACGAGTCTATTCATTAAGCATGGAAGCAATTCACTGATCTGCAGAATAAATGCCCCCACCATGGCATACCAAGGACCGGCTTGGTCCAACATTTCTTTGGAGTCCTAAATGTTGAAAGTCAGATATTAGTTTATGCAACCTGTGAGGATCCCACTTTAATAAGGATGGAGATGTAGTCTGCCAGATTTTTGAAGAAATGGTCGAGGGAGAGGCTGCCTTCTCTTCATCATGCGCTTATCAGAGATAGCCACATGTCCTCCACAAGATAGTGCACATGGCAATGTCTCATGAGTCAGAGAGAGATGAAATCTCCAACCTCAACATCATCGGAGGTCATCTCTTTAAGGTTGATATCATCGAAGAGATCATAAGATCTCGAAAAACTTGTTGTGATCGAACAAAGAACATATAGTCTGGATAAAATGGATCAGATCACCAAGCAACTGGAGTTTCTGGTGAATACCATCAGTTTCTGCCAGTTGGCGACACCATCATCCTAGACTTCGACCGAGAAGAAAGATGAGCCAACACCGCCACAACGACCTCATCCCAGTCAGCAACAACCGACAGTCCATCACGTGTATTACGTCCAAACTCCCAACGAGGCAGTGCAGCAATAGCAGTTGGTGGTATACCAACCAGAGCCACTATCTTCATATGATCCATTTTCTCCTCCACTGCCTCTCATTCGAGAGGTGAATGGAGTTTGGTCTAATGACAAGCAGTTGGCCTGTCCAGGTGGACGTCAGCAGTGCCAACTTGCTAATTCATATCCATTCCCTCAGCATCAAGGAGGGAGATTTCCCAGTCCCAGCAGCCTTAGTACCACCAGTCTCCATAGTATCACAATAATTGGAGACAGAATCAATAGTACCCACAACCATCGTACCGTCGGCCCCGGTTGTACCATTCGTGCACGGCTGCACCTCACCAGCAGTATCCTCCTTCTCCTTACTAGCATCAGTATCATCTTACTCCTGCTCAGTAGTAGTAGCAGTAACACCCTTCTCAACCTCTGCATCATCATCCACAGCATGGTCAACACGTTGAACCTTCCGAGGCAGTTCGTGTGAACTTGAGCCTCGATTGTCTGGCCTAGTTAGTAAAAGGCCTAACAGAGATGACGCAGAAACTGGACAACTTGAGGTCCACGAAAACTCCAATTATGGTCCAAGTCGAAGCCAACCCTAATAATTTCAAGCGAAAAGAGAATGTAGAATGTGAAGTCTCGTCTGTGCCTACAGGTTCAGATGATTGTGACTTATCTTGTCTAATGTTGTTACTCTAAGGAGCGGTAAGACCTTACCTCTATCTGCCACTATCAGAGGGAAGAATAAAGCTTCATCTGGTGAATCATCTTCTTCTGCATCAGCCGTGCCAACTACAGGGTTGGGTGAGGAAGGAGGAGGAGGAGACATGCCAGCTGCCAACCACCACCACCCCCAACAAAAAGAACAAAACATCAGAAAAATAAAAAAGATCAAAAAGATGATTGCAGTTGAAGTGAAGTTGCACCATCCATGGAGGAGCAAGCCACAACAGTCGATCCAGCTCCAGCCGACGGAGCGGAGACTGTAGTTTTTGGATGTCCACTCCCAGCTCCAGATTGTACACCTTTTTGCAACTCGATTGTACAAAATATTCTAGACATGAATTGTGATGTAAATAAGAACAATATTTTTGATTTCAGTTCTCCACATGTTTCTTTTCCTAATGCCATGGAAAAATCCAAAAAATGCAAAATAAAAAAATGCATTATCTAATCCAGTTGTTGTGGATATTCTTGAGAACTTGACCATTGAATTACATTTGCTGAAAGCCATGGAATATATGCCTGCTGTGAAAAAGGGCTTGAAAGAATCATGCACGAGAAAGCATCTATCAAACCATAATAATAGATGCCAACAAGTTAGGAAGCACATCCTCACCATGGCTACATTGACAGCAATCAGCAACTTCCCGACAAGAAGCCAAACAAAGGAGCACCTTTGATCAGATGTGAGATTTTCAACTAAGTCTTCAAGCAAACTTTGCTTGACAGTGACTATTCAATCAACCGCATGCCCGCCTCATTGCTCACAGAATTTGGACTGGGATCACTCAAGTAGGCACACATGATCCTTTAGTTCGCTGATAGATCAATCAAGACACCCTGGGGTTTATTGGAGGATGTTGTCGTAACGGTGCAGGACATGCTGTTTCCTGATGATTTTGTAGTCCTTGACATGGACTCTCCTGCACCCTTACTCCAGACCCCGATTATTCTTGGTCAACCTTTCCTACGAACTGCAGAGGTTGTGGTTTACTATGGGTCTGGGAAGATCATGTTCTGCTCGAGCATCAATAAAGTAACAATGGACATGATCAGTAAACAAAAAGTTGTGTCTGATGAAGGTCAAGAAGAACCGTCTGAAGTAGATTATGACTTTATTGCAGAGATCAGAGACACATAATTTTCTTTGAAGGACACACAGGTTCAAGAAATCTTTTTTCCAGAGGAGGACTTGTAAAGCACAGTCTTCGCATGCTCTGATGTCGATTGGGAGACAGATTCTTACTTGCTGAGGACCTTTTTGAGGTAGAAGATTCATGCCAGTTAGAAAATGAAGAATTTATTTATGATTTGTTCGACACATTATTAGCAGAGCCACTAGTGACCGAGGTAAAGCAACACCTCCAAAGTCATGGTAGATCATCCACCTACTAGCTCAGTTTCCGAAGTGACTGAGAAGTTGGCTCGACAAGAACCAGAATTAAAGCCACTTCCGGCAGGCCACAAGTATGCTTTCCTTACGGGTGCAGAGAACATATATCCCATCATCATGAACAACAGACTAGCTCCAGATCAGGAATCTCAACTGCTCGAGGTTTCTAGAGAAAAGCTGTGAGGCACGTGGTTGGCATATATCAGACCTCCGAGGGATGAATCATGCTCTGTGTTCACACCACATCTATTTAGAAGATGATGCTAAGCCATCCTGAGAATTTCATAAAAGAATAAACCCTAACTTTCGGGACGTCGTTATGAAGGAAATCACGAGATAGTGTGATGCAGGCTTCATTTATCTCATCTTCGACTCCAAATAGGTGATTCCCTTGCATGTAGTTCCAAATAAATACGGGATCAATGTGGTTAGAGGAGAGGAGATTTTTACTCGGTACCAACATCCTGGCATGTGTATGTTGAATACCACCGTCTCAATGCTGCAACAAAGAAGGATCAATTCCCCTTGCCATTCATTGACCAAGTTCTGGAAAGATTGGCTGGTAAGGAGTTCTTCTGCTTTTTGAATGGGTATTTTGGGTACAATCAAGTGGCAATCACCTCATAGGACCAAGAGAAGACTACCTTCACTTACTCGTTCAACACCAACGATTTCAGGAGAATGCCCTTTGGTTTGTGCAATGCACCTGCCACATTCTAGAGATGCATGCTTGCAGTCTTCGCTAATATGGTTGGCAGTTTTCTCAAGGTGTTCATGGACGACTTCTCCATCTATGGTGATAACTTTGATTCTTATCTTGAGCACCTAGACATGGTACTTCAGAAATGCTGAGAAGTCAATATTGTACTCTCTTGGGAAAAGAGCCACTTCATGGTCACTGAATGGATTGTGTTGGGCCACGTCGTTTCCAAGCATGGCATGGAAGTTGACCCAACAAAGGTAGATGTGATCGCCAATCTTGAGATACCTCGGAATGTCAGAAATGTGAGGTCATTCCTAGGGCATATGGGTTTCTACAGATGTTTCATCATAGATTTCAGCCGCATTGTCCGATCTCTAACTAGATTATTGTGCAAGGAGACCGAGTTTAATCAGTGATCGTTGGGTTCTCCTTTCATTCAATCGGTTGAAGGAGCTAATCACTCAAGCTCCCATCCTACAGCTGTCGGATTGGTCTCTATCCTTTGAGACCATGACAGATGCGTCAGATTTTGCAGTTGGGACTGTGTTAGGATAAAGGAAAGATAAAGTGCTCTTTGCCATTCCCTATGCCAACAAGACATTAGATGAAGCACAATGAAACTATACTGTTACAGAGAAAGAGTTGTTGGTCGTGGTTTTCACCCTCAAGAAGTTCAGATCCTATCTTCTTGGATCTAGAGTCACCATCTACACTGACCACTCTACTATCCGGTATCTACAACCGAAGAAGGATGCAAAGCCTAGACTGATCAGATGGATCCTTCTCCTCTAGGAGTTCGATTTTGGAAACCAGAGATAAACCTAGAGTTCAAAACGTGGTAGCAGACCACCTCTCCAAAATTGAGCATCAAGAACCTCCACTGAGCAATACACCCATCACAAACATCTTTCCTGATGAGTTGATTCTTGTCGTGGATTCCCTCCTTGGTATGTTGATATTGTGAACTACCTCGTCTTTGGTGTAGTCCCAAAAGATTGGACGAAGATCAATAAGGACAAGTTCTTGTCCACAATCCATTTCTATCAATGGGAAGACCCCTCTTATTCAGGGAAGGGGCAGATTGTATTTAGCATAGGTTTATCCCTCATGAAGAGCATCACAGTGTCCTCAAGCATTGTCACTCACTCGAATCTGGTGGACACCACTCTAGAGATAGAAGATCAAGGAAAGTACTGCAATGTGGCCTCTGGTGGCCATGCAGCATCATATGTCAAAGACTATATTGACTGTTAGAAAATGGGAGGAACACTCACAGGTTAAATCTTTAATTAATTAGATTATAATACATGAATATTAGATGCGAATGGCTTATAGTTATGTGATTTTATTCATGCCTTAAAATGTTTGAATAGCATATGAAGATTGACCATCATATTTCTACTACGTAGCTCATAATCAAACTAATATCACCAGGCTGAAAACACGAAGTATAAATGTGAACTTAAATGTTTTATATAGTCGATCTACGGAGGACCCTTGTACTCAACTTAGGACGTATTTTGGAACTGAACCACTTAAACTTAGTCTAAGATGACTGATATTCTATCATGGGGATTGAGAAATTTTAAGAAATGTCATAAAATAATAATTAAATCGGATATGTTACCAAGTAAAAGTAAGTGGACTAACCTGAAGATAATAATCCAAGTGAGTCTTGAACTTGATGAGCTTTGAGTATATTAAGTGGTCTCAACTTGGACTTGCAAAGAGGTAGGAAAGGGATTGGGTTGCACTACAAGGGCTTAATGTTGCATACATACGCCACCTGGTGACAAGTCATGATAGGGTAGCCTTGGAGAAAAGAAATCATGTCATCGAAGTCTTGACGTGATAAATCATACTAGTGAATCCTACAGATGATAATAAGTTTAAAAGTAGCCACTTAATCATATGTACAAAGGGGTTTGGGAGTCTATTTAAATGCTTGTAGTAATAGAAATATAATAAGATATTCTTCTCTCATACTTAGTGATCAAAGTATAATTACTAATTTTGGAAATAAATAAATCAAAATAGTAATGAAAAATTGCTTATCTATATTGCCATACTTTGACATGTTTTTCTTAGTGATACAATGCAAATATTAAATCTTCCAATGTGAATTCCATTGTGTTTATATATTATTTTTTACATCTATTTTATGCAAATCGATTGGATTAAATTCATGTCAACCCTTTGATGCTATTATGTTATAACTCCCTCCAGGGAAAATTTTGACACATCTAGTTAGATCAAGATGGAGTTGTTACATGTGTATATGTTAATATGCACATATTGTATATTATATATGTATGCAATGTATACAAATACAAAATATAATGATGTATATCTATGTATAAAAATACCAAATAGAATCGAATTATTATAGAACAAATTCTGGTTGATGCAAATCGGTTCATTTTGGAATCAAATCCAGAAGCCAAATTCAAATTCAGATTATTTTATTTCAAATCGAACTTTTTTGATTTTTTTATAAAATGAATCCTAATCTTACTTGAATCATCCGATTCAATTAGCATCCCCAGTTTTGACTATCCCCAACTCTCCATTGATTGTTCTTCGTGATGAGCTTCTCAAGGATAATATCTTAATTTCTAAATCAATTATACCATATACAATTCATGATTAAGCTCTGCAAAAAAATCCATTCTTTGTTCTAAAACTTGGTCTAAATTAGTAAGGTTGGATCATATTCTAGCGAAGAATATTGCTGGTTACACTTCTAGAACAACAAATGAGAGAAAAATCACAATGTAGAGTAAATAGTATTTGTTGAAAGAAAGAAAACAAATTAAAAGGGAAAATAACGCTTCTCCGTTTCCTCTCTTTACCTATTGGTAGGGTCTCCTCAACTTCCCCCCAGATTATATGAGGTAGGAACTCATCCAACATATAGTCCAAAGGTCAAGCCCCACCCCATTACTACGCAGAGCCACATACTATTAAAGAGTTTCTTTATCTCAATTCTATATATGCTAGGAGATTAGGAATGAATTTACCCAACCACTTCCTTTTTAAACAAGTCTGCAAAACCAACATCCTATTTGTTAGCTGAAATTTCTAGTTCTTTGTAACTCTTTTTAAAAGGTATGTAGAGTACCAATCTACCACTGACTCTGCTGGAATTTTGACCTTTTCCATAAGGAGGAAGGTCCAAAGTTTGAGGAATCATATGATTCATCCTGTACACATCTTCTTTCCCATACACCAAAATTGTTGAAAACTTATCCGAGCCAATCATTGTCAAAATCTTTTTGCTCAGAACCAAACCATTCCAAAACTAAGTCTTTAAGTATTTTAATTTTGCTTTAGACTAAGCTCTGCAAACTTATCTATATGATTGAGACACACTAGAGGGAGAAACATACTATAGCAACTTTTTACTCGTCGCATACGTTCCTCCTTTGATGGAGCCAACATACAATCAAGTCATGATGCAAACCCATTGGATATAGTTGAACCACTTAAAGAGGATTACCATCCCATCGATTATATTATCCAGTCCTCCTCTATAGTCAAGTATTTTTTTCACTCCCAAGCACTCAACTTATTTTGCCCAGTTCAGTGGGAAATATCTTCTATCAAGCTAGAGTTGTAATAACCAATATTGCACATGCATCAACATTATGATTTTTCCACCATGGATGTTGTGATCACTAAAGATATATGGTATTTCAAACAATATGTCCATTTATAGACATAATGCACATAACTTATTGAGAGGTGTCTCTAAAGGGAAATCATATCTCATGAATCATGAAAAATATTTAAAACTGACGGATCCAGTAAAATAATATGTCATATAGAGAAATAGTGGATAAAAATTGAAATCATTGATCCACTTGACAATTGAACGGTTCTAAATCATTCCACTGATGAGTCGAGTTTTCACCTCTTCAAGAATATGAAATTAATGCGGTATAGGAGACGAAAATGAATTCATCAAAAAACACCCTTTTGAATAGATGAAGAAACTAACTTGGTAAATATACCAAGGTCGAACACGGGGACACCACTGAATTAAATTATCTAATTGGATCTTAAATCAAATGATTAAATCACTCTAAGGGTTTATTTAAATTAAATATGCAAAGCACAATGAGATGGCTGCATGATTTTTATTTGATTTTTTAGATGCAATATTTTATACAACAAAATGACATAAATGAAATTATTCTTACTCAAGATTTATATGAACGGAGTATCACAATTAATCTCCTGATTTCAATGATTAAACCAATTAAACATCAAGCTCATGTATAGTCCAATGGATACACAAATCAATTTTCAATTCACGTGATAAGTCTTGTAATATACATGAACTAAATTTGTATATGATTTATCACGTCAAGACTTCGACAACATGGTTTCTTTTCTCTAAGGCTACCCCATCATGACTTGTCACAGGGTGTAGACCTGGCCAAAATCCGGGCTGGGCCAAGCCGAGGTTCAAAAACCCCTTGTCCAAGGTCCGGCTCAACATGGTCCACGTACCATACTTCAAGGCACAAGTCTGGCCCATGGGTCGAATGTAAAGTATTTTTTTATTAATTTTTTAATCAAATTTATGGAGATAATTAAGTTTTTGTAGCATCATCTAATCTTTCTAAATTCAAGTAACCATAATATGTATTACTTTGCATGTAAACTATAAAATAAGATGTGATATTGGTAATGTAAAACAAAAACTTGAAGTATATTATATTTAATGTATCTAAATTATAATTTTTAAACATATATTTTTATATGTGTGGGTCGGGTTTTATGACATATGCCCATGGCCCGCCCAATTGATGGGTGGGCCAAGGAGTGGGCCGAGCCGGACCGGCTCATTCCCGAAATCTCTTGGCCTAAGCCCAACCCATGAGCGAGCTGGACGGGCTGGGCGAGCGGGCCCCCGGCCCATTGGCCAGGTCTACCGGGTGACGTATGTATGCAACATTAAGCCCTTATAGTGCAACACAATCCCTTTCCTACCCCTTTGCAAGTCCAAGTTGAGCTACCACTTAATCTACTCAAAGCTCATCAAGTTCAACTCACTTGGATTATTATCTTCAGGTTAGTCCAATTACTCTGACTTGGTAACATATCCAATTTAATTATTTTATGACATTTCTTAAATTTTCTCAATTCCCGCGATAGAATATCATTCGTATTAGACTAAGTTCAAGTGGTTCAGTTCCAAAATACATCCTAAGTTGAGTACAAGGGTCCTCCGTTAATCGATTATACAAAACATCTAAGTTCAAATAAAAATCATGCATCCATCTCATTGTGCTTTGCATACTTAATTTAAATAGACCCTTAGAGTGATTTAATCATTTTATTTAGGACCCAGTCAGATAATTTAAATCAGTGATGTCCCTTTGTTCGACCTTGGTATATTTACCAAGTTAGTTTCTCCATCTATTCAAAAGGGTGTTTTTGACGAATTTATTTTCACCTTCTATACTGCGTTAATTTCATATTCTTAAAGAGGTAAAACTCGATTCATCAGTGAAATGATATAGAACCGTTCAATTGCCAAGTGGATCAATGATTTCAATTTTTATTCACTATTTGTCTATATGACATATTATTTTACTGGATCCATCAGTTTTAAATATTTTTCATGATTCATGAGATATGATTTCCCTTTATAGGCATCTCTCAATAAGTTATATGCATTATGTCCATAAATGGGCATATTGTTTGAAATACCATATATCTTTAGTGTTCACAACATCCATGGTGGAAAAATCATAATGTTGTTGCATGTGTAAAATCGGTTATTACAACTCTAGCTTGATAAAAGATATTTCTCGCCGAAATGGGAAAAATAAGTTGAGTGCTTGGGAATGAAAAAAATATTTGACTATAGAGGAGGACTGGAAAATATAATCGATGGGATGGTAATCCTCTTTAAGTGGTTCAATTATATCCAATGGGTTTCCAACATGACTTGATTGTATGTTGGTTCCATCAAAGGAGGAACGGATGCAACGAATAAAAAGTTGTTGTAGTATGTTTCTCCCTCTAGTGTGTCTCAATCATATAGATAAGATTGTAGAGCTTAGTATAATGTAAAATTATAATACTTAAAGACTTAGTTTTGGAATGGTTTGATTCTGAGTAGAAAGATTTTGACCGTGATTGGCTCGGATCAGTCTTCAACAATTCTGGTGTATGGGAAAGAAGATGTGTACTGGATGAATCATATGTCCTCAAACTTTGGACCTTCCTCTTTATGGAAAAGGTCGAAATTCCAGTAGGGTCAGTGATAGATTGGTACTCTACATATCTTTTAAAAAGAGTCACAAAGAACTAGAAATTCCAGCTAACAAAAAGGATGTTGGTTTGGCAGCCTTGTTTAAAAGGGAAGTGGTTGGGTAACTTCATTCCAAATCTCCTACAATATATGGAATTGAGATAAAGAAACTCTTTAATAGTATGTGGCTCTGCTTAGTAATGGGGTGGGGCTCGACCTTTGGGTTGTATGTTGGACGAGTTCCTACCTCATATAATCTGGGCGGGGGAAGTTGAGGAGACCCTACCAATAGGGAAAGAGAGGAAATGAAGAAGCATCATCTTCCCTTTTAATTTGTTCTCTTTCATTCAACAAATACTATTTACTATACATTGTGATTTTTCTCTCATTTATTGTTCTAGAAGTGTAACTAGCAGAATTCTTCGCTAGAATTATGATCCAACCTTACTAATTTAGACCAAGTTTTAGAATCGAGAATGGATTTTTTGCAGAGCTTAATCATGAATTGTATATGGTATAATTGATTTAGAAATTAAGATATTATCCTTGAGAAGGTCGTCACGTAGAACAATCAATGGAGAGTTGGGGATAGTCAAAATTGGGGGTGCTAATTGAATCGGATGATTCGAGTTAGATGAGGATTCGTTTTACAAAAAATCGAAAAAGTTCGATTTGAAATAAAATAATCTGAATTTGAATTTAGCTTCTGGATTTGATTCCAAAATGAACCGATTTGCATCAACCTGAATTTATTCTACAATAATTCGATTCTATTCGGTATTTTCATGCATAGATATGCATCCTTATATTTTGTATTTGTATACATTGCATACATATATAACATACAATACGTACATATTTACATATACACATGTAACAACCCCACCTTGGGTCGATCTAACTAGATGTGTCAAAATATTTCTCTGAAGGGAGTTATAACATAATAGCATCAAAGGGTTGACATGAATTTAATCCAATCCATTTGTAATGTAAAAGATAATATATAAACATAACGGAATTCACATTGGAAGATTTAATATTTGCATTGTATCAAAAAGAAAATATGTCAAAGTATGGCAACATAGATAAGCAATTTTTCATTACTATTTTGATTTATTTATTTCCAAATTTAGTGATCATACTTTGATCACTAAGTATGAGAGAAGATTATCTTATTAGATTTCTATTACTACATGCATTTGAATAGATTCCCAAACCCCTTTGTACATGTGAATAAGTGGCTACTTTTAAACTTATTATCATCCGTAGGATTCACTAGTATGATTTATCACGTCAAGACTTCGATGACATGATTTCTTTTCTCCAAAGCTACCCCATCATGACTTGTCACTGGGTGACGTATGTATGCAACATTAAGCCCTTGTAGTGCAACCCAATCCCTTTCCTACCCCGTTGCAAGTCCAAGTTGAGTTACCACTTAATCTACTCAAAGCTCATCAAGTTCAAGACTCACTTGGATTATTATCTTCAGGTTAGTCCAATTACTCTTACTTGGTAACATATCCAATTTTATTATTATTTTATGATATTTCTTAAATTTTCTCAATCCCCACGATTGAATATCCGTCATCTTAGACTAAGTTCAAGTTGTTCGTTTCCAAAATACGTCCTAAGTTGAGTACAAAGGTCCTCCGTGGATCGATTATACAAACATCTAAGTTCACATTTATACTTCGTGTTTTCAGCCAAATGATATTAGTTTGGTTATGAGTTACGGAGTACAAATATGATGGACAATCTTCATATGTTATTCAAACATTTTAAGGCATGAATAAAATCACATAAGTGTAAGCCATTCGCAATCTAATATTCATTTATTATAATCCAATTAATTAAAGATTAAATATTCAATATAAAAATATAGGAAAATATTAGTCATGCTATTAGCAGTACGGGCAAATTTTAGTACTTTTATTCCAATTCCTTACCTCATATTTGTTTCCATGTTTCCTCATCCCTTACCTAACTTTTCTCTTCCCTTTTTATTATCGACGAAAGATCTCATGTAACCCTTGTATAGTGTGAGTGATATGTTGCTCTCCTCGGCTGAAGCGGTAAAAGTCAGCCTTCTCCAACATGGTGACCCTAATTCCCCAATCCAACAATTCTTTCCTCGAGAAGCAGGGTATCTACCTATCCTAAGATGCTTGAACAGTGTAGCCAAGTCATCCGGTTGCAGGCTCACATGAATATGACTTTGAAACTCATGCTTGCTTATTGGATATACAAATATATACATACTCTGGCAGGCATTTTATTTTCATTCAGGCCTGTCCACTTTTTTGGAGTTTTTATTGCATTTTTTTGAATACTATATACAACAGCATTTACATAAGGACTTTTTCCTCTTGAGCCAGTAGACTATCCTTCTTTTGAAGCTTGCAACCCACAACTTCTGTCATAAAATCTCATGTCCACTAGATCGAGTTGGGGTACAATGGCCATAAAAGTGTGAGTTCCGATGTTTCCATTGTTTGTGTCTCATGTCGGCAAATCCAACCTTCTACAACTTCAACTGAGGTGAGCAAAGTGTAAAGTACAGGTGTGCAATATAGGTCGTTATCAACAAGAGTCGTATGTATGTTCCAAAATATTCTACTTAGGCAGTCAAGAAGACACTGAACCAAGTCTCGTGGTCTTAAAGAATTAAGTTTAGCAGACTTGAAGTGCTTCAATTCCAGTTCATGTAAGGTTCATGTGATTAAGTGCATTAAGGTCCAACCAAGATCCAACCTTCGGATTTTACTTAGACTAGTTCAATTATCAACATCAATCCGAAAAATGCAAATGCTATGTAAAATGTAAGGAAAATATTTTTGCATTGCAAATCATTGGTTTTGAACGTTTTATGAAGTTTTGCAAATTTTTATGCAGTTTTGAAAAAGATTTTGAATATCTTTTGGGATTTTAATTTTGCAATTTTTTTAGGTTTTTTTTCAAAAATAAAAAAGGTTTTAAGAAAATAAATATGTGCAGATATTTACACGGGAGTGCTTCTTTGGTATTTACAAGGATTGGTATTTAAGAATTTACAGGTTTTATTCACAAGTTTATATATAAATTGAAAGAAATTTATTTACTTGAATTGTATATATATAGTTCTCAAAACAATTTTAAAATATTTTTTCAAACATTTTGAAACTTTGTTTTGCAAATAAATTTAACAAATATTTTCAGAAAATTGAAAGCCCTTTTGCAAAAATTTTTAAATCAATATAGATAGATTTTTCAAACTATTTTTGCAACCATTTGTAAATAGATTTTCAAAATATTTTTTTTATTCACACAAAGAAATGAAATTTTTAGAAATAAAAATTTTTACAAATGTTAAAAATATTTTACAAAATACTTTCCAAACAGTTTTCAAAAGATTTTTCAAAGAATTTTTCCAACCATTTTTCAAACACTTTGCAAAATATTTTACATAATTTATTAATAAGTATATACAAAGAATTTTAATGAATTTTATACAAGTATGTTCTTTACAACTAATTATTTGCATTTAAGCCATACTTATTAAAAATATGAAAGTTCGGGTTGTGGCTAAAGTATATACAGAGTATGTGCGACCCCCTATACTTAGCTTGAGCTATTTCCTCATAGGTCAGAGAGGAAAGAGAAGTCATAACTCGTACTAAGTATAGAAAAGCCAATACTACAATGACTGAGAATAAAGAATCAATGGATGAGAAGGCAACCGTCCCCCCCCCCATACTTATGATGAAATAATCCTAAGTACAATAGGTTGTATTTATATGCAGGGATGGTTTAGGGTGGGAATGAATAGATCAACGACTCGTCCTGTCTCTGTCTATACTTAGGGTAAAATATCCCTAAGTATAGATTGTAATATCAACAAGAGAGGAGACAGGTTAAGGATCAAAGAATTAACAACGGGACCCACTCACCCCCCATATACTTAGGTAAAGCATATCCTAAGTATAACAGTGATGATTGAGAGGAATGAAAGAAAGAATGAGAAAAGAAGGAAAATAAACAGAAGAAAACAACATAAGAAAAGAACAAAACTAAAGAAAGAGTTTTATAGGCGCATTATTTGAATCTTTCTATGTTGCTGGAGTTGTGGATGATGCATCATTGAAGATCACTTGGACTGAGTTGACAACGATCGGGAAAGTGTCATGCTTGAGGTACGGCTTCAGTAACTGACAATTGATGATGAACGGTTGTGCATCCGATGACAAGTCTGATATCAAAATTCATATGTTGTCACACACTTATTTCACTCTAAGTGGTCATGTTCATCTACTCTTTAATTTGCTCAGGAATTTTTTCAACTTTGCGTATAATAACCATACTTTCTGCCCAATCTCAAAGTGCTTTCGTCTGATGTGCTGGTCATACCGGCATTTAACCTTATGCTTATACATCAAGTTATTATCAAACACATAGTCTCAGAATTCCATGAGTCTGTTCAGATCCACTTTTCTTTGTCGACCACCTTTCTGTGAGTCCAGATTGCACTTGTTGATTGCCCATAGTGATTTATGAATTAGTTCAACAAGTAGATGACACGGCTTTCCATATATAAGACGATAGGACGACATGACCAAGGGAGACTTGTAGGCGGTCATATATGCCCATATGACGGAATCCAAGAGTTGAGACCAGTTCTTTCTGTCCGACCTCACAAGCTTCTGCAAGATTGTCTTGATTTCTTTGTTTGATAGCTTCACCATGCCATTGGTCTGAGGATGATAAGGAAGCGACTCGGTGCTCGATGCCATACTCCTTCGTTAGTTTCTTGACATCTTTATTGATGAAGTGACTACCCCCGTCTGATATCAGAATCTTTGGTATCTCGAACCGTGGAATTATGTTCTCTTTCAAAAACCGATAAACTGTACGGCTATCAGCGGCTCGGGCGAGAATGACATCAATCCAATGACTCACATAATCAACAGCAAGAAGGATGTTCTCAAATTTATGACTGTTGGGAAATGGTCTTATGAAATTGATGCCCCAAGTATCGAATACATCTGAAATCTGGATGAATTTCAAAGGCAAAAATATATTAGAAAATATTAGTCATGACTATTAGTAGGAAGGGTAGATTTTAATCTTGGGATTTTTACCTGGCAGACTCTAAAATATTTTCCAATTACCTCTACGACCTTTGAAACATCCTAATTCCTCCCCCGACCTCATAAACTTGCTCCGTCTTACCCAATAAACCTTGCCGTCAATTTTAACTAAATTTGAGTCAATTACTTGGGTTAGTCTTGAGTTAACCTAACCAATTTACCATCCAATAGTTAGGATTAGACAAAATAAAAAAAAGAATAGAAAAAAGCAGGGAGCTTGGGAGGTTGGGCGGCGCAGGAAGCAGCGGCGGGGTCGGGGGACTCCATCGGTAGAGGGGACTCCATCGGCCGGGGGAGCAGAGAGCAGCATCGGGAAGGGGGGAGGACTCCATCGGCGGTGGGAGACTCCATCGGTGGAGAGGGGGGGGCTCCATCGGCGAAGGCGGGGGGACTCCATCTTTGATAAACAAAATGGGTATAATATAAAAGAACATAACGGAATCCGATTTAGTTTAAACGGTTAAATGAATGGGGGTTAACCACAGGGTCTGTAGGTAAGGCTTAACAAGTTTACGGGGGTGGAGGAGGAATTACGATGTTTCGAAGGTCGTAGAGGTAATTGGAAAAGATTATAGGGTCTGCCGAGTAAAAATCCCTTCAATATTTTATTCCAATTCTGCAATCCATATTTATTTCCATATTTCCTCATCCCTTACCTAACTTTTCCCTTCTCCTTTTACTTTTGACGAAAGATCTCATCCTTTTGAATTTATGTTAGTAGATTCGCTAAAAATTCGATTCACGTTCAGATTCAACACATTTAACATGAATTGAATCTGAATTGTGATGGATTCGAATGTTTGATTCGTAGCATCCCTAATCAAAACAACATCTATAGATTCTTCTTCATGATCCTTCGTGAGAGCATTATATTCTTTCAAAGCAATCTCTAACTTATTCTCAAATTATTTAAAATCACTCCACCTAAGAACTTGTATAAGGATTCCACTTTATGATTTTAGGTTCTTTTAAAACATTAGGCTCGATACTAGTATTGTGGGAATTTTGACGATTACATGATTTTTTTTGGGTTGGCAAGAGAACCTAGGGATTTTTTTTCAAGGGATTGGGAATTATAGTTAGTTGGTTAGGATCCTCAGAAGCAGGTTGAGGCCGACGGGCATATTGATGGTGTTGATATGCCTTGAATCCTAACCATCTGACCCAGGTTGAAGAACTGCATATGCATCCCCCTGCCGTACCATACCCCAACAAGACGGGGGTCTCGCTGCCCGGTCAGCGAGCCTGTGGGGGGGGGGTCTAGGGGGGGAGCATGTGCGCCCCCCCCCCCTGCGGGGGTGTGGGGGCAACGCCCCCGGCGAAAATTTTATGGAGCGGTTCTATTTGTATTCGGGTATTTGGATCCTTCTATTTTTAGGGATCCGTTTGTATGGGAGTGCTATATAAACTCCTTAGGGTTAGGGTTTTAAAGTATCCTCTGTATTCATTCCTTTCTCCACATAGTGAAACCGATCGCCGCCGCCCAAGGACGTAGCCCAGTTACGGGTGAACCTTGTAAATTCGTGTGTTTGCGTTCTTGCTTGTTTGATCGTGTTTGTGCGTGTTCGCTTCCGCGATTCGCAACAGATGGCAAATTTATTGTTCTTGAAATACGACACGATATCGATATATTACTTCATTCTATTCAACCCTTCGACTGGTCGTTGATTCTCTATGGTTTCTCGAGTTCAAAGGTTGTTCGGATTCTGTAGAGGAAGAATTGATTTGCGACAAATAAAATGTATCATAAGTAGCACATGTTGGATGGTACTCTTGAAACTTGAAGCTAATTGGGAGCCAATGTTATTCTTGAAGTAAATATTCCAATCCTTGCAATGTCCAAAGGGCGAGGTCTTGATTTTGCGTAATTTTTATCACCAACATCATTGTTTAAACCTATATTCTACACAAGGTAGTGGTGGTTTTGAATTGATGGAAACTGATGCACGCTATTCCCAACCAGTAGATGAAAATAATATCATTTTGCATTGTTCTTTACATTCACCCTATGTCGACAAAATTTGAAGTTTCTCTAATAAAAATAATACGGATTCAGACCACGATGAGCCAATGAGACACGACTTGTCATCCTAGTATGGGTTTGCAGTACTAAACTATGGGTACACCTTATTTTTAGTGCACAACATGGAGTGTCAACCATGCATGCATTATCCACGTGATTATTAATATAATAATTTCAGCATATTCGTGTAGTTTTCATTTGCAAGAAAAAAGTTTAATTTGACTAAAGGAGGAGAAATTGGAGTGGATCTTTTGTTAAACTGTGATCCTTTTTCTTGGAGATGTTAAAATCTTCGTAAATTACATTCTCACTCATGCAAACATCGGTATTATCCACTCGATCTCATAAAATTGTGCTATTTAACAAAACGAACCCTTCCGTTAATTTGATCCTCAACCATTCATAAGTTAATCAAACTAACACCAAAAACACATCACCCATCACATTCCTCTCCTCCCCCTTCCTCTACCTCTGTCCTCTAGATTCGAAGCATGGATCCATTGCAGTACTACAAAGACCTGCTGCAAAGAGGGACGAGCCGTGAGCCACGATCAAGATCGAGGGATTCACACGGTAAGAGCTAAAAAAATCCGAATTTTGTGTGAACCTCTCGACTGCGTCACGTCCATCCATCTTTGCAGCAGGTCACTGCATTAGCACAGAGGATCCATGCTCCTAGATTCGATTCTCCAAACCGTCTCTCGATCGAAACTGCCTAAGCTGGAGCAGATGGTGCGTGGTGCGACATGGAGCTGAAATTCCCAAGCCAAGACGAGATATTTCTACTTCAACCAAAACCAGTTCTCGAGATCCCACAAGAGGAGACGAAGAAAACGATCAAGAAGCGAAATGAGTCGTCGAGGAAATCCATCATAGACTCCGACAACGACGATGACAAAGGGAGCGGTTCGGAGGCGGCATCGGAGAGCTCGAGCGACCGCTTCGAGCTTCCTGACAGAGGCGGAGGCAGAAGGGAACGAGGTGGACAAGAAAGCAGACGAGTTCATTGCCAAGTTTAGCGAGCTGATCCAACTGCAGAAGATCGAGTCCATCAAGAGATCCACATCTCAAAGAAAGAGATCGGCGTAGGCTCCAAGCAGAGTGGGTGGTTGGTGCATGTTCGCGGCCTTCGATCTTGTTCGAATCCTTTAGAACGACGGCTTTCAACGGTTGTTTCCTCTGAAATCTCTCGAATGGGGTAGAGGGATCTGCGGCTTGCTGAGAAGGGTCGTGGTGGGGGAGGAGGTGGTGGGCCGCCGCCAGCGCGTAGATCTCCTGCGCGAGGTGTATCGAAAAATTACGATGGGTGAAACCATCTTTCATTGCAGGTAGGGAGAGATGAGCTTCTTCTTCGTGGTTAGGGGGTCCTGGGCGCGAAGGGATGGGAGGCAGAGGTCTTGGGCGTGAGTTGGTGGCGGGCTGGATGTCTGGGCGCGAGGAGGAGGCAAGGGGGAGGGGAACGAGCGGTCCTGTGCACGAGGGGGATGGAGCCGGAGTTGGGCGGTGCGAGGAGGGTGCTGGGGACGGTTGAGGGAGATGGAGGGGGGAAACGGGATGTAAGGATGAAGGAGGATGGCATTTTCGTAAATTTGATAAAGAAATAGGGAAAAACGTAGGGTTGAGTATTGGGCCGGGCCAACCCGACTCGACCCGACCCGAAATCTGGCCCGCTTAGCCCGACTCGAGTCCGAGCCCGCACTTGAAATGGGCCGGGCTCGGGCCTTGTTTTAGCCCATTTGCAATTTCGGGTCGGGCTCGGGCCCCATAGGGCCCAAACCCGCAAAGCTCGATAGCCCGAATCCTTAATATATAGTTACTAAGATCGATAGCATACAACTCTAACAAAGATAAATTATATACCAATTAAAATTACCAAATATACAAGTCTCATATTGCATTTATTTGTTACCTTTGTATTGATATCATCTGCTAGATTGGATAGTTATAGTTGCTGATCTTTGCAACAAGGTTCTGATCAAGGAAACATTCGTCGTCTTAATTTTATTTCCAAATAATCTGGAACTACTCCAATATGCATTCGCTATGAAACTGGATGCCATGCTTCATTAACATAGGTTTTACGAACTCGTATCAAATACATATATTGCTATTTCATATGCAAAATATGCATCTATTTGTAGATGCATTTGAGATAAAAGTTGGGACATCTAAATGGGTCGGCCCGATTCGAGCCCGACCCAATAATCTTTGGGTCGGGTTTGGGCCTATATTTTAAAAATAAACGGGCCTAGGGCCCGGCCCGTTAGCCCATATACCAAAATGGGTTTGGGCCGGGCCAAGGCAAACCCGGCCCATGCTCAACCCTAGAAATACATACCTTTCTAAAATTGATTAAGGTTAACGGTTAAGTAGATAAAAGCAAGGTTTTTGAAACCGAACCGGACACCGAACCGGAAACCTTGCAAAAATGGTCGGATCTGGTCGAACCATGTAATCAAATCGACAAATCCACAATTTGATCTGACCATTGGAAATGATATGGAAATCTTGGCCCACACTTGATAATCTTCCATATTGGATTAACAATAGCAATATCATCCTACACGACACTCATACAGAGGAATGGAATGATGATATCGACAAAGATAAGTTTACTCCACAGTATAAGGGTCTGACCAATCATGATAAAGAAATCAGGTTCTACTCAAATCAACTATTCATACCTGAATCACAACATGTTGCATATGAGCCCTATAATGGCCCTCATATCAAGCAGAATCCATCCATAACTTTTTAGGAGAAATTTTCAGAAGATAATGATCAAATAATAGATATTACAGGAGGATCTTCTCCTAGTTTATACATGAAAATGGAAGATGAAATGACTGGATCTCAAATTCAAAAAAGAGAAACCAAACAAACTGCGCACATGATTTATCCTGAAAACTCTTTGGAGGATGAAATTTTAAGGATAAGTAAGAGATATGAATTAATGGAGCAAAATTCATAAATTTCACTGACCGATTAATTTCATTTTATAGAAGCTCTGGTCTGAAAGTAAAGGATGAGATAATTGGATCTAATATTGAGAACCCCCGAGGATATTCATAAACCCATAGACTACATTCACCCTAGGGATGACTCTGACAGCAACACTTCTGCATATTACTCCCCTAGGAATAACTCTCAATCTGAATCTGACTTGGCAAATCAAAACCCTTTATCGTCTATGGAAAAGACCACATCTACACACCATACAGAAAATGCCAAAAATTGAAATATTAAAAATAACTAGAAATCAAAAATCAAAACAAATACACAAAAATTGATACTAAATAATTTTTGAAGACATGCCTTACGGGAAGCACTGAGAAAATATTGATA